>QNUK01000027.1:2715000-3305000 GCA_013621035.1 Clarias magur | reverse complement strand
AACAAGGACCGAAGGCGAGCTTGTGAAGTAGTACGATAACTCACAAACGATCTTTCATTCATTCAGGAAATAAATAAAGAAGTAAGCACAGCTTCCTCTCTGTACACTTTGGACCGGTGAATAATGCATGAGATTCTGTCAGCCAGAACTTTCTAGATGCAACAAATTTTAAATATATTTGTTCTCGGGAAAGTCCACAAATTAAACAGGAAGACAGTAAATACGGAAGCGACCCAGTGTATACACCGATCTGCCAGAACATTATGACAGACTGGCAGGTGAAGTGATTGATGACATTCATTATCTAGTTACAATGGCACCTGGGCATCAGTGGGATATATCAGGCAGCAAGTGAACATTTTATCCTTGAAGTTGATGTGTTGGAAGCAGAAACATGGGCTGGTGTAAGGATCTGAGCGACTTTGACACGGGCCAGATTGCGATGTTGGGACGAGTGGGTTGGCGGCTCCAAAACTGCACCTCTTGTAGGATATTCCCAGTTTGCAGTGGTCAGGACCTACAGTACTGTACTGTGCCAAAACTGGTCCAACAAAGGACAGGGTCATGGGCAGCCAAGGCTCACTGATGCGAAGGCTGACCCTTGTGGTCTGATCCAACAGGAGAGCAACTGTAGCTCACATTGCTGGAAAAAAAACAAAAAACAAAAAAAAAAACGTATTGTTGGTTCTGAGAGAGACGAGGCAGAACACACAGTGCATCACAGCTTGTTGCTTATGTGGCTGCGTAGTCATTTGATAATTTGGGGTATATTCCATGTCTGTTGATGCTGAGTATATTTATTGTAAATATTTTCTTCCCAAATGTCATATTTTCCCTATTACATGAAAGCGTGGTATATTATCACACAAACATTACAGTGCGTGTATCCTGTGCTTTACTTAGCTGGAAAATTGTTGCCAAATTGACATGTCTGCTTTTGCTGTTTCAAATAAAGACTAAAAACCCTGGGAGTTCACTCATTTACTCATCGTCTACACCGCTTTGTCCTGTGTACAGCGACGCGGAGGACCTGGAGACTATCCCAGGAGACTTACAGTACTGCACAAGGCACGGTACACCCTGGACGAGGTGTCAATCCATCACACAACTGTTTTGAAGTTTATATAGTTTATAATTTATTGCACAAGTCTAAACATGAACGAAATCTATTTTATACTTGATTTTCCATTTAAATCATTTAAATATGTCAATTTATTAATGTCGATGTTATGTCAAATACTGTAATGAACAGAACTCAATCCTGTGACACAAAAATGACTCATCCTGATGCCATGTGACAGGCATAACGTGATCTCATTCTTGTCTGTGGCATACATTTCTAAACACACTGCGGTAAGCATTCTTTCATTGTTTTTAATTATTTTATCCTAAATAGGTTGCGCATATTAATTATGCTCGGTAAAACCTAACAGCTGTTTCATTTCGAATACTGCACACATCTGTATCGAGCACTACCGCTTATGTTCAAGCAAAGAGTTTCCACACCAGATATTGACCGTTTATTGTTTGTGCTATTACTTAGTGCTTTTTATAGAAGTTTCTTTTAATGTAGAAATGTTTTCAAAAGCATCATTACATATGGCTTTTGTTTGGATGTTTCCAAGACTTTAGCGCAGTACTGTAAATAAAACAGCTGTTAGGTTTTACTGAGCATGCTGGAGAATACGAGTCCTTTTGGTAACTTCGTCACACTCAAATGCCTCCTTTCTATTTTCAGGCAAAACCCAGGAGTCGACATTAATGATTTATTTTTTCCCATCTGAAATCTGGTCTGTCATGTAATACGTCACTTTCTTTACAGGCATGCAAATATTCTTCTGTAATGTTATTTATTCATTAATTTTAGTGAATCTTTGTCAGGAATGGTCTTGTACATATAATAATGCAGACATAATAAACTTATACAGTGGAACCTTGGATTACGAGCATAATTCGTTCCGGAAGTGGGCTCGTATTCCAAAACACTCGTAAACCAAGAGTGAACCAAGGTGAGAGAGTGACGCTCGGTGTCAAAATAAGAGTCGCATGCGTGATACATGATACTCGGCGCTTGTAAACTAATAATTGCTCGGTTTCCGAATAAAATTTTTTTAAAAATCTTTGCTCGGTTTGCGGAACACTCGTAAACCACGTTACTCGCAATCCGAGGTTCCACTGTATAACAAAATTTGTACTACAGATAACATGGCGCCTAAGACTTTTGCACAGTACTGTATGTTATTTACACTGTTATTGATTAATGGATGAATTATTTATGATTTTAATTAAATTATTTGTTCGAATCTGATGTTAGTAGTTTGTTTATCTTGTTTAACTTTTGCAACTAGAAGTTAACTGAACGGATTTACTAATTTGCCAGCAGAGGTGGTGTGATGCTTGGACAGTGCTCTCCTGGGAAACCTTGGGTCATGCCATTCATGTGGATTTAACTTTGGCACATACCACCTACCTGAACACTGTTGCTGATCAAACACACCCCTTCATGCAAACAGTATTACCAGATGGCAGCGACTCTCTTTCAGTCAGGAAGATGCACCGTGAAACAGTGCAAAAAAGTTCAAGAATGGCTTGGGGAGCACAAAAAGAGTTTGAGGCGTTGACTTGTCCTGCAAATTCTCCAAATCTTAATCCAAACAAGAATCTTTGGGATGTCCTGGACAAAAACAAATTGAATTAATGGAGGCTCCACGTTGCCACTTACAGGACTCAGGAGATCTGCTACTTGGTGCGAGATACCACACACACAAACACACACCTTCAGAGGTCTAGTGGAGTCCTGGCTTCGACGGATCAGGGCTGTTTTGCCAGCAAAAGTGGGACCTGCTCAATATAAGGCGGGTGGTCATAATGTTATGGCTGATCGGTGTGTGTTGCTGTCTGCACTGGAGATGTTGGAATTTATGGAAATGCAAACATAATGTTCTCTCTCTCTCTCTCTCTCTCTTTGCACTTGGAGCGCTCAACATGGATACACTCTCACAGAACAACCTGAGAGATGTTCGCCTACACACTCACTAATGGCGGAAAGAACAAAACAGTCGAAAGTATGATTATGTTATTCGAGTTCATGATGCCAGTACTCTTGCTACAATTGCAATAAAACCATTTTTGCTAATGTTCCTATTACTAGAGGGAACACTGGCCATGTTGCAGAACACCTTGTAGATGTGCTGTACCAAGCAGAAGAACAGATACAGAGCTTGCCAGGTCTGTATTGACATTACAAATAGGCTTTTAAATAAACACAACGGAGTAATTTCACTGATCTCAAAGCGATGTAGGAAGAAAAGTTTAAATGATTAATCTGAGTAATTGCACTGGGCCAGTAACAAGTTTACATAATGGGGTGAAGTGTGATGTGGGAATAAATCATTAATTCATTATGTACTTTAAACCCCTGGAATATTTTAAAGAGTGACCAGATTCATTAATTTAGTACTAAATATATCATTTCATATATCATTTTATTAGGTACTACATATATATAGTACATAATAAAATGACCATGCAATTGATGGCTGGAATTAAAAAAAGTAAAAATGTGACAGTTTTCTTTTTAAAGTTAAAAGTATTAAAAAAGTTAAAATAATTGCAAATCTGTTATGAAGCTTATGTAAGAATAGAAAATCCTGCCTTCTGCATTATGATTGGTTCGAAATAAAATCTGTCCCCTCTATGATTGGTTACAATCCTAAAGCACAAATGTGGAATTATAGTTGGGTTTAGCACCAGATTTGTTCATTATTAAAACTCAGTGTCAGTTTGAAACAGGTTTACGTATCATTTTTCTATTTTTTTTATATTGTCATTAACGATGATTATTTTAATCGAGTAACTGTTATGTACGTCCTATATTGGTCAGGCAAATCATGGCTTCTGGATTATAATTTGGCTTCTGGATTTTGGTCTCATCAATTATTCAATGTGTGTAAAATGTGAGCCAATCCCACAGCACAGAGGCGGGACTTCCTTCATTGTTGCATTTAGCACAGTTTAGCTCAGTATATACAATAATTAATTATTAATGATTCATTATTTTAGTTTTTATTTCATTATTAGGTTCATTAATAACGAGGAACTATTTGCTAGTGTATGAGCTTGCCTAGCTGTTGTAAGATGACATGGAATTCTATGTCACTCAGGATTTTTTGAAATTTAGCAATAAAAGGATTCTCGTTTCCTTTTACCTGCAGTATTTTTTGTAAATGTATTGTTCCCTTCCATGGTCCGTCCTCACCCTATACGAGATATAGACCCAAACTTCATGCACACAGACCCGAGACGTGAATCGAACCCGGAACCCGGAAGTGCGAAGCGACAGTGCTAACCTCTACACCACCATACTGTACCACCCATGTCCCTTTAGGGGTTTAAAAAAAAAAAAAAAAGCCAACCTTGCTGAGTGGACTTGCACATTTTATTAAGGTTAATATTGATACTAAACCTCTCTCGACACATTCCCATACCTTTTACTGTAGATTAACTATAGATTTACTGCCTATATTAAAATGTATATAGATGAGTGGAGTCTAGATTAGGATACACACAGTATAAACACTTCATCTGGGAGCTGCAGTCAGACTCATTCCACGTAAACTCTTCCACTGGCTTAAAATTCATTCAGGAATCATTATTCAACAGAATAACAAAGCAGTGTTTATTCTATTCTTAATGAATTGTCTTGTACTCTAATAGAAAAAAAAGAAAGAAATAACTAGAGTATCTCAACACTATACCGAAGTGATAAGCAGTACCATTAAGAGCAGTAGTAGCGATGATATCCTACTGATTTCCATCGCGGTTCTTACAGTAAGCCGCTGTCATACAGTATCTCTCACACCTATTAGAGTAATGACTGCACCTCCGAGCTGTTTTGTAGCATCTAGTACAGTTGCTTTATCTTCGAATCATAAAGCAATCTCTTTTAAATTACAGTGCATGATGAGACAGTTTAAGGGAGGCAGCCATGCATTTATAAAAAGGACGGCTGGACTATCAGCGTGACAGTGTGGCAACAAACGGCTGATTGCTCTGGAAACAAGCATCGACCCTTCAACGGCGCACTAAGCATGCCAATGAGATCCTTTTTCTTTTTCTCTTCGAATATTTCAAGCTCTGAACCAAAGCACTAACATTATATTATGCTGTGCAATGCAACCTGAGGAGATGTGATAACAACGATGCAACAATCGTTATTCTATAAATAAATAAATAAATAAATAAATAACTCTTGCACAACCACAGAAGAACTTGACAAAGGAATATACATGTACTTATACATGTACTTATGCTTGATCCTGACACACTTCTGTTACTGCACCTAGTCTTGAATCCTCATGCTCTACTTTTGCTTGAAGTTTTCTGGGCTTGTAGTTCACCTGCTGCTGCAGGTCTCAAGTGCATCATCTAAATTCCAACCTTTGCTTCAGTGGACAACCTCGTCTAGATGCTTAAGAGCTCCAGCTGTATTTAAAACATCTGTCCTGTGCTCATCCCAGTGCTGATCTTACTGTACTATTGTTTGACTGTTTACTTACAGTATACCTTTGTACCAGTTTTTTATCCAGTGACCCTGCTGTCCAGTGTTACTTACAGTACAAGACGATGGGTTCTTCATTAAAGATTTAAAGTTTCTTATTCATGTACTCTCAGGGGTTTTTTCCTTGCCACTCTCACCTCTTGTTCTCTTCTACATCTGGATTTTAGTACAACTGCTTTGTGCTTCGAAACATCTATCGTTAAAAGTGCTGTGCGGAAAAAAAGTGAATTGAACAAAATTTTGCAACCTAATTTCGAAAGTGTCTGTAGTGAACTTGTACACTACGCTCAGACGTAAAGGCCAATGGGCAGTTAACGAATTCTGCTTTTAAACTAACGCTGACCTCTAAATCTTCTAATTTTGTCCCTTTTGAAAGAAGAATGTGTGATGGTGAATGTGAACACATACAGTTAAACAACCTTCAACGAGAAGGACTTTTTTTTTTACCTGGATACAACTTTGAATCATTGCACAACATTTAATCATAGTGAAAAGCAGGCATGGAAATAACCAGCCACCACCTGATACAATATTATCACCAATCGTAGGTGCCTATTCGATTAAAATTGCAGATTTTATAAATATCCCAATTCGATATTAAGTTTTTTCCCCTGATTTTGTTACAGTTCTAAAGCGTAAAACAGTTGATTCATTAATTAAATGTTGTCTAATCATTATAACATTAGTTGTTTTCTCACTTAAAAGAAAGAACAGCATTTCCACAATACAAGCTCACTCAAATACATTTAACTGAGAGGTTAACATTTAACTGAGCAGCATGTGTCTCTGTCCTCCACCATAATTATTATTTCTACACAAAATTAGAAAATAATTCACTCCTTCAACACGGTATGAAAATGTGTAAATAGTTCAGAATGTACCACCTGTAGGATTATAAAGCATTTGTGATGTTGTACCACCTCAAATGCCTCCAAAATCTCAAAAACGCAACTTGACAGTGAGCATATGCGGAGTCTGCTTTTTTTTTCGGAGGCCAACGTGATGCCATAAAAATGGAGCTTCTGCGCTCGGTACAGAATTGTTTGTACATGATTGTCATGACCAATCAGTGTAAAAATCAACTGAAAACCAGCCAATTCTGGACACTGGTCGATCAACCGGATCATCTTTATGATCTCTATTAACGTAAAAAAAATATTTTTAAAAAACATTTTGGCGTCAGTGTAGTGATACATGAATCGCCACACAATAGAATCGCATTTCATAACTGAATTGATTTCCCCCCTATCTCTAGTGAAAAGACTAAAGCTATGAAATGACCTTGTATATTCTTGCATAATAAATTCCAAACCGAATAACTCTTATGTTGCAAACATGTTCTGAGTTATCGGCTGTGAAAAGCATCCAATGATAGAGCTTAAGATGTTAAAACCGAAGCTGCACAGAAATACAAGTTATTGATCTCAAAGTGATATATCGACTTAGTCGACCCAATGCAAATAAGGAAGTCTGAAGCAGAAGAAGCTGGAGGGAAGAAGGCAAAGCGTGAGAGCTTGTCACATGGGATTTGCATTAAAGCCCTCCACAGCCAGCATGCTTTCATGCCCATGAGGGCATGGGATTCTGTGTGATCCTGCAGTCCCTCTTGCAGAATTAACTCCCAATCCTCCTCCGCATAAGCTTCGTAACACTCCAAAATGTGACACGTTTACGGCGCCACTTGTCACCCCCTTCTGCAATCTTGTGACACCCTGTAATAGTGCCCGTGTGCAATCGTCTTGAGTAAATGCAGCACTAAGTCTATCATCCCCTCATCTTCTTCTCCCATACTGCTGACCACGGTGCTCAATCTTGCCGTCAAACACTCTTATCAGTTTAGCTGCAAAGACCAAGGGACAACACGGCTCGGCGTTCCTAATGAGCACGACCCGCTCAAGGGCACATCTGAGGCACGCCGGCCATAACGTCTTGTCAGAAACCAGAATCTGACAGATGAATCGTTCACACTGATGGAAAAGCCGAGATGAACACTGACATGCACTGTTTGCGTCACCTCAAGTCTCGGCCAGGGCAGCTGTGGATCCAAAGTGATGCATGAGACAGAAACACCAAAGATCTCGCTTTTCCACAGTTACTTGACACATTATCCTCTGCGAATATTCTTTCGCTTACCTCATTTCTGTAAGCATGAAGTTCTGCACACTGTCAGTTGTTCACAGAAAACACATACACACACACACACACACACACATCTATGCCTCTGCAGTATTGCCTGCTAGTCTTAGCAGGAACCATCATCCCAACAGACCCCCCCAACACACTCCCTCAGTGCTGAGCAGAGCACCGCCTCAGCATAAAGCCAAAGCATCTCCTGCACACACACGCCCTGCAGCCTGAGGATAGTTAATCACGCGCTAAACCCGCATATTTACATCGCATTCCGCTTGGATGGACCTGGTGCGCGCATGTGCGTGATTCCGCCGGCGTGCAAAAGCGTTTATACAGCGCGTTAACCCTGAGCGGAACTAGAACATCACGCAAATCGCTCCATGTTGTGCGTGCATGCGTGCGTGCGCGCGCGCGCGCGTGTGTGTGTGTGTGCGTGCATGCATGTGCATGTGTATATATGTGCGCGTGTGCGCGAGTCATAGAAAAATCCAGAGAGCGATGATGCGCGCGCCGGCTCGTTGCTTACAATTCAAAAAAGCGGGAAAAAAAGATTAGACGCGATGCGGCGCGTGAGAGAGAGGGGGGGAAAGATCAAAAGAAAACCGTTGCAATGAAGAATAAACTCACCTCTTTCATCTCCGCCGGCATTCTGAGTGTTGAGTAACGGCTGTAACGAACTAACGGTCTTCTTTTTTCCTTCCTACTTGTTTTTTTTTTTCCGTCACCTTTTAATCCGCTCTGTTGTTCAGCACAGAGTTTTTTTAAGCGCTAACGGCTCAGGAGCGCGCAGCCATCCTATCTGCGGCTCGCTCGGTCGCGCTCACACACTCGAGTCCTCGATAACGAGTCGGTTCTGTCTGAACGACTCCTCTGATCGAATTCAAAGTTGTGGTCGTTCTGTTAATTAGCTGTGTGTGTTGGGTTTGATCTGTAAAGCACAAGGTGTCATCATTCATTCATTCATTCCTTCATGCATCTTCTATAGCACTTCCCCTGCATAGGGTCGCTGGGTCCTATCCCAGGAGACTTGGGGAAATACACACACAGACATACTAAGGGCAATTTGGGTAACGCCTGCATATCTGGTTGAAGGAAACCAGTGTACCGGGAGAAAACCCACCAAGCATGGTAAGTTCTTGTCAACTCCACTCCCACAGAGAGGCAGTAATCGAACCCTTAACCCTGGAGGTGTGCCAGTACGCCACCCTGCTGCCAGCGCAAATTGTACAAATAAAAAATGAAGTGTAAGTCAGGAGAGTGGCTACATAGGTATCACAGCTACCTCCCCCAAACACCTTGCAACCCCAAATCACGGTTACTCACTCACTCATTATCTATATCGCTTTATCCTGTACATAGAGGACTTTGAGTCTATCCCAGGAGACGTAGGGCATGATGCCGGGTACACCCTGGAAATAACCCCTACATAATTTCACACACTATGGGGCAATTTGGGACTGCCAACTAGCCTAGTCTGCATGTCTTTGGACTGTGGGAGGAAAGCCATCAAGCACACATCAAGCACACAAACCTGATGCGGGATCGAACACAGACACTGTGGTGCAAGGCGACAGGTGACAGTGGAGGTGCCGCCATAACCCCAAATCACAGCCGTGTAATTCCCGCAGGGAGGGTTGCCATGATAGAAATCAACAGTGTTGTCTTTGGTAAATTGTGCGCTTATTTCACTGCTGACATGCTGACATGACACTGCTGAGATCCTCATCCTACCAGTCGAATAAAAAAAAAAAGCACAACACAATAAAATCAGCATGTTAGGATTCATTTTGTACCAAGGAATAAAATAATATATTGCGCAAATAATTGGCACAGTGGCTTAATGGTTGTGTGGCCTTGCACCTACAGAGTTGAGGGTTTGATTCCCACCTTGGGTCAGCGCGTGGAGTTTGCATGCATGTTCTCCTTGTGCTTGCCTGGTTTCTTCCCAAAGACATACAGGTTAAGTTTAATTGGTGTTCCCAAATTGCCCAGGGTGTGGGAGCCCTGTGATGAATTGGCACCCTGTTCAAAGTGTACACCACCTTGCGCACAAAGTCTCATGGGATAGGCTACAGGCCCCATGCGACCCAGTATACAGGATAAAGTGCTATAGACAATGAATGAGCGAAATCTACAATATTGTTCTAGGATGTAAAAAAGAAACCAAAAAAAACATTAAATCGAATTATTTCTGTGATAAATACAGTATATGATAACAACTTGTATATACTGTGATGCAGTACAGAAATTATACTTACTGTATTGCAAACAGTTTCTAATGACTGTAGACACCTGAAAGCATTTGCTAGTATGATGGACAGGCTCCCAGACCTTGACAGATTTTGAGCTCAACAGGGGGTCATGATAGCACGGTTTCATTGCTGCTTTATCCAATTTAATATCTGATCTGGGTCAGACTCAGTAGGGATTCTGTACCACTGTATATTTTATCTTTGTCCATCTGCTGGGAACATTGGTACACACATCGTTACACTTCACTGTTTTTTATGGTTTATTAGACAAAGTTAGTGATAAGCTTGAGTGCAGAAAATGGCAGAAGCCCAGAAAACAAACCATCTGATGGAGATCAAGGCCAAGCTTTGACAACATATGCACGGACTCTATATGTCTACTGTTCTCAAAGCTCCAAGTTACTGTATTATGGTAAAAAATAGTGTCAACTGGAATCAAAAATTTTTTTTTAAATAAAAAGTTAATTGCTAGGTTATAAGATACAGAGGCTCTTTAAATAATATAACTTATTTTTAAATAGTCAATTTGTACAATAAATGTTTTCTAAAGTTAAACAATTCAATTTTATTTGTATAGTGCTTTAACAGTTGTCATTGTCACAAAGCAGCTTTACAATCAAAGGAAAGTATGAAATGCGAATGTGTATGAATCAAAATGATTAGAAGGTACCTGATGAGCAAGCGGGGGGCGGTGGTGACAAGGAAAAACGTCCTGAGATGGAACCAGACTCAACAGGGAACACATCCTCATTTGGGTGGGATTGATCTGCAGTTATACTGTGTGTAGGCAGCTGGCAGTTCAATACAACAATTGATGTCTTTAAGTTATAATGGAGTCTAAAGAAGCCCATAATTTTTTATAGTGAAATGTTAGATATTGCATGCACATGTTGCCACCCATTGTTGGGATTTTGCCCCATATCATTGCTACCCCATTCCTGGACATGAAGTGATAAAGTAACTTTTTGTAAGCCTTTGCTTTAAAAAAATAAAATCCAGAAATAATGGTGTTAGGTGATGGGATTGCATCCTATAGTACTGAATCAAACCAAACCAGAACTCAGCTCGACTCACTTGAACAGGTTTTGTTCAAAAGAATCGAATCATTAAAGTGAGTCGTAAGGAACATCATTAGTGTAAAAAGAAGGCAGCATCCAACACAGCTAATCAGAAAGGAGGCGTTTCCTTGCTGGATACCCAAACGCAGCCATGTGGCTTCAACTCTGTTTCTCCACAAAATGAGTGAAGCACTGAGGGAAAGTGAGATTGTGATTGTGAGAGCGAAGCAGGGAAACAGAGAAAGACAGAGAGAGAGAGAGAGAGAGAGAGAGGGAGAGAGAGAAGGAGCTCAGCTCAAGCATAGCCTTACCAAACACACATGAGTGAAGGACAGATGAAAGCAAGCCTGTCAAATCCACCATCACACTCCAGCTAAGCCTCCTCAATCCATCACAGGGAAATACTGTCCGCTAATTAAAGCGATAGACAGACCCTGGTTATAAGGTCCAAAAATGTATTACTCTGTTCTGCTGAGCTGCCAAGATGTTCTGCTCTACTGAATATATTGGGCTTTTTAGGATGTGTACAGGCTCTTCGATTGACTTATATTCTAAAGAAATTTACCAGAGATGATGCTTCACTTCTACAGACTCAGAGTATCACAGGGCTAACAACAGCCCCACTTAAAAAAATTGTGACTGAAGTCAGGATAATAAAATAGAAGTGGAAGTTAAACTTATAAACTTATTTTATACACACACAAGAGGGTGAGTCAAAAATGATCTGCACTCCGGTTACATTAAAACTTCTGTCTTATCAGCGCTTTCCATTTAAGGCTACTGTCTCCCCAGTCACTGCTGTGCAGGTGTGAATGTGTTACGTCAGTTCATTTGTAACTATGGTGCGAGCAAAAACCCATGCTCCACCTGTGATTCGCACGAAAGAAGAGCAGTGTGCAGCGATTACTTTTTTTTTTTTTGTGATCTAAGGGTGTACCTGGTGCCGAAACAACTCACGGAAGAGCATGAACATCCTCAATCATCAACTGAGAAAAAGTTCAAAAGATACCTCCAGTGTCATCAGCTGGAAAATTGATGCTTACAGTTTTCTGGGATTCTCAAGGGTCATTATTGGAACGTTATCAGGAAAAAGGGTCAACAACCAACAGTGCTCGTTACAGTGAGACGCTTGTTGAAGAGCTCAAGCCTAAACTTCGGATTAAACACAGAGGCTTGCAATGCAAGTGCATCATGCATGACGGTGTACGTCCGCACTCTTCTGCCCACGCCATCAACACTCGCCACAACCTTTGTTTTGAGGTTTTAAAGCATCCTCCCTATGGTCCTGATGTTACTCCTTTCATGTGACTTTCATCTGTTTGGTCCCCTAAAAGCAGCCCTCTGAGGACAAAGACAGCGGTGCATTCATGGCACGTAGTTCATAGTTTAACCATGATTATTTTTGGTGATGTTCCACAGATATCAGACGATAGTCTCTCAAATCACGAACATATATATCCAGAAATATGCTGACCTTTCCTCTATCCTCCCGAGTGGTGAATTATCTAGTCAGATGAGCACCCTGTAAATTCATAGAACATGAAACTGAAACAGCAGTACATTACTTCTAAAGAAAGAACACTCTTCACTGTTTTAGGTTCTTTGTAAGAAAGTGAGTGGGGTAATTATACATAATATGGGAGAGCACAGTGTCACAGTAGGTGGCATCGCCAATTCAGAGCCTTCGGGGTTCCTTCTTCAATCCTGAGCTCAGGTTGCGGCATGTGCAGAGTTCTTGCAAGTTCTCTCCGTGTGTGAATGGGTTTCTCCATGTTTTCCAGTTTCCCCACACCTCCCAAAAACATGCCAGTAGGTGGACTAGTGTCTGTAACTCACCTCCAGGTGTGACACATATTGTGAATGCATGTGTGTGTCTATGTGTGTATTCTTATAGTGAAGAGGTTATTTCAGTCAGGTTGTCATGAAATGTTCCTGTTTGGGCTTCCTGCTTTCTTTGTGCCTTTTTGAGTTTAAGGGTATTTGTTGGCAAATGTCTGTACATTTATTTTTGTGCAATTCAAATATTTGGCAGGTGTTTCCAAAAAAAAAAAAAACCCTCCTTGACAGAAATAAGTCAGTCTAAGAGTTCTAAAGGTGTTTATTCTTCAGTGTTCAAGTGTTCTTGGGAAAACTTCTTGGGAAAATCTTCAGGTTGTTTAAAGGCTAAGGGAATCTAAAAACTGAATAAAGTTTTAGCAGATGATTCTGAGTGACGTGGTATTACCAAGGAGAGTATACAGCATTTGGCAGATTCCCGTATCCAGAGCAACTTACATTTGTATCACTATACATCTGAGCAGGCTCACTATAGGTGGCTAAGTGGTTAGCACTGTCGCCTTGCACCTCCAGGGTCCGGGTTCAAATCCCGGCCAGGTTCGATTCCTGCCACTGTGTGCGTGGAGTTTGCATGTTCTCCTTATGCTTGGTGGGTTTCCCCCGGGTACTCCGATTTCCTTCCACAGTCCAAAGACATGCAGATTAGGATAATTGGCGTTCCCAAATTGTGCTTAGTGTGTGTGTGTCCCTGCGATGGATTGGCACCCCATCCAGGGTGTACCCCACCTCATGCCAGAGGTCTCCTGGGATAAGCTCCAGGTCCCCCGTGACCCTGAATACAGGATTAAGATCATAAGTGAGTGAGTAAGTGAATGACACTGATCTGAGTGGTTGAGGGTTAAGAGCTTGGAGCAGTGGTGTATCAGTGTGTGTTAAGTTCTGCCAGGTTGAGGCTGTTGGGCCCTTGAGCAAGGCCCTTATCCCTGTCTGCTCCAGGGGTGCTGCAAAATGTCTGAACCTGCGCTCTGACCCCTGCCCACTAACAAAGCTGGGATATGCGACTAATAAAGACTTTCATTGTGCAGTAATGTATATGTGACAAATATTATTTGAACTAGTTGAACTAGCTTTGCTCTTGGGGCCTCCGAATGGCGCAGTGGTAAAGTGCTCGCCCTATCATCAGGAGATCGATTGAGATGCTGTAACTCCTCACAGCCGGAGGTCTAGAGAGAGCTGATTGGTCGAGATCTCTCGGTGGGGGAGGGATGAGAGGTACATAGTGCTCCCACATTAATCATGGCTCTACAGCCAATCAGAGCGTCTGTGAGGTCACACAATTGGAAGGAGCCAGTAGTGCTGTTCTCTGAGTGTGTTACGTCGCCCCCAATGGTGCGTGACCGAGCAGTTTGAAAAGATGCGGTCGGCTGGCATCACGTGGTTCGGAGGGAACACGTTATAGCCTTCGGCTTTCCCAACTTAGTGGTAGTAGTAGCCTTAATGACAGGGAGGAATTGGACATGACTAAATTAGGGAGAAAATCGGGGGGGGGAACTAACAAAGGGCCCAAAAGTGACAACTTAGTGGGGTTTGAACCTGGGACCTAACTAGCTAAACTAACTCCTTAACCACTGAGCGGTTCATAATGAGTGACTCAGTGTACAGTTTCAATGTTGGCGACTGCAAGGCCGCGAGTTCTGCAAATCCTTGCACGGTCAAATAGTTGCACCCTTGAGCAACAGCCACAACGCTCAAATACTTATCGCCACGCTTCGTTTGGATTCCACCTCATTTGCAAGTTGTTTGGATAAATATAAAACGGAGCAGTTACTGTGTAGGCAAGCATCAAAG
This sequence comes from Clarias magur, assembly GCA_013621035.1. Lineage (NCBI taxonomy): Eukaryota > Metazoa > Chordata > Actinopteri > Siluriformes > Clariidae > Clarias > Clarias magur. The sequence goes on along the minus strand of QNUK01000027.1, from coordinate 3,290,376 downwards.
ACTTGATCTGAGCAGCTACAGGGTGCCAGTGGAGGGAGATGAGCAGAGTATACATGTCTGCTCGTTTCGGTTGATTGAAGACCAAACACGCTGCTGCTTTTTATTCATGCAGCAGTGTAAGCCGGTAGATCAGCCAGCAGAGATTTGCTGTTCGATGATGAGAGCTTGGACGAGGCGTTGTGATGCTCTGACAGGTATGGTCTGATCTTCCTGATGACATGCAAATGAGATCACCACAATAGTGATCGCGACCGGAAGGTAACGAGGTTCGCGTTAATCACCAAGATTGTTCAGTTCACTCCGGACCATGTTTATTAGATTTGCCTAAATAATGTTTTGAGTCTACTTCCAAGCACTTTTGCTTTCAAGACATCAGCAATAACCCTTCTCTCATCCTTCTCCGTTTATGACAGAAGAATAACCACCAACAGAATAATTCAGCCTGTAATTTAATTCTGTTCATATGGTGATTAATCCTCCTCAAATGGCATTCACATATGTTAAGTAAGCTACTTATCAAAATAGTAATTAAGATTATACACTGTCTCTGTCTCATTCCCTTTCTCTGCCTGTCTCCTTTTTTTGTCTTACTAAAATGCCTTATTTTATAATATTAACGTCCCTTAAAGAGATATGTTCTAATTACTGAGCAGGAGTACAGAACCACAGGGGGGGGGTTAGGTTAAAAAAAAACTCAACTGACATTGAAAGTTGTAAACAGACGCCCACGCGTGGAATAATGGATCTATTACCATGGCAAACGTGTTATGTTCCATCATTCGACATCTTTCCCTTTTATGTGATAATACCTTATTTATTAGTCTCCCGATCGGTGGGCCGAGGTGGCTCAGCTGGAGCTGTCCAGTACAATCCTTTGCTTTTACCCTGAGCTCTTTTCTATTTTCTTTGAAAACAAACAAAGGAAAAAAAACTAAGCTGCCAAATCAAAAATATAACATGGCCAAATAGAACACGACCATGCAATCCACACACACACACAAAAGGCCATCATACGGGCATTACGTTGCATTACAACCTCAAAATAGTTTCTGCCCTGAGACAAATGTGTCTTATGTCTCTCTGCTCCCCCCAAACACCCCCCTCCCTCCCCATCAGCATCACTACACACCAGGTACTATTCTGCTCCAAATACAGAAACTGACACTGGAGTTAAAAGTGATCTATTGTACATTGAGACTCGAAGTTCGTCTCATGCATTACGTTTTGAAATATGCCGTATATCTTTATCTCATTTTGTCACAAAATAATATTGAGAAAATCAAGTACATAAAGTTTTATTACTGCGCTAGAAAGGATCATTAATTTTTTTTATAATTATTTTTAGCTTCTCAGTAGTATGAAAACCCTCTGAACATTAAAGATTATTCCCAATATAATAATAATATAATATTATTATTTAGACAAAGTAAAGAGTTTTGAGTTCTTTTATTATACTTATATATTCATAATATATTTATATTTTATATAATATATAATTAAATAGATATATTATTAAAACCAAATTCCACTTATATTGTAGTTTCATTGTTCTATATAATGAGAATTGAGATACGCGGCACGGTGTTGTAGTGGTTAGCACTGTGGTCTTGCACCTCCAGGGTCGAGGGTTCGATTTCCATTCTCCCCATGCTGGGTGGGTTTTCCCTGTGTACTCTGGTCCAAAGACATGCGGATTAGGTTAATTGGTGTTTCCACCCTGTACAGGATAGGTGTTATTGAAGATGAATGAAAGGATGAGGATTGATTGAATATTTGAGATGATGATGATGACACTAACGTGTCTTTCTGGAGGAAGCCTAAAAGGTTCTGTTTAACCCCAGCTGGGTTAAACGATTAGCAAGCTAAAAAACCTTGGACTTTATAAAGAACTGATGATGACTATTATTTCCTAAGAATGTACCAGCATGTGAGCTAAGAATACAGCAAGATGAAAATAATATGCAAATTTAGTCTTTGAATAAAACACCGTTTTTAAAGCTTGAAATAAAACTCCTGCGTCCCAACTGTACAAATGACACCCTGAGGCAACCTTTTAACTAGAACATTAGTACAAAAGTTAAAGGTTTATTTTCTAGCGTTGTTTGTTCGAATCTGTTAAAAACATGGACGGAATTATAGTCGAAACGTTACTTGTTACTATTCGTACTGAATAAAATATTACTAATGGTGCATCTGTAACCTAAACAAAATGCCTTTGTTCCAACTGAGAACATTAAGAGTTAGAAGGAAATAGAGTATTTGTGGCTCTCAGGTTTGCTTTCAAACCTAGTAGAAACTGGTTTTGTCCTTTCACAAAGCCTTACCCTGTATGGTGGCCACATTACGACATCTTCATATCCGTCCTCAGAGTTTAAAAAAGCACTGTGTTTCAGAATAAAATGCGTTGGATTTAAGGTGCAGTTAAGTCATGTGTGATACCTGACTCTGATACTTGACAACTGACACATTTACATTTACAATTTTGGCATTTGGCTGATACCCTTATCCAGAGCAACTTACATTTTATATCTCATTATACATCTGGGCAGTTGAGGGTTAAGGGCCTCGCTCAAGGGAACTCTGAGAATGAGACTGGCACGTGCTACGTGCACACAGAGATTTCAAAGGAGACCAACGGCACTGATGATGATGATCTAAACTGGGATCTATTTCCACGTTCAGGTACGATTGGCTACCATATCGAATATGATTCGATCCCTGTCCAAGTACTCTGTATCATTCCCGAGATCACCTCTTTAATCAGACTCGGACACGGTTCCCAAGTGTGAAGCGATTGTGTTCTCACTGATTAAATGAACCAGACTTTGGAGTCAAGTGTTCTCAGAAACGATCCTGGGACCCTAATGTGAAAACCCCCTCTGACACCTGACAACTGACTCTGATACCTGGCACTTAACCTAACACCTACTGTACAACTGAGATTTGATCTAATATGAGTATGGATTTATGGATATTACCCTGACGCAGACTGCTTTATTCAAGCAGCACTGAAGACTGACAATGACGTATGACGATGTCCTTATACAGTATGGCTCCATACACTCTGTATTTTGTCAGGCTTATAACCAGATGCTGCTCTTTGGTGGAACAATTCTGATCAGGAACATAATACACTGTGCAGAACTGTTATATGCTGAAATAACCAAACTGTAGGTATGCTTGTGATTAAAAAAATCAAGTTGTACTTGCAGAACAGCTTCCATAAATGGACTGATAGGAAGTATTCTTTTTTTCCCTCCAAATAATGAACAATGTTAGCACGGTACAGCAATCGAGAAACTATTAAATATAATTCAGGTTTTAATTACATGCCCCCCTTTAAAAAGGAAAATGGAAAAAAAAAAGGTTCATTTTGACCTGAACAGACCATAAGAGAGAAGTCATGATCAAGGTAAAGTAGTTGACTCATACAAAGAAAACGAGCTTTATCAATCGACATGACGCAAAATAACAGGCTAAAGCCACTTGTGGAATAGTTTTCCCCTCAGGGGGTGCACCGCTGAATGTAGTAGCCCAGTGCAACCTTTGTGATGAATAATAAATGGGGTAGATTCTCCCTGAATTGCGATTAATAATAGATGTAAGACAATGTTCCCTGTAGAGAAGCTAGCACGGCAGATGATTTATCTGGGGTTTTTTTTCTGTCAGCTGACACTATAGGAGGCATTTCATCATCAGTGTCGAAGAATGAATACAGCCGGACAGAGATGACCCTGATGCTCCCGCTATTTAATTAGAGGGAGAAGCCAGATAGTGTGTGTGAGAGGAACTCTTTAAAACACATGTAAAGCCGAACTGATATCAGAGGAATAAAATGTTGTGGAGCTAAAAACATAGGAATTCCCTCTGAGCTTCTGCCATACAACTTGCTGTGAATGAATTATTACAGCAGGTGAAACAATGGATTAAACCGACCGTGTGAGCTGATTGGACAAGAGGGATTCCAATGGTGATAACAGATGGTAACAGCACTGTGATATTTAACTACTGTATACCGTAGGTATGTCAGAGATGTTAATTCCACTCTCTAACCGCTGATCAAGGGCACTACTGGGTGTGTGGAACAAGGGATTGTACACGCTAGCACACTATCTTTCCATTTAACGCTATTTTGGTTTCAATGAATAAACCCTGGAAGTAAACTGATATTATAAAGTGGAGTAAGTGGAAATATAAAGAGAAACTTACAAGATGTACAGGACTGCCCACCACCTCCATGGTTTATTCCCCTCATCTTTTGGCTAAAGTAAGAATTTAAAAATACAGTGATACCTTACATATACATTTTATCCATTCCCAGAGGCAGATTCTTAAGGCAAAAATCCATATCCATAGGAAATATTGTAAATGCAGATAGATAATCTGTTTAAGTCACACAAAAATATTACCAATATTACCAATTTCTAACACCATAATCATATTTGTGCATATAAAAACAATCAGAACATTTAGAAAAAAACATAAAAATGAAGGAAAATATTAAATAAATAAACGTATCAGCACTTGGCATCGGCTGCTTTAAAATCGTATTATAAAATGTCTCCGTTTTGTTCTTCCTGCCATCTTTGATAACATTCGCGTGAGCCAAGGTGCTATGTCTTCACTAAATCTTGCACTAAATGAATAAATAAATAAATAAATAAATAATATATAAAACTCATTTTGCTTGGCTTTCCACTGACGCAAACAAGTTGATCGGGCAAAGTAGCTCAATGGCTCGTATGCCGAAAATGCTTCTCATGCTCTTTATTACACTAAATTCCAGTTCCTCCAGTCGTGGTTAATTCACTCGACCAGTCACGAAGGATATGTGATGGCGGAGCAAAATAACTAGTTATCTCAACAAACAAATTGTAAACTTTTGATAACAAATGGTGTTTGTGGAACTGTTTTATAAAATCAATAACACACTTGAAGGCTGTGCTGTTGTACTGAATATCAGCACGGCTGTGAGATCTCCGGCGCTCACGCTGCTCCCTTGTACCTACACCAGACATTCTGTGCTATAGCCTGACCACGAGTGTGATATTTCTTGATCAGATCATTATTGCATTAATATAAAAATGGAACTTGTCCCGTAGATGTAACTGTTGACGCGGCTGCTGCCGTAGGAAATATGACTGATCAACAGCACTTTTCTGTAAAAGCCCATATTAATGACTTATAATTTGTTAAGTCATTGGAGAGATGTCCTTTGAGAGATCTACAAAAGCTAACATCAGTGCCTCACTTCTCACAGTGCAGTGAATAATTAAGCCAGGGCTGACTGTTTTCCTAAAACAGAGCAGTGGTTCCCAAATCGGTCATTAAGATCTGCCGAGTAATTTATCTATTTGTTCCAACTCCAACAATATTCCAAAACACAAGAGCAATACACTCAGCATTACCTGGTTACGGTGTGTTGGGAATAAACTTGGAGATAATCAGCACAGTGTCCTTTAGGACTTTCTTGGAAACGTTTATGTAATAATTAAGACCACAGCAGAGTAATTAATTTTTCAGCACAATCCCCTAACCACACAGCAAATTTTGCAATGTTCAATGAACTCTCGCTCTGTTCATTTGTGTCCAGCTGGAACGCAGCGAACGCCAGAGGTGTTAATTCTGCATTGTAGCTGTTAATTTATCTCCTGAGATTTGCTGTGTATGTGCAGCACGTATGCATTGAAATAACGCTCCAACATTGCCCGACAGCACCAGCAATTAAAGGCGCAGTGCCACTGTCACCTATTGTGTTGGGCTGAGCATGCTTATACTTCTGCAACCCAGACTGCCCTGAGCTTCAGCAATTCCTTTCATTATCATTCCACCACAGGCCTGGTGCTCACTCGTTGCCTCACATCAGACCTGCTCCCCTTAAAAAAAAAAAAAAAAGAAGCAGTCTCTTGAATGTGCAGATAACAGGCTGCGGGTGAGCCTGCTGGTTTTAATATTTGATCAAAGGCGGTTTAAGCAATGCCATACACTCTCCCGCCTCCTGACATGTCTTAAGTCTTCAAACTGCTGTAGATCCAAAGCCACCAGAATCTCCTAAGAAACAGGATGAGCACACACATGCATCACATTTTCTACCGAATATGTTATCTGTATATCTTTACTAAGAATGTTTTCCCCCCAAACATTTTCCTGTTCATCGGCAAATAGCATTTTAAATAGTTGTACAAACATACTGAAAAACTCCTATCCGAAAAATGCTGCTCATGCTACATGCTACACTGGGTAAGGTTATACCCTCGGAGGAAAGTGCTTTGGCCCTCTTCTGCATACATATGTTTACAGTTCCCTGTGATTATCTACTGTCTGCTCTCCTGTCCAGATGATTGCAGTAGATATTGCTCTCTCTTCACTACTTGCCATGGATGGCTTTGGCACTGCCAGGGTCATGATGTGCAATCTCGTCAGGGCAAACTTTTTTGTTGTTGTTGCTGCACGTACAGTAAGAGCTATGCCATGAGATGGCCAGAAGTCTGTCATGCTGTTTTTGGTTGCCATGGTGCTAAATCACATTATTTTCCTAAGACCACTAATCTTGCAGTAATTCTCAAACAATGTATGATTTTTGTCAGCAAAATCAGGCTGATTATTGTAAAGTGTAACGCTGGACACCATGGTTTATATTCAGACAATTTCAGAACCCCAGCAAGAGCCATAGCACTAATTTCCAAAATGAGAGAATTTCAATCCTGTTTGCAGAACATCTGCTTTACACGGTTCAGCACTTCCCTTATTCCCACATCCAATTCATCTCATCAGCTAATTACCAAGCCTGACCTGGCAACAGCTGAGAAACAATGCCTTCCATGACCTCATATAATTTCTACATTTAACCTCACTATTGACCCCTTCCATTTAGTGCATACTGTATGTACAATACTGTGCAAAGGTCTTGAGCCACCACTCACTCTTTATTTTAAATGAATTTAAATGATGTAGATGAAATCAAATGTTTTACTGCGAAATGCTGCAAATTAGCTAAATATACTATTTTTAAAACTGCTTGTTTATGTAACAACCTCAGCATTCAGTATCATCAGTGTACTAATCACCGCCTGATCATCTGTCTTCATCTGCACTTGTTTCCAGAGGTGGGTAGAATAGCCAAAAATTGTAGCTGTACTTCAAAATAATATTACTCAAGTAAGAGTAAATAAGTATTTGTTGAAAAGACTACTCAAGTACTAAATAACTGTTTCAATTGTAATGTCTGATTTTTATTATTTAAATAAATAAAATAAATATAATAAAATTAACAAATAAAACTAAATATCTAAAGCACTTTTCTTCACAATATAAAGCTTTTGAAATAAATCCCTACTGTAGGTAACATATGTATGTTTGAACAGTGTAACTATTTCCTGTGTAAGATATACTGTTTATTCAGTTGCCCTGCAAATGACTCAGCAGAAAATAACATTAGAACATACAAGAGGTCTCACTTAAACTGTGTCCAGCAGAACAAATGTAAAATTTGATTTTTTAGCCTCTAGTTCTTGCTAATTATATATTTTAACATTGCAACATGAAATAAAACAGCCTAAACTAAACTAACTCCATCATGTTTTCTTTGCTTCCCCAGCTATGCAGCTTATGTGTGTGGTCATGTGGTTATTGTTACTGCAGCTGATTGGTCAAACGGAGTCATGTGATTATTGTTGCTACATCTGATTGGTGAAACACAGTCACGTGGTCGATCCACCGGCTGCATTTCTCTGGCAAAAACGTGTATAATAAATGAAAAGTAACGAGTCGAGTGTAGCCGACTGTAGCAGAGTAGAGATTCTTCGCAGTAAAAAGTATGTAAAACTACTCATAGAAATTTTTAAAAAAAAGTTACTTAAGTAAATGTAACAGAGTTAATGTAACTTGTTACTTGTTTCACACTGATTTGGGCCTTAATTTAGATTTTTTTTTTTTTTTTTTAATGCTAAGATTGAATGATTGTGGCTTAACAAACAAAAAATTCCTCTAAAAGTTCTCAAGTACAGGGACTGGACTGAAAATGTGAGCCGAAAACTTGCCAAACATGTGAGTCAAAAGAGTCCTTCGTTAAACCTGGAGAATTATTTCTAAAAGAGTTTAAAAATAGGCAGTGCTGTGCTGTGCAGCAAATAGGCAGTCCTACAGTAACAGACGCTAAAGGGCAAAACGCAAGAGAGCATTTTCCTTTTTCTAATTTATGAAACTGAGTTCATGAAGGCCTTACTAATGAGCCAAGTTGCAGGTTGGTGGAATGTTAATTGAAATCTCTGGTTCTCTTGGACTACTGTAGAATGCAACACTTATACCTTTATATAGTAAGTAACTATAACTACAGATCCTCGCTTACAATATGGATCGCCAGACCGTTACGTTTTCTTTCTTTAAGAAGAAAAAAAAATGTACTGTAGAGGTTGCCTACTGACTAATTACGTACTGTACTGTAGATCCAGGCTTTTCATCACTGTGTGCTCTGCTCCAGCTTCACAGAGCACTCTGATTTGTCTTTGGGTAGATTTTGGATTACAGAGATGAAACACATATGGGGACATCGCAGCTGTGTATTTGCGCATGCAAAGTAATAGTCAATTTAGAGCACGCCAATTTTGTGACAGCTAACCCACGGTAAATACCATTTAGATCAAATCATTTTAAAATCTACCAATAGCAATGGAGCTGAGACCATATGTTTGAACCACATTCATTTTTTTCTGTAACTGGAACTTGCTGGAGAAACACAGGTGATATTATGCAGATGATCTCCAAGTTTTATTATGACAAACACCACTGTAACCCACTGTAGAACCGAGTACCTTATTTTCAATACCGTTTTCCCCACAGCTGGCAACCTTTATTACACAATGATGGATCATCATTAGACAGAAGTATGTTCAATTAGACTTAATTGAATAAAATGTACACCAAGACTAATAATGAGCATTATTTTGTACTAAAGAATATCCTATCAGCACATCTTACTGTATGTAGTAGGAACAAATTATTTGTGGAGTTTGTTGAGAATTGCAACAAAATCTGAAAGAAATAAAAAAAAATATATATATATATATATATAAACCTATAACTTCAAACAAATGCAGCTTCCTTCGTCGAGTTTCCTTTCAGATCATGCATCCAATTCCCATATATATTTGGGCGCTGGTGAAAGTGTGAGAGCTTTCTGAATTGACGAGCAATATATCTGACAGGCAATTATGAGTGATGCCTTTCTGTCCTGATTGTTTGGATGTTGCTAATCCACATTAATTTTATCTCCTGTTTGCAGAGCGTGGGATGCCACAGAGGCCAGAGTTTAATCTCTGAGTAGATATTTTATTGACAGCTACAAAAATGTGATAAGAGTTTTGCCAAAATATGCAGAATGTGTTTGATTCTAACATTCATGGACTACAGCTTTCAATCAAAAAAGGAGCACAACACAACTGATTACACTGAGCAAATTTAACTACAACTATGAAGTCATCATCACATACTATGAAACTTTTCTTCACTTCCTTTCAGAGTCTATCAATGAAGGTTATATGCTTTTCTACTAATGGGAAGAACTGGTAACAGTATCTGAAAAAAGCTGAATGCTTTCTATAACAAATCTGTAAAAAAAAAAAAAAGGTGAGACATATATGGTTTATTATGATGAATGTGATTTTCTCCAATATCAGCATGTACACAGACTGGAAAAATCAGCCACTCATATTATGGACCTGAGTCTTTTCTCTCGGAGGTAGTGAGTAAAGCCAGAGCTTTCTGCGCTGTGTATGAGGAGCTGGGCATCGGGCAGGGAATTGACGTGGGAATTGAGTGCTGAGCATGGTGCTCCAGAGAATAGCACGCTGAGGGCGAGATCGATCGACTCTGGAGGGCCACGTTGGCATGCATCGACGAGCTGGAAGTCCTGGATGCACGTCGGAGCGAGGAGGCGTAGCCGTACGCTGCACTGCTCATGAGGAACTCTCGAGAGCCATAAGCTGGTGGAGTGGACCTCTGCGATGACAGGCTGGACCCACTGGGCGTGTCGTAGACAGACATATCCCGAATGGGGAGTGAAGACGGCTGCTTTTCCTGCTCCTCCAGTTCATGGCGTTCCTGGATAGAGCTCATGGCAGATTTGGAAAGGCTGTCGTAGTGCACAGGAGACTGCCTGCTCGTGCCGGTGAAACCCGGGCTGGAGGTACGGGATGGTGCACGGTGGGTATCTGCCGGGCACCTGACAGCCAGACCCAGATCTATGGGAAGGAAAGGAGGCAGGTAGTTCATGTTGAAGGTCGCACGCTGTGCTGGGCTGATGAGGCTGTCATAGGAAAGGCTGAGGATACCCTGGGTTGAGGAAGATGCGACAGAACTGGGACACTGATGAGTTATGTCTCCTCTGCAGTGGGCGTGTTTCAAAGTGAGTGAACGAGAGTTCAGGATAAAGGAGCTCACAGGAAGTGTGCTGGACTGTAGGGGAAGCTGGGTAGAGATGGAAGTCCGAGTTTGCAGCATGCCAGGTTCAAAAAATGGATCCTGGGCGAAACCACTCATGTGGAGCTGGGGCTTCTGTGTATACTCCATCTACATAAAGACAGAATTTTTATGAAGAGATTATAATAACCGTTATCGCTACAATCATTAAAATGTAAAATGTCTTTATATATGAATGGTTTGATTTCAAAACCCAATTAACGCCATAATAAGGCTCTGTCATCAACTGGCGAAGTAAAACTGAAACTCGTAAATGGGTAGCAATGTAAAGCATTAAATATTTTCAATGTTTCTCATTACTCAAACATTCCTTGAAAAAGCATTTATCGAAATCTTTCCTTGTTACAAATTACTCCTTTTAAGATTTACTTTAAAAACATAAGTTTTAGCATGAGTTTGCTATATTGCTTTAAATTAAAAATCAATCAAGCTACTATTAATACTGAATTGCATATTAACATTGCCAGAAACACAACTGCATGCTGATTTATGAATTGTGACCAAACCCTGGGACGTGGATTTATAGCATTTTGCAAAATCATGCAAAATTCACACCGATATGACCAAAACAATTTTGACATAATATTTTGGTATTTGTACTTTTTGTTATGCTTATGACCAAATATTCCAGAAATGTATCAAATACGTATATTTCTAGTATAGTTGTTTCTTTTCGGAATGAAAAAAATAAAATAAAATTCAAAACCCAAAATGGGTTTCTCTCATTTTGCAGTAAAACTACACCAGACATTTCCAGATTTAATGTATTATGCTTTTAGTTTGGATATTTTACTTACCCAAACATCTCTACCATGTCCCACCACTCAACCAGTGGTTTTATCCTTTAATTAGTTCAAATCCCTTGTATAACATGTATGAGGAATATCAAAAGTCAACATAGCAAGTGAATGGAGGTAGATTAGTACTTTAAAATCCATCAAAAGACCTTCACATCGGATTTGAATAAATATCCAGGTGATGGGATGAGAAGAAAGAAACTGTCTTGCATTGGTAGAAGGCCTTGCATGTGAAAAGAAATGAATTGATGGTGCCAGGATCAAAAATTACCCCAGGTGCGAGGATTATAGTGTTGTTTGGTTCTTAAATAGACTCTTTGTAGATTTTTTTCTTGTTTCTGTGCTTGGACATATGGTAAAATATCTGTTTGGCATTTCACATGCACAACAAATGAGGTAGGCAAGAATAAAGGATAAAGAAACAGATAAAGTAAAAACTAACTGTGTTTAGTCACATGGCTGTGATGTGGTACAACTGATCCGTTGAAGGTTAAGGACTTGATTAATGACTAATGATTACAAGCTTCCACTTCTCTGGCTTCAATACCTGGTCTTAATGTGGCCTTGGTCAAGGACAAAAATGGACAGATTGTCAGCATCAGGATTTGAAATACAGTAATAAGGTATCAATTAGTACTCAAGCTCATTAAGCTCATTAAGCTCAAAACCTTAACCCATGAAGTACAACTGCCCTTAATCCCGGAGCGATGCTTTTAAGGCCTGGTGTTTAAGGAGACTCAATTTGGTCTATCATGGTGCTGAACGGTCTTGTCTTTAAAACTTGTTGATTACTTGACTTCAGCCGTAATGTCCACTCACCTGCTCCTGTGGAACTTGATAATGCATCCTGGAAGACGACTCTACAATGGTTTTGGATTGCAGTAAGCTCTCTAAAGCAGAAAAAGTACATTTGTGACATTCTATTATATGAAGTCTAGGCTTGAATTATAAAAGATTAGCATAATTCACATAGATTAATATAACATCATGAACGTCCACCTTGCAACGTTGCCAGGTGGCTCTTGAGCAGAACTGGGTCGGGTTTGAGCGGCACAGGCGGCGGCGTGTTCAGCGTTTTACACTCGGGGACATCCAGTTCTCCTGCAGACTGGCGCTAGCAGAGGACAAACACGGACCTATCCATTATAAGTGTCAGAGTAGTAAATGGGCCTTCATGTCTACGGTTAAGGCACCATCACAGACACTGTGATATCTCTGTCTTGCAGTTACACAGGAAGCAAAAGTGGCTGGGCAGATGGTTAATGCTCATGTCACATCCACATGCCTTGATTAAAGTCTTGAAATAGGCTCGTCACCAGCTTATAAGGTGTAATTTGAGAGAACAAAAAGAGAGGTGGTAAATATCTGTTAAATTGCGGGTTACAATTCACATAGGTGCCCACTCATATTCCTAGTATGGCTCATTGGGTTACTCATGCTCGATTTCATCTTTGAATCGTACATTAAAATAGGAAAGGGAAAGTGCATTACCTTTAAGAAGAGCGTTTCACTTTGGAGCCCATCGCCATCAACTTTTATGGGTGACGTGTCGATGGTCTCTGGTATTTGGAATGGTGGCTGTATATGAACAGGCTGCTTGTTGCCCAAATTCCTGGTGTATCTGCCGGGGAAAAGGAGCAGAAAATGCAGATATTTAGAATGAGACATGACCAAAGATGGACTAGGAACTAGGACAGCGTTGTACAGTACCTCAGAGTAATAGGACTACACAGGACAAACTCTACATTGCCGCAGCAGCCACGTGTAAAAGGGTTCACTCCTCCTTGGAATTTCCTAGTCACCTGTAACGAAGGCTAATTTTTACTGTCGTAACCTCACAAACAGTGAATTGAATTTCTCTAAATCATTCTCCAGTGTTACTGTAGGTTTACAGGTGAACGATGACATTTTCCTCGTCAGACCTGTTCGTTTGTGGTTCGTCCTGTTGCCACGAGGACCATATGGAAGCATGATAATCCCATTACGGGGATGACGAACAGGCCGGACATGCTCACGATGGACAGACTGATCCAGTGATGTCAAGGAGCAAAAACATAACCGGTGATCCAAACAGAGAAAAAGTGTTTGAATTCTTATTTTTTGCATGTTTGACAAACTTAAATTGAGATCATCAAAAAATGATAATAATAATGCAATAATAAAATGTAATATTGCACAAAGACAACCCAAGTAAATGCAAAATGCCGTTTTTAATTGATGATTTCTGTCCAAACCTACCTGGCCTTGTGCCACATGAGAAAAAGTAATCGGGGGTTCTGGTCTGACTTTTGTTTTGCGATTTGTGTGCCCACGATCCTCTCACCATTTATTGGTAAATAATTGACAACCAATGTTCATGTATTAATGTTATGTGGTGTTAATGCTATGGCTGTTCGGTGGATGTAGTGTAGCTGTAATATGTTATTCATTAACCTTCTAACTTTTCCCATTAACCACTGAATTATTCTAACTGGAAGGGATACAAATAGGTAATTCATATATAAAGTGTGAATTGTGTATGTCTGGATGCACAGATGGATCCTGGGAGCTGAATCAGTAGTTAATCCAGTGGGGTAAGCATGCACGAGGGCGCCGTTTGCTTAAAACATCATCTGTCACGTTCGGGAAAAAACATCATTAACTCATGGAGCTGTGTGGAGTGAGGATACGCGACAGTCGCATTCAGCTCCCACAGGGCTTCCAGGTGGTCCAGCACATAGAGGAGACCCCCAGAGAAAATGGCCAACATGTGCACGCTGAGAGACAGCAGGAAGAGGAAGAAGAATCGGTAGTTGCGTCTCCCGATGCAGTTGTTCACCCAGGGGCAGTGATGGTCAAAGTCCTGGGAACAATGTATTGAGGAAATGTTTAACCAGGCTTGAAAATCGAATGTCATATCCAAGTGTGAAACACTGTAAATGCAATACAATTACAAAAGTGCCGTGTTTATTGGATGCTGTGATAAAAGCAGAATTAGCATAATAATAATAATAATAATAATAATAATGATAAGCTAATTGTATTTGTAGTTGGATTCTCACTTGTTCTGCATTTCTAATGCAAGGGAACAGCAGGAAGAATTTTAAGCAGCAGCAGTTTTTTTTTTCCCCTGAGCAGACACCAACTAATGAATGGTACACAATGAATAATACTGGCTTGGCTTCCGAAATACAGCTGACTGCATGCAGATTTTATCAAAAAAGGAACAGAATGATAAAGGCAAAGTGGCTTGACCCGCTTGTCTGCATCTGTCTCATTCCTGCATACACACAGTGCCTGGCATAAGTATTTAAACTTTTCCACATTTTGTACTATTAAAACCTTACTTCTCCAAATAACTCCCTCTTCACCCAGTCACTGGCTTTTGGTAGATGGCTTCCATTAGGTATAACCACTATTGCGACATACGTTGTATTTTTAAGGAAGGATTTAAAATGAGGAAAGATAAAAAAGATTAATGTAATAAATAGGATTGGGCAGCAAAATTCCTTACAGAGCTTCATCAAGGACTCGCTTTCATACAATACCTTGGTCTTCTCAGACACCTCGTACGTCGAGGGCTCACCAGAGCGGACCATTCGATCCGCACAACAACTTGCCACAGGTTTTACACCGGATGCCATTCCCGAGCAGACCTCCCATTTCATTTGGGATTGGGACCGGCACGACATCCAGTGGCTGGGGTTTGGGAACTGGCTGGGAATTGAACCCGCATGGCAGACAAGAGACCTAACTTTGAGCCACCAATGCCCCTTGGTCTTTGCTGTCTATGCTGTGTATTTTGGTATGTTCTGTAACATAAATACAGGGACAGATGTATTTATAGGGCCCAAGCACTATGACAACAGTGTCATAGTGTGTGAAGGGCTGTTGTCATAGTGCTGTTGTCAACAGCCCTGTGATGTCATAGTGTGTGAAGGGTTGTATTGTTCTTCTAAGGATTCAAATTTTTGTTTCCAGCATCCAAGGCTGCTTGGGTTGTTAACATGCTCAAAAACACACAAAAGTCAGCACATATGTTGGAATCTGCAGTGGACATGGCACAGGGCCTTCACACGAGATTTTGCAGCGAAGCTTGCACAGCATTACACATATACATGTGAAACCTGGTACACATTTAGATCTCATCGAGCTGAACAACTTTCGCTATGCATGTCATGGTTATTTTGGGCTGTTTATATAATTTGATATACTCCTCCTAGGGGATTTATCCGATCGCCACCAGACCAGGCCAGTGTGATCTCAAGAAACTGAGGATGCAAAATTGCCACAGGATTTCTGATATCTCTATCGGTTCAGCTGTGACGAGGCCATAAATTATGCAGAAAATTGGCTAATAACTTCCTGAGTGACATCATATTGAGTGACATCATAGTGTGACGTTTTTTTTTTTTTTTCCAGCATCCTGTCTTGACATGCTCAAAAAGCACACAGGTTGCATGGTATGTCTGGGCGGCGGTGGCACTGGTGCTTGGGCTGAACATTGTAGCTTTGCAACTATATTAAAAACGTGTAATTGCATCTAATTAAAATAGTAACATGAAGACTGATGGTAGGTGGGTGCATTTGAACTAATTCACAAAAAAGGTTTCACAAAACGGGAGTGATGGGATACTCCTGCAATCGCAACGTCTACTATTCCTCTCTACACTACTTTGTGTAGATTCAAGTCATATCTGTCGATCTGTTTTTTTTTTTTTAAGATTGTACAGTACTGTATGTTCAAAGGTATGTATGCACAAACACACTGTCTACACACACCAAGGCCAGTCACCTCAACACAATGGTCACACACACTACAGTGCGAGCAGCGAGGTGGTCTGTAAAAGTTGCACGAGGCACACCACTTCATCCGAAGCCGGATTCCTCGGACCTCTACGTCCTTATAAAGCGGAGCACTGATGTCATCGTCTTTATCTTCATCCTCGTTAGCTATAAGAGAGACAGCATCAGTGAATTCTCATCAAATAAATATAGCAAGCACATTTGTTGACCATAACAGGATTTTTTTCCTTTTTTTTAATTTTTATTAAAAGCATAGTAATGTGATCTGGTAAACTGAATTTCCCTGACCCCTCGGCAGCACGCCGGCATCCGTGAACGTTGCCATGGTGAAGTTTGCCAGGACGAAAAGGAAAGTGATGCCGACGCATGGAGGGAAAGCAAGAGACACGTTCTGAGCGAGCCAAGGACACCTGCGAGACATGAGAAGAATGGAGTCGTGCTTACAATTACAGACAAGTGTTCCTTGATGGCTACTTCAGCGCCGTGTGCCGAGACGTGCTGCGGCATCATCTTACGGGCGATCACGGATACGAGGCTTAGATTTAGATTTGATTCAGATGATCCTTCTTTTGATCAGATGATGGCGAAATATTTCTAACCATCTAACACTTCACCTGCCCTTATAGCCTGTGGGTACTATATATATATATATTCAGTGTACGAAGATGAAAGTGGAGATATAGATGAAAGTGTGGATGGAAGAGGGGGAAAAAAAGGATTAGATGTGGGGACGATTCGATGGCAGAAGAAGATTAAATGCAAAGGTAATCACGAATCCACTCGACAGCTGATGGTGTGGTAGATTAAATGCGCAGACTTAAAAAAACATTGGGATTATACAGAACCATGCATATTACTATAATTACAGAATGGAGGACAACAGATTGTCTCAAGGTACACAATTAGTTTTAGTTAATAACTTCCAATTATGTTTGATGTTCTGAAATATAGCATCGCTGAAGATTTGCTTTTTGCATCTCACTCACTATGGGGCTAAATCTACATCCAGGAGTTTAAAAATAAATTAAAAATACAACGCATGAGGCATGATTTAGCGTTATAGGACACTCTCAGATCATCCAGGAAACACAGGACACAGCAGCTCTTTCATCGTCCACCTTTTTATCCATGGCTGTGTGCAGGAATGGAGGTCACGAAAGGGGGTTGCGGGGGGGAGACTAAATACATGTCTGCGCTAGACCAGCTGCATTTCCATAATCCCCAGATTAGCGAATCGGGATCAGGGATCGCACGCGAGGCTGCTTATCAGAGGCAGTGTGAACATAAAGAATCATAAAGCATCGCTACTTACTGTGAGAATGTGACGGGATGCAGTGAAAGACTTTGGAAATCTATGTATCTTAAAATTGAAATGAACTAAAATAAAAAAAATAGATCGGAATCCCACATGAACAGATTTGCATCTCATTATCCATGCGTTTGAATCCATTTTCAGAAGCTCTTTTTTTTCTCTCCCCCCCCCTCTGTCCTTGTGCTCGGTGCTGGGATTTGGATTCCTTCTGGCATCTGGGGGGGACGAACGTAATGAGCCACCGAACCTCATGAATCCTCATAAAGTCAGAAATCCGACTAATGCTGTTCATCACTAATGCTCGACCTTATTCATTGTAGTGGAAAGTAAACTATGGCATGGGGCCAACGATTTCCCAGTGCTCGGAGAGTTTATTAAATCCTACTGAATTGTGTCTAATGTTGCTGGCATTTTTGTACAGATTAATCATTTCACGGAGGATGTCTTGTCAAGTCATTGCTGCTCATTTGGACAACATTCTGTTTTGCAGATAAAGCAGAACCGAGTCCAACACCTTGAGATGCTTTTAATTTGTTAAACTATGCTGCATCATTCGTTTTTAATACCGAACAGAACGTTGGTTCTTATTTTTCTGTTAAACTCTTTTTAAGACTCAATTGTCCTCATACACCATGGCATGAAGTTGTCTCCCAATTACAGTACATTGCCCATATGTCCTCGTGTGATCCTCATTTCAGGACCTTTATAACTCTGTGGTCAAATTTCATTCTATTTGAAGACTTCATACTGTAGTTAACAGGTGCAAATAAATAGAAACACTGATGTAGTTTTTAGTGCAATTGTTGTTCGTGCTGCTTTCAGGTCATCCTGCAACTCTTTTGCAGTGACACCTACAGTAGCTTCATTCTTACTTTCCTTATCATTAGTCTGAGAGCACCTGAAGTCTTAGGTGGCTATAGGCTTTTCCATTTCAGCAATAACGTTGTCAGTGTCCACCAAAGTGAACTAGGTGTTAGTTCATGTCTGGCGCTAGTGCTAGTTCAAATCTCCTAAAAACTTTTTTCTTTTTTTGATTTTACCCTGATTTTCTCCCTAATTTAGTCGCGTCCAATTCCTCCCCGTCACTACGGGGCCCTACCACCCAGTCAGGAGGACCGAAGACTATCACGTGTTTCCTCCGAACAACGTGACACCAGTAGACCACACCTTTTCGATGAGCTCGCTCACACACCGTAGGACTCGGAGGACAGCGCTATCCGCTCCTTCCACTTGCGCGAGCTCACAGACGCTCCTGATTGGCTGTCGAGCCGTGATTAATGTTGGAGTACCTCTCATCCCTCCCCTCTGAGAGAGCTCGGCCAATCAGCTCTCATTAGACCTCCGGCTGCGAGAGGTTACAGCATCACCCGTGAATCAAACTCGCGATCTCAGGATGATAGGGCGAGCACTTTACCACTGCGCCACTCGGAGGCCCCTAAAAAACAAAAAATAAATAAAATAAATATATATTTTTTTTTTCCATGGGCTAGAGAGTCACATCATTACATCACTGTATACGTCCATGTACATCTCTATTTTTCCAGCAATACTAGCGGCGACGTTATCGGCAAAAAAATGCTAGCAGCAAGCACATCAACAGCAATGGCGAACTTCAACACAGCTTCGCGAGCAGTTCTCCTGGATTTATCATTACTACAAAGCATCTTTTCATATCGAGTCTATTTTTTAAAGATGGCGGTCACAAACTTTAATTGGTTGTGATAATCCCGTCCCCATCCCAAGCGGTTCTTTGTTCTCGTCCAGCAAACTGTTGGTGCCATCATGGAACCGTTTTTTCTGTCTGAGGGCCGGTGCTTTGGCTGTCTGAAAAAAAGTCAGGTTTTTTTTAAAAAAGCACCTTCAGGATATAAATTCAACTTTCTATCTAAACCAAGATTGATTTATTTTCATGCAACCTTTACATGAATTCCCTATCAGTATCCCAATATCAAATACAAAGTGGATGTGTGCTAAATGTCTGAAATGTCTATTTATATTTCCTCTCACTGTATATATTTACACAGTACTGTGCACAAGTCTTGAGCCAACCCTCGTTTGCTTCCAACGAGCCAGACTTCCTTGTATTTTTGTAATGCAGTCCTGCGAAATAGTTCTGCAGGCTTCTTGAAGGACTTTGTGTCTCTCATTTTCAGTCCAGTCCCTTCACCTGGCCAGGTTTTTGTTTGTTAAGCCATAGATCATTCAGACAAAATGCAAAAATTTTTTTAACTTAACACCGGAACCAGTGAGAAACAGGTGATGACAGATGACAGACAGGTGATTAGTATACTGGTGATGCTGAATGCTGAGTGGTTGAAACAGACGAGATGGGAAATGAGGTCGCTGCTGAGGTTGTTACATAAACGACAAATTTTATAATTGCATCTTTAAACACTTTGCAGCTTGTCGCAATAAAACATTTGTTCTGATTTCTATAATTTCATCTCCATTATTTAATTCGATATTATGAAACTCAGGCTTCTGCACAGTACTGAATGTTTTTGCATTAATAATGAATGTCATTCACATAATAGACAAATCACAAGCCTGGTTCCCTTTAAGAACGTATAAGGATTACTCTGGATGTCTCCACAAGGCTGGACCAACATTGATTTCAGACCATCTGGATATCAAAGAGAGTTTATTATGTGCAGCGTGTCCTGATGAGATTCGGCTCCTAATGAAACAGCCGAGCAGCTTTTAAATCTAAGCTTCCTTCGCTGTCTGTGTGCAAGCCTGAGCATTGTGCTACATAAACTTGGAATTTATTCTTTTGGCAGATTTCTGACTGTAGTCATTTTATCCCAAGTGAATTGCACATAAAAACAGAATTCGAATGGAGCACAGAGCTGAAACAATTAAGATGGAAGTCTTCCTCAAGGGCAGCAATTTGTCTTTACACATCACGGAAATCATTATAGGAGCCTACAACTGAATGGGTGTAATCACTGTCTTTCTATAAACTCAATATATCTCACTCACTCATCATCTATACCGCTTAAGCCTGTATGCAGGGTCGCGGGGGGGCCAGGAGCCTATCCTGGGAAACTTAGAGCATGAGGCAGGGTACAACCTGGACAGGAAACCGATCCATCGGAGACATACACATACACACACACACACACTACGGGCAATTTGGGAACACCAATTAGCCTAATCTGCATGTCTGTGAACTGTGGGAGGAAACCCACCAAGACCGAGGAGAACATGCAAACTTCATGCACACAGAAGCGGGAATTGAACCCAGACCCTGAAGGTGCAAGGTGACAGTGCTAACCACTAAGCCATCGTGCCACCTACATCATCATATATAATATGTATTAAAAAAAAATGTAAAGTAGCCCATTTAATATATGATTGTTTGGTTATTTATCTTAAAATTAGGGCTGTCAATATTCACGCATTAACACATGAATATGAAATGTAGAAATGTTAACAGGTTGCTATTTTTTGAAACGAAATAAAAAAATTATTTATTTTTTTGGGATTTTCCCCCGATTTTCTCCCTAATTTAGTCGTGTCCAATTCCTCCCCATCACTAGGGGGCTCCCACATTAAGGCTGCTATTACCACTCAGCCGGGAGGGCCGTAGACTATCATGTGTTTCCTCCGAACCACGTGACGCCAGCCAACCGCATCTTTTCGAACCGGTCGCTCGCGCACCGTTGGGGGCGGCGTAACACACTCGGAGGACAGCGCTATCCGCTCCCTCCGCTGCGCAAGCTCACAGACGGCCCTGACTGGCTGTAGAGCCGTGATTAATGTCGGAGCACTATGTACCTCTCATTCCTCCCCTCTGAGAGAGCTCGGCCAATCAGCTCTTTCTAGACCTCCGGCTGCGAGAGGTTACAGCATCACCCGGGATTCGAACTAGCGATCTCCGGATGATAGGGCGAGCGCTTTAACCACTGCGCCACTCGGAGGCCCCTGAAATTAAAAATTTGACCCTAATGGCTTCCCATAATGACAGCGGCCATGTGCGATAAAGGCATGTTTAACACGGATAATTAGATGACTGAGGAAACATTTCCAGGTGTGCTGAACAGCACGTTTCATTATAAAAAGCTTCTAGATGAAAGTTTCGATAAAACCCAAGTTGTGTGCTCAGGCTATCTTCAAGGCAATCTATTTTCACAAGAATAAAATAAAATGCAAGATGAGGGAGTGGTGGCGCAGGCGGCTAAGGCGCTAGGTTGTCGGTAGATTTTTGGGTTCGAGCTCTGCCAGCGGTGGGTTTGCCCACACACCCCCACACTACCCAGCCAGTGCATGCAGTGATGCGCCTATTAAAAAGAGATTTTAATTTAACATTTGTTCAATGTTAATGTTTGAGATATTATAAAACTGCATAATCTGTTTCCTCATGCGCTTCTTTATTTTAACAATAAATTATTTTTACAAATAAATTGAGCGTTTTTAAATTGTGATTAACCATTTAATGGAACTGAATAGGAAAATTTACATTAATTGAAATGAATAGGAAATTAATAGAACATTTATTTATTCATGAGTGCAAGGAGTAGAGTCCAGACAGGCTGATAGTTCAGAAAAGTTTAAAAGGTTAATTGTTTGCATAATGTATAATGACCATACGCCCTAACTAATAAATGAGACTTCAAGAAGATGCGTGCCTCAAATGCAGAAGGTCTGTTAAGGACAACTGCACTTCTAACCAAAGAAAAAAAAGGGGAAAAAAAGAAGCAGTATTAATTTCACATAAAGAGGAGTGATGGTGGCACACACACTGAGCAGATGGACTCCTGTGCTCTCAGTGGTTGAATTAACATTGCCACTTAACAATCCAGCTCAATGACAAGCTCATAGGCTTAATATAATAAATGAATGCATGTTAAAATGTTGCTTTTAAACAGCTTGCCTCTGCAGGCTTAAAAATATCTGGGTACTACAGAAATGATGTACCACACCTGAATGTGGCACCTGAAGCCATCATTTAACATAAATAAAAAAAATCTGCAGCCTGTTATCCATGGTGTTATGAACATGACGGGAGAAAATGGGGGGAGAAAATTCCGTGTCCACAAGATACAAGATACAAGGCATAGGAACAAGATACTAAGTTGTGGCCATGACATCACTAAGGTGACTTATTAGCCTCTTGTAAACTTTGAGCAAAAACTCGTTCTTAAGTCATGGCCACAACATAGCATCTCATGGCCATGCCTTATACTATCTCGTTCCCACGCCTTAGTAAGTCCTGTACCACAACATACTATCACCTTCCCAGGCCTTAGTAAGTCAAGGCCACAAAATGTGTCCCCTGCCATGGCAACAGAAGGGCTCCAAAATGAATGAGTGCAAAATGAATGAGAAAATCAGATTTTTTGTTCAGGTCCCAAACAACCCTTGATAGCTCCCAAACAGTTTAACCAATCTTCTCCATGTATAGTCTAAACAAGGCAGGAGACCTGGCTTTCCATTTTTATAGGTTTCATGGGTGCCTTTGCAAGATTGAACATGCATCAGTGAAAGAGGGATAGAGGTAGTTTTTGCTGAATCGGTCTTTGTCCACTCTAGAAATCATATTACAGTCTATGGAGTGATGTTTGAGGCGATTTCAGGCTCATTTTTGTAGCTCTTCAGCTTGACATCTGATTTTCCAATTGGACCAAAAACGACTGAGCTAGGAGTCAGAAGATCAAAGCGGTTTGGCACGGGTACCATCCTCATTACTTGCATTTTGCACCAACATCGCGATCGTTTAATTTCACTCGGGACATTAGGCCGGACGTTCTGATATGTCTCTTTGGGGTACGTGCCTAGACAGGAATTTAGGGAAAACTGTGGGTCCAATTCCTTAGAAAAGTAATGGCATAAGTCAGACTGGCGGAAGGAGGGATTGGGTATGAAGCACCCCAATCCCGCCTCCGGTACTTAAGTCGCATTAATTGCCAAAAATACAATAATAATAATAATGGTGAAGAGTGAGAGCAGTCCTCCCTGCCTGACTGATCCTGACCACGTTCCTCTCAGAAAGGCAACAATCCAATTTATAATTCGTGTCAACCGCTATTTATCCATGTTTTAGTAGATGATTTAGAAGATGAATGTGCTACGCCTTCCATTTAACACTGTCTTTATACTGCTACTTGGAAAACAACGCTTTCTACACATGCTTATAAATCTAATTTTGGCTCCGCTCAGGTGGGCTCTTACTGTAAAGGCGCATTTCTGCTGAGCTCCACTTCAGGTTTGAGTCTCGGTTATTTTATTTACAGGCCCTGAACAGCAGTTTTCCTGAGAGGAAAGGACAATAAGTAATTTCTTGTTCCTCCCTTGCAGAGAGGGCTGTGCATCAAAATCAAGAAATCTCCTGGGTAACACTGTATTTTCTACTTTTAGCCGCTGAAAAATGCAGGTCTAGGTACCATCAATGTTTCACTCACTTTTCTGTGACTAACTTTGCTTCTGCATTTGTTTTTTTTGTTTTTTAAGTCTCAGCCCTGATCTGTCTCAGCTCTGACACTGTGTGTGTGAACTGATGCCATAATCATGAGGACTGTTCTCTTCAGCTCATCCCAGGATTCTTGGGAGGAGTCACAATAAGCTTATACTGAGCATCCTTTAAACATTTTGACATTAAAGTTTACAAAAGAGTAATGAATTATAATCCCTTTGTCTGTCTGGTTCTTCTTATAGTTTCTTCCTCATGTCTTCTCAGGGAGTTTTTCCTTGCCACTGCACACTAAAGATCTAAATCTACATCTGGATTCCAGTAATGTGACCATGTGACTATAACTTGAATTGAATCGAATTACATCACTACATTTTAACGGAAATCAGTATTGCAGGATATTCCAGGAATTCCTATAAGTTAGCTTTAAAAGTAAAAAAAAATTAAATCAATTATACAAAGATATTTGTTTTAGGGATGTTTGGGATTCTGCATTACTCCTAGATTTAGCACAATATAACCACAAACCTGGACACATAAAAATACCCAGCATGAACAGCATAATTACTTCATTTGACACACACACAGGCCTATCATGACTATTTATTCTCCAGATGAAGCTCTGTATCTAAGGCTGTAATTAGATTGATGTGAAATCTGAAGTGATGTACGACCCTCATCTCTCGTCCTAGGTCCCGGAGATTATTCATGTGAGAGAGAATTTCTTTGCATCAAGGTTAACATCCAATGCCTCCTGCTCCAGGATACAAGCAATTAGTCAGAATTGAAATATCTCTACACGCTCGTCACTTTTTATTATTACAACTTTTATGTGCATATCATAAACCACAGCTGCGGGCTTAGCCGACAATCCGAGATCACCTTGTGTGTTTGACTCACTTTTTTTATGAAGATATAAAAAAGTCTTTTTTTTTTCTTTTTCACAGTACAGAGATTATGTTCTGGTTATTTTGACTTGAGAGGAGAAATAAAACAGCTTGGCCACATTTACTTGATCTCATATTTATACTCGCATCTGTGTCGCATTACATTTAAAAAAACTGTCCATGTGAAACAAATACACTTTCTTTTATATATCAGTAGCATAAAAGAGAGAAAGAAATAAAAAGAAATGTTTACATATTTGACTCTGAGAGGAAACCAGAGAACCCGACGGAAACCAACTAAGGACAGGGAGTACATGCAAAAAACACACACACAAACCCAAAGGCAGGACTTGTACCCTTGACCCTGGAAGTGCGAGGCCACAGTGCTAACTACTATGCCATTATGCACCCATACCATGCCAGTCATCTGTAAAAGTTAGTGGCCCCTCTTTTAAGTCTATGTTGCTGAGTATTTTGTATAACAACTTAATAAAAAAATTATCTGATCGTAGCAGTTCTTAGCATGAAGCAAACACAACCCCAAACAAACTCTTTTCACCATGCCATTACAGTGGAACCTCGGATTGCGAGTAATGTGGTTTACGAGTGTTCCGCAAGACGAGCAAAGATTTTAAATAAATTTTGACTTAAAGTCTTGGTTTACGAATGCTGAGTATCATGTATCACGCATGCGCTCATGCGCAGTTGTGAGCGTCATGTGATCACAACTGAGCCAATGATTTCTCTCTCCCTTGCGCTGCAGAATTGTGGGTAATCATCTCCCCTGCTGGGTCATCGTGCTCTTCTCTTACTGGTATAATCAACATCTCCCTCTCTGTTTCAGCATGTCTCCACACTCTCTGCTTTACACAGACAACTATGTCGCATTGTTTTGGGCTGTGGAACGAATAATTTGAGTTTTCATTATGTCTTATGGGAAAATTCGATTTGGTTTTGGAATACTTTCATGAAATGAACCTGGAAATGAACCTGGAAACACAACTGCAGTTCGCAAACCTGCATCTGACCAAACCGAAATGGAGTTGTTTAGCCTTAATGCCGAGTGCTATTTTTGGTGAAAACCAAGAAACACCTCATACCCACTGTCAGTCACGACATGGAAGGGGTGATGATTTGTGCTTGTCTTTGCAGCCACAGGACCTCGGCACCTTGCAGTCATTAAGTCGACCATGAGCATTCTAGAGGCAAATGTGAGACCATTTGTATTCGGTCATGCAACAAGGCAAAGATCTGAAGCGCACAGTAAATCAACACCAGAATGGCTGGAGAAAAAAAGAATGACGGTTTTGGAATGGCCAAGTCAAAGTCCAGATCTCAACCCAACTGAAAGCTGTGGCAGGACCTTAAGAGAGCTGTGCATAAACAAATGCCCAAAAACCTCAAGAAACTGAAGCAATGTGGTAAAGAAGAATGGACGAAAACGTCTGAGAGGTTGATAAAATCATACGGGAAACGATTATTGCTGCTAAAATTTTATCTACGAGCTATTGAATCTTAGGGTACTTAGTATTGTCAACATCAACATTGGTAATACAATAATGGCATGGTGAAAAAAGTACACTTTTACACTTGACTCTAAGTGTGTGGCGTGTGAGAGAGAGAAATGTGTTTTAAAATAAATGTATAACATTGAAAAACATGGCCTATGCCAATGACACATGCATTTAAACTGCTTACACATAACAGTATGATCTCCACAGAGATCTAAACCTTAGTGCACAGGAGTTTTAATCAGAGGTACTCCAAAATGACCCTTAGCCTTCTCTGGGTTAGAAAGCCAAACAGCGCTGCATGCAAATCCTAATCCCTGACTTCCCATCTGCTGAAGCCAGCCGACGCTCCAACAAATCAGGCAAAGCTGAACCCAAACTGGGACAAACATGGCGGCAAAGGTCACCGAGCAAATGCTGCTTTATCCTGCATCAACACTTGCAGACTTAAAGGCCATGCTGTGAATTAAAACTCAGTGCATGTTTTTCTAATTAGCACTGCAGTAAGAATACAGAGTTCAGCGCAAAATGTTATGACACCTATTCCGTAAAATGTCCCGCACTGGCATATCTGCTAGAAAAACTGCTCCTTTCAGCTGGATATAATCGGTGCAAGGCTGTAGTACACTGCCCTAGTTTCTGCAGCACAAATTGCATATGAATACACATTAGAACGTGATAAGAGATTTACATATGACAATGAGTCTCATAACAAGAGTAATATCTGCATTTCAGATCTAGCATCACATCTCATATATTCCCAATTCCTTATCCTGTGGGAAAGGGAATCTCTGGGAAGCAATCTCAGAGGATACATTGGAGAACCACATGGATGGAGTTTCAACACATCCCAGGATACACACACAGACACACATTTGTTCAACTTCTATACTGCTTATCCTGTGTACACAGTCGCTGGGGGCCTGGAGTCTATCCTATAGATTTTGGGCGCTTTAGGGCACATAACTTGGAAGACATTATTAGTGTTTCAGTGGTTAAGCCTCTTTGAGTTACAGATAAGTAACCACAGCGGTCAAAACCTGGTCCTGGTGCTAAAGTGTCTCACGTACAGTAGGTGAAAAACTGAATTTTCAGATATAGGATCATATGATACCATTTTTCCTAATGATTAATGCTTCTTATCTCCGGATCGATGCTTGTTTGTTTTTTTTGTGAATATGCATACAAATTTATATTTTTATCAGATAAAAAGAAAGAGGGTGCCACTTGGAAACACCTAGACAGGGTGCCAATCCTTCACAGGGCACACACTCATACACACACTCACTCACTACAGGCAACTTGGGAATGCCGATTAGTCTAACCTGTATGTCTTTAGACTGTAGGAGCAAACCCACCAAGCACGAGGAGAACATGCAAATTTCATGCAGAAGTGGGAATTAAACCTGGGTAAAAATCGAACCCAGACCCTGGAGGTGCAAGGCGACAGAGCTAACCACTAAGCCACTTTGTATTATTCTAAAATGCAAAATTGTTAAGATATTGCAACATGAATTTTAAGTTTTTCTCCAAAAATCCATTTTTAGCAGCAATTTTACAGATCATATGTTTCTAGAAACTTACAACAATTTTAGTATCAACACTTAAAGAAATGAATAATCAGCATGTTAAATTATTATTAAATTATATAAGTAAGACAGTATAGCGCTGAAATATTTTTGGGGCACATTTAAAATAATTTCTTAATCTATCCAAAAAAGCTGAAGTTGAAATTTTAGGGAAGCAAGATTGGTCACTTCCATGATGCATAAACTTCAGAAGTAGCTTTGGCACGCACATTTACTGTATTATATGTATAACTTTAACATTTAATAAAATCAGCTGTGTTTTGGCCGTATACATAATGTCAGTTATACAAGTGTAACAGATCTGAGTCAATGCATTATCATCCAGTGTTTCAGTGGTTAAGCCTGTGTTACAGATCAGAAATGTTCAAAACCCAGCAGTGACAAACTTAAACAAGCTCTTTAACTTTCAGCTCATCAACCAAAAGAGCAAGAGTAGCAGATTGTGTTTTTATATTACATAAGGTATTACAATCAGTTGTTTTGTGCAGTAAATTATGTGAAGTGAATTACATTGGATACACAATGCACAGCTGTATTATGGGATGTGAACATCGTTGCACTTTGCACTGACTCACGTGAAGGTGAAGAAGAGGGTGGAGGTCACGAGCAGCAGACTGACGCTGATGGACACGGGGACGAAGGCGCGCGCTTTCACGCGCTCCGCACTCCCGGTGCGCATGTCCTCTCTTTCAGCAAAACAGCTCCACCGAACTATACGGAAACATTTTCATGAATTTTTTTTTTTTTACATTTTAAAGTCTGTAACGTCAGTGAAGAAACTGCTCACTGCTTCTCGTCGTCTTGCGGAATACATTTAATATGGCGCTATTGACAAACACCAAGAATTCACAAACGAATCGGTTCCTCGTGAACCGATTCACTCTAAACGACTCTTTTAATGTGAATCAATTCACAGGCTCGAAGCAATTCAGACTAATAAACGTTAAGCTTGGTGCTTACTCCTTCCGCATCTCGACATATTAATATTTCAACAGTCTAAAATGAATATTTTGTACAATTAACACAGTGCTTCCAAATGAATCACAATCTGATTCATTTGTTCTATAGAGTCATTTGTCTTAACTTCGGGGGAGGAGCCGATGGGTGACGTCATAGCAGCATCATTTTACATCCTTTTGCAGTTTAATTCTTTTTTTTAATAAAAATATGTACATTTGCTGAAAAGTGCATTTAGTTTTGCTGATAACAAAATAATTGAAATTACCACAACATACACATTACTTGTATATGTTCAAGGAAATGTCTTTACACTTTGATCATACATTAAAGTAAGACCATATACTTTTCATGTAAAGATATTTTTTCATGAAATAAATCCACAATAACTTCAATGTCTTATTTAAAAAAAGTGAAACACTAAAATCATTAAACAACCATTGACTATAATTAATACTATGACGTAAAAACACATAAAAAAATAATCACACAAAAAAAACATACATTTGACAGTTAGAAATAGTTCCTGCGTCAGAGGTCACTAGATGAAGCGCACTGGACCAATGCAATTTTTATTTTATGTGACGCTTTTAAGTCCATCATTGGTGTTACTCATTTAATAATTACACCTGTGAAAAATCTGACATAAAAACTGATAATTCATTTTGAAGTACTTGAAAACCATGTGGTCTCACACATGAAAGCCATTTTGTTATTAAATGTATATATATATTTTTTAAAAAAGCTCTACTTTTTGTGGATTCAGAAAGTTCAAAATTAAGCTATTGCTATTAAATATACATTTCAGGAAGATTTTTATGACCCAAATTCCACCTTTTCTCTAGAATGACCCAGGTATAACTCTCTAGCAGAATGCCTGAACATAAATGTAAATAATTTAGTAAGCGGAACATTTTTAAAGTACTCACAATACAGTATCAATAACATATATTATTTAGAGGCGTAGCGGTTAGCACTGTGGCCTTGCTCCTCCAGGGCCTGGGTTCGATTCCTGCCTGGTGGTCTGGATGTTGCATGGAGTTTGCATGTTCTCTCCATGTGTGGCAGGTTTCCTCCAACAGTCCAAACACATTCAGATTAGGCTAACTGGCATTCCCGAAAGAATTGCCCACAGTGTGTGAATGTGTGTGTGTGTGTGTGTGTGTGTGTGTGTGCCCTGCGATGGATTGGCACTCTGTCCAGGGTGTACCCCACCTTGTGCCCCAAGTCTCCTGGAATAGGCTCCAGACCCCCACGATTCTGTACACAGGTTAAGCTGTAAAGATGATGAAGGGATGAATGAATAATCTATATTTGACATATATCTGACCTTCTGAACTTTGTTATTGTTTTATAATTGAGGATGTATTTTTACAGTTGTTAAAAGTTTCAACCCTAAGATTTTTGCTTATAGCAAGAGCTTTGTTATAGGTTTTTTTTTATATTACATTAATTTATATTTTTATTGTTGTTAACTTTTTTTAAAGGTATTTTAACAATTATTTTATATTATTATTAATATTTTTAAGGTGAATGAAGTATAATAAATAAATAAAAATATCCCCAGTCCACAGCATCTCATGCCAAAGCATATGATGACATAACTCTATTAGTAAATATTACATTTCAAGTTACTTCCATTAAATAGGACATGAGCCATATCTCTAGGCTACGATTACTTCTTTATGTACAAGCTGTCTTCTTTATATAAGCTGATGAGCAGAAGGAGCCACTTCTGCGCCCTCTGGCGGCTCAAAGCTCAAACTGCAACACTGCGGTATGGAGAAACAGGTTGCCAGATTGTATCTCAATAATTAATTTTCAATTTCTGTAAGGGACTTTAGTGGGCTTTGGTGGCTCAGTGGCTGGTTTCTCGCCTACCATACGGAAGGATCGGGTTCAAATCCCAGCCAATGCCCAAATTCCAGCCCTTGGATGCAGTGCCAGCAGGTTGTGTCAGGAAGGGCATCTGGTGCCAAACCTGTGCCAAGGTGTGTAAATTGAACGGTCCTCTGTGTGGTGAGCGCCTGATGGTAACTATGTGGGAATTTACTTTTTATTGATAAATATAATTGGTACAGTATGCATTTACAGTTCATCTGAAGATGTCTACAATAACAACAATTAAAAGTACTTCAGTTACTACTAATAATAATATTAATGATAGGTGGCATGACAGCTCAATAATGAGCACAGCTACCTTACGTCTCCAGAGTTATGTGTTCGAATCTCAGCTCCGGTCACCGTGCATGGAGATTGCATGTTTTCCAAGTGCTTGATGCGTTTCCTCCAGGACTTAGTTTTTCCTCTAGAGTCCAAAGGCCTGCATTTTAGCCATGTGCATGTCCAGTGTCGCCAGGAGTGTACTGTATGAGTGGGCATGTGAGAGCATACTGTATGTACCTGTGCCCTGTGACATGTTGGTACCCTATCCACACTTGTGCCTTTGGTTCAGACTTCCCTGAGTCAGACAGGCCCACTACACACTACACAGTGACCCAACACAGGAAACTACTACTACTACTACTAATAATAATAATACAGATAGCACTGCTACCTCACAGCTTTAGGGCTACCAATTCAATCATGACCTCACGTTACTGTTATTACAGATTTTTCCAATATTGGATTTGGATCCATCACAACAGATGCTTATAAAATATACACTGCCGCTCAAAAGGGTGGGATCACCTTCTAAATATATATATATATAAATTGTGTTTTCAGACATTTCCCCCCCAGCAACATATCTAATGGCATCTTATCAGACCCTTACAGAGTACAGAAAAGTAATTATGACTTCAGAGAACGGTGCTGAACTCAACACTTGATCTTGTTATAATAATCAGGAATTCACACAAAACAACTCCCCCGACAGATAAGCTACGTACTGTAAAAGACATGTAACTTGTGACAAAGGAAGCCCGTGTGCTCAGTTTATTCTTCATTTAGCATTATGCTTACTCTCTTTGGCATATATTGACATTAAGTAGAAAGATTGTAGTGCAATTCCACAAGCCGATATATTATTTATGATACACAGTGAACAGTCGGGCGATGCAGCGTGAATTATTCATTACATACAAAAACAAAATATAAACTGTATCGAAAGATTTCAGCAGAAAAAGATACTTTTCCATTTATGCATATTGTTGTGAGTAAAGTGCTGGCAAAAACAACTATGTACATAACACTAAAGGATAATATAATTACCTCAAGTAACAGCAAGGACAAAGTGATACTGTATAAATCATAACCATGCAAATATTTGGTCAACTGAGGCACCAATTAGTGTTCCGTTTTGTTTGCTAGTGACCAAAGTAGAATTACAAATTTCAGGAGATTTTTATCTAGTGCGATGATAAAAAAAAAAAAAAAATTTTAAAAGTGTATGTCGTGTAGAGTGCAGAGAGTGTGCTATAGAATTAGTGTCTAAGTGAACGTCAAGTGTCTGTCGGGTGATCCCGACGCAGGGAAGAACTTGTTCGTGCCGAGGAAGCTGGGCGAGCCTGTTAGCCAGCTGTGTGTAAGTCTGCGAGGAGTAGACGTCTGCGTCTCTGTGTGCCTGTTCATCACCATAACACTCGGCCATCTATATGACAATGGCAGAATTAGACATTACAATTTAACCAAAGATGACTGCAAAGAGGGAGGAAAAAGCATTTGGCGCTACCTACCGGTGCCTCTGAGACTCGGGATAAGAACAAACACAGTTCCTCCATCTGCTAATGCAGGGAAAGAGCTGATCATCTACATCTGCTCCAGTCACTGCTAACAACACCTCACTGTCCAGCTTACTGGGAGAGTCACTACACAAAACAGCAAACAAACCACAGAGTAAATTCCCTCTGGTGTTCCCTATAAGCAAATCATATAGACAAACACAAACAAACGCACACACACGCATGCAAAAATTTTTTTTTAAAGGTGAAAGGAAAGAACAAAAGAAGTGAAAGAAAAAGGAAAGGAAGACGAAAAAAGAACCAAACATTTAAGTGAAAAGAAAAGAAACTATGAAGGGGAAAAAAAGGTTAAAGAGGAAGATAGAAAAAAGTAGAAATAAAATCACCAGAACAAATAAAAACAAAAGTGCAGTGTCGGAATAAAGTAACTTATTAAACTTGTTAAAAGTGATTTTTTTTTTTCTTGGTTATTAAACCTTATTGCACTGAAATGAAATTGGCAGCTCACCCGGCCAGAAACACCTGCGGCTGAACCTCCTCGGGCCCTTCAGGCGAGCTGCGTGTGGATCTGTAAGAGGAGCAGGAAGACACAGAGCTGCTCAGAACTTCTTCCCCACTGGGCCAGGGACCGGTACGGCCCACAGCGCCATCGGTCAGGCAGACGCTGTCGGTGTCCTCATCCGCTGTGTGGTAGTCCTCTGAGCTGGAGTCGCCCTCCTCTCTCTCTGTCCAATCCCACGCTCCTAAAGAGCGTTCATCCAACTCTTCAGAACCAGACACGCTGAGACAACCTAAACCCGAGTCTGTCGAATCCTCAGCAGCAGAAGACTGCTTCAGGGCGACCCTCTCAAACTCATTCCTCAGGTCACACACCGGAAACCTACTGACAGACGATTCATTTAGTTCAGTCCAGCTGTCTCGGTCCGCTGGCGTGCCAGTGGGCAGGGGACCATCACACAGTGCCTTGATGTTGGATGCAATTTTATGAGCTAAAAGAAAGAAGAAAAAAAAAGAGGACAAAAATCCCAACCTTGTTGTAAAATTATGTAAAAAAAATTGAAAAGAAAATGACAAAAAAGGAAAGGAAAAATTGGAAAGGATAAACAAAAAAGAAAGAAAAGGTAAAGGAAAGAAAACTAAGAACAAAGGGAAAAAATATAAAATGCTGTGTATAAATTAGTAAAAATCTTTACTTTTGTTAAGTTCAACTTAAAATGATAAAAAAAAAATAAAGAAATAATAGGAATAAATAAGAAAAGAAAAAATGAAAGTGTCAAAAAAAAAAAAAAAAGAGTAAAATAGTAAAAGAAAAATAAATTTAAAAAAACAAAAAGGCAATATAAAAACAAACAAACAAAGAAATTAAGGAGAGCTAAACTTTCTTAGAGCTAAATAAGAAAACTGCAGTTAATTATTTGGACACTATTCTTTTTTTTTTTTTTGCCATGCACCTCCCAAAAAATAAAGGAAAAAAAACAGAAGAAAAGAAAAACACTAAATGTTGCATAAACTCTCCACAACCTTCCCAACATTAAATAACCTGTTTTTTTTTCATTTGTTTATTAATAGCTTTAGATGTTATGAAGCATCTGTCCAATAAGATCTGAGAATGTGACCGCACTGTGGCAAACAAATCTATCTATACATATAATAAAACTGTAAAGTAGGCGTGTCTGTACATTGAAGATATTTGTAAGATGAGTAATAGAACATATCAATGTTTTTTAGAATTTTTATCTGTCTGTCTGTGCACGCTCCATGTAAAAACTACTGAAGGAATCGTGTCAAAGTGTGAATCACGTTCCAATGTGCAAGTACAGACCATGCAAATGCTCTTCTGCTGTGTCCCAGGGAAGGTGTTCGGTCACGTCTGCTTATCGGTATTTAAAAAAAAAATTATTTAATGAGTGCTAAAGTATTGGTGCTTTGTCACCTTTTCCTTTATCTAATGTATCGTGAAATGAAAACAGAGAATCTTCATATCTACTATAGACAGTTTATAGACTAACTGATTTTTATGTTTCTCCACAATTCAAGCGAAGTCTGCCATTTCAAAAGTGCACATGATACTTGAATGCAAGTTAACAGCTCAAACCTGTGATACTCTCTCTCTTACCAGGAGGTGAACTTTTCAAATCTAAAAAGTTCTTCTCTTGATCGTTCTTGTGCTGGACAGATGTGCTCAAATAATGCTCCAGCATGCTCAAGCCGTCCTCCGTAGAGAGGTCTGTGAAGCAATTCAAGAAGTCCCAGTACTCAGCCCAGGGGTACTCCATCTCATGTGCTAACTCTCTGTCAAGAAAAAAAATAAGTTAATAAACATGAAACTATTTTTTATTTACAGGTTAAGAACTCTTGTAACTTCTCAATAAAAGAATCTCAATAAAGGAAAAATCTTAATTTTTAGGATTAACACGTCACCAAAAATTTAATTCACAGTGAAATACTGAGGTTTTTTCTTCATTTACATGCTGGTAGGTTGTTTTTTATCATTGTCGTTCCCTATAACGCTTGGAGTCAAAGCAGCTAATATATTTTCACCTGTCACTGCAGAAACGAAACACGTGTCAAAAGATTTGCACACTTCACTACAGCAAGATGTAATGTGTTTTAGTGTTGAGTTTTCATTTTAATGACGTTTTTATTATACATAAAAAAAAAAAAAAAAATGTAATGACACTCGTACCTCCCTACTCTCTCCGCTCCTCGATCAGGATCTGATTTTAAAATGTGATGAAAGTACTTTGCTCGATCACGAGGCGGTGTTTTCCACAGCTTGTGAAACTCTTCTGCCTGCACAAGAGAGCTCAGTCAGGCAACTACACACTAAAAGATGTTAAAGACATGAGGGCTCAGGTTACCTTTGATAAATTCAGAGGGCCTACAAATGCCCTAATAGTCATCAG
Organism: Clarias magur; assembly: GCA_013621035.1. Classification (NCBI taxonomy): domain Eukaryota; kingdom Metazoa; phylum Chordata; class Actinopteri; order Siluriformes; family Clariidae; genus Clarias; species Clarias magur. The sequence continues at coordinate 3,255,061 of QNUK01000027.1, read as the reverse complement.
CGGGTTTTTAGGATCCTCCGTCAACCCAGGAATTGGGGACATATCCCGATATTTGGGGGTTCCAGGGGCCCAGGGGGAACCGATCACCGGGTTAAGAGTGTTGTCCGTGGCTCTCAATAAGGGCACGAAAAAACGATCTGTGATAAAGAATAATTAATAATCAAAACAAATGTTTGCTTGTATTATTAATATTTACTGATAAGCTCACTCCCAAACTTACCCTCCAAATATTCTTGAATCTTTTCTTTGGTTTCCTTATTTTTGTTTTTCCTTTCACACACCACCTGTTCAAGGAGAGTAGGAACAATACAGAGCCGTACATACTGTACAACAGCTACGAAGACACAGAAGCTCGAATTTCCGATCAACTCTAATCTCTGAGATATTACTTATATGGCTAATGAACTGTAATCGTAGGCACATGCTTAAGGTGATATCACTCCTTCCAGAGTTTCAGATAATGTAAATGACCTCCATAATTTGGGTATTACATCCTCACTAATTTGCATACCGACTCTGAATACTAGCCAAGGTGAACATCCTGACCTGAGCTGTAAATCTTATTCTTGCAGCCCGTATCGACGAAGAGCATTCGAGTCAAACCGGGACTTGCTCATGAGTGACTCGTTAAACCAACTGACATTTACAGAAGACTTTAAGCACAGTATGGTGATGAGACTCTGAGCAGCAGTAAAATATTTGAACGGTGCAAAATGTTTTTGCCCGAGGTGGCTCTGAGCGCACCGCAGTTTGTTCTGTGAAACACCTGATCCTTGAAAAATGACGGGTAACTTTTTACCTCCCTGTTTCGCATAATAGATGTAATAGCGAGACAAAACAGCATTCATCCCGGCTACATACAAACAGCACAAATTAACGACATAAATTAACAAAACTAACTAACTAACTAACAAAGACACCTAATTAGCTGAGACAAAACAAATGAACATTTACAAAAAATGACAAAAAGTACTATACAAAACATAAAGGGCATGTGCAAATGTGCAAACATGCATGTGTCTGTTGGAAATGCACACACAATTACAGGAACTTGGCTGGGAGTAATTACCACATCCCACGTACAGTCCTGACCTCGCTCCTTTCACACATTTACACGTATTTGGGCGATTAAAGGTGTTCTGGGGAGTTTGGCCGATTTTCATATGTGAAGCAGGATTTCGAACATGGCTCAGACATACAAGATAAGTGCATTAGTGTGATAAGTGAAATAAAAAGGGAGTTTTTACTCTCATAACTGTCTTCGATCAAAGGTCCCGGTTTGACTTGAACACCCCTCATAGTAGGGCCGCATTAAAAATTCTGTACTTACACTCAATGGCATTTGTCCGTACTTGTTCCTGCAGCTCTTATCGATGCCTGGATGTGAGCAGAGAACGTTCACTACGTCTGGACATCCAAACTTACAGGCGAAGTGAAGTGGTGTCTCGTTGTTCTGTAGAAAAACACCACACAGCTTGACAAATAAATGTTTTCAATCAGAAAGAAAAATACTCTGCATAGTACTAACCCCTTTATCAGGTGTGTTGAGGTACAGGTCCACGATGTAGTCGATTCGTTGCCAGAGCATATCTTCCTGATCGTCAGGATACATGAGGTGCATGAACTCCAGACTCTGTAGGGTCTCCAGTATGAGGTTGGCCATCTCTGCTTGGTTCTCTTTCGCTGCAATGTGCAGGACGTTGTATCTGCAGCCTTCCTACATGGTGTACATTACATCTTAAACACTGTCGCTCACCCAGAATACAGTATTGTTTAAACAAATACGCAAGATTTTCATAACACCTGGACGACGGTCGGGTTGTCACCAGAACCGATAAGGTATCTTGGGTTACTCCAGACGAGATCTTTAAAAGCCTCTTCGTCTCCTTTCTCTACGGCTCTTCTAAGTTTCGTGGTCAGGTCTTGTGTGCGCGGACTTCTGAACTCATTCGCCTTCTCCAAGTGTAACGTTTCCAGATTCGGTGATTTCTCTGCTAATTAAATAGATGTTTCACAGCCATGCTGAGTTAGCGATTGACAAGAAAAAAGCTAGAAGGCATATAATGCATTACGCAAACGAGACCATGCTGACCAGAGCTACTTTACTTCATTACAGGGAAGGGCAGAAAGTGATGTATAGGCTTGCACTTTTCTTTTATCTGTTCTTGCATTCAGTATTTTGATGGAAATTAAATGGTATATGTAAATGGGAAACACACCTGTAGTGTGGGGTTTGTCGCTTGAACCTTTACTGGGTGTCACACCACCATCATACAAGCCCTTAGCAAAGTCCTCAGCGTCCTTTCTGTTACAGAAAGCTTTAAACCGTGCACCTTTCATTGCCGTCGCCGCTTTTAGTGCTTTTTGCTTGTCAGTGTAAACGTGGGGGAAACCTGACAGGAAAAACAACAATAAAATCCTGTTAAAATTATTTTAATTAAAATAAAAGTATATAATCATTACTTATAACATATTCCTTTTCAGTGCTGTCAAAGTCCTGTTTATTTATTTATTTATTTATTTTATACATATTTGTCACATTTAAATGATTGAGATCATCAAACAAATTTTTATAAGATAAGATAACCCGAGTAAATACAAAATGCACTTTTTAAATCATTAGGCGATTTATTAATGAAAAAAGGCTACCCAGCCCTATGTGAAAAAGTAATTGTCCATTGCTAAATCATGAATGAACGGCGATTAGCCACATTTTTTTGGAAAGCTGAGGTAAATTTTAATTGCCATACCCAGGTCTGTTGAATCAAGAAATCACTTAAATACAATCCCTTAAAGAAAGTCTGACAAAGTGAAGCATGCTAAAAGATAAAAAAAAAAAGTAAAATAAAAAAACACTATCTAAAGAAATTCAAATTATTATTATTATTATTATTAACAGACAAAGTAATTGACATGTATCAGTCTAGAAAGAGGTACAAAGCCTTTTCTAAGTCTTTTGGACTCCAGCGAACTACAGTGAAGGAATTTTCTCCATGGTTATCCACAAATGGAGAACTTATGAAACAGTGGTGAACCTTCCCAGGATGTCGAGTCAAGAAGACTTTGATCATCATTTCAACAATATACGTTCAGTACTCAGTGAAAAAAGAAACAACGTGCCTTCAAGATCAACATGCTACATACTACATACTTTAACAAAAAAAAAGGTGCTAAAATACCTATTCAGTTAACTGGCTAAGACTTTACAAAAACCAAAAAAGATAAAGTGCACTTGAGCAAATAGTAAGAGTCAGAGTCAGAGACTGGGCAAAAATGGCATCTATGGAGGAGTCCCAAGGTGAAAGTCACCGCTGACCAAAATGAACATAAAGGCTAGTCTCATATTTGCCAAAAAAAACATCTCGATTTTCCCCAAGACTTTTGGGCAAATATTTTGTGGATAAGATAAAAGTTGAACTTTTTTGAAAGTCTGTGTTACGTTATATCTGGCGGAAAACTAACGCAGAATTACGGAAAATACACACCATACCAACAGTCAAACATGGTGGTGGTAGCGTGATGGTCTGAGGCTGTTTTGCAACTTCAGGACCTGAATGACTTGACATAATTGATGGAATGAATTCCGCATCCTACAAGAAAATCCTGATGGGGATCGTCCAGCCATCAGGTTGTGACCTCAAACTCAAACACACTTGGGTTAGGCAGAAAAGCAATGAGACAAGACTCGCCAGAAAGTCCACCTTATTTTGGAGTGGCCTAGTCAAAAGTGACAAAAAGCAGCAGAATGAATCCATGCTTTAATCCTTAAACAGGCTATTCATGCTCGAAAACCCTCCAATGGTGCAGCATTTAAACCATTCAGCAAAGAAGAGTCGACCAAAATTCCTCCACAGTGATGTGAAACACTATTTGCCAGTAATCACAAACACCTGACTGCAGTTGTTGCCACCAAGGATGGCACTACCAGTTAGTAGATTTAGGGGCGTTAACATTTTCACATAGAGCCATGCCGGTTTGGACGGCTTTTTTTCTCTTAAAACTGCATTTTGTATTTACTCGGGTTATCTTTGTGTAATTAATTTGTGTTAATTTTTTTTTGCAAAAATTAATAAATAAATAAAATAATCAGGAAGGAGGAAAATACTTTTTCATGGCATTGTATGTGTCTACGTATGGCAACCTGTACATAAAAAACAAACACACAAGTTCTGGGTCTCAAACTTGTCCCTTAGGTACATACCATCATTGGATGCGTCATCTGGAGGAGGCAAAACCCCATAAAATAAAGACGGGGAATCAGGAGACAACGGAGGTGTACCATCTTCGGTAATCTGCGTTGAGGGATTCGTGTCCAAATTCGGCGGATCTGAATTCGCTGGCGGAAACTGAGCATGGTCTGAAGAGCTTCCACTGTCCACCTCAGACCTAGTGCACTCTCCAGGCTGATCCTCCAACAGAGATCGGGCAAGTTTCTTCTCAAAGATGCCCCTAGTGGTGGCGGTTATGGGTCCACACTTCAATCCTGCCCGTGTGATCTCCTCCCGCAATTCATCTGGGGTCAGGGTTTTCAGCCTGCTCAGGACTGCATCCATTGTGTTAACACCTGAGGAATATTAACATTAATGGATTATAAATATTGCCAAACAATTGGTAAAAAAGTATGATCGCATTGGTTTAGTGGATATTCACTTTTTAATTCATACTACATAATCAAACACAGACCAAGAACAAAAAAATCCAAATAATTACTAAAAAAAAGGAAGAGAAATGCTTAATAAGTAAAAAAAAAAATAGCATGTTTTTTGTTTTGGGTGCATCAAAAAGTTTCAGCTCTGTTTACAAGCTCTGTTTATTCGCAGTATGTCCTCCCTCAGACGCCCTTAAAACAGTAGAATTCTCTCTATTGACTGTCTTGTCCCTCGGGATGAATTCTCAATGCACGATGCGCAAAAAGATTATGAGCATGCACTCGGTCGAGCTGCATATCTGCCTTGCCTTTTGTTCGGTTGTGTAGATGCTGGGCTCTTCCACTGTAAAAACTGTCGCTTCATCTCAGGGTCGTTCCCGTACACCCAAGCTTTGTCACCGGTAATGACCCTTGACACGAAAGACGGCTAATCCATGGCACGCTGACGGAGTCCTTGGCAGATTTTGACGCGATGTTCCTTCTGCTCCTGGGTCAGCAGTCTGGGGACAAACGTGGCATCATCATGTCGGCACAAGTTGCCAAACGGTTTCTACATTTTCAGGGATTGAGTTCGTCGAAAGTCTTCCTGATGCCTCATCGTCTTCCAGTGATGTTCTTCTGCTCTTGAAGCGTGCATGCCACTCAAAACTCCTTGAACAACTCATTGCAATGTTACCATAAACTTAACAAATGATGTTAACTGTCTCTGTGGTAGATTTCGCATTCGCTCTTTGTTCTAACTTGCTGTCCATGATGAAATAACTTGTGGTAACGCAGAGTCAGGACACAGGACATGTCTTTTGGCACGCTGACTTATAAAGATCGGTGCTCACTGTGACTGTGCATCTGCTGGCGTGTCACAAAACTTTTTTTTTTTTTTTACTTTTCTCAAACCTTTTGATACCCCATCGAGTCACACGAATACATCAAAAGATAGAGCGATGTTACAGCAAAATATCGCGATATCTTTAGTTGTATTTTTGTGATATCGCGATATTTCGTCGGTAGGCCTGAAATATCGCTCTGTCTTCAGTTACACCCGCGTGATATCGCGATATTTCAGTCCAAAAAAAAAAATATTGCGATATTTCAGTGTCAAAGTCCATCCCACTGTTAAATAAAACACGGCTTAAATAAAATTCCTAAAGGTTTATTAAACTATTATCAACCCATTTTTTTTTATCTGGTTCAGAGCTTTTATATACAATATAATATAAACGTTCACTAATCGTTGATTTGTTACGAATTAGACTTAGCACGAACAGTTAGCATGCACAAGTTTGAAACAAGTTTCACGCAGAAGTTCAGAATAAAAGAGTTAAACAAACCTGAATATCGCGGTGTGTACAGACAGACTTAGCTATCTAAAATAAAATCTCATGAAGATGTTGTCCCAAAATGAGGTGTGATCCATTACTCATGCTTCCTTGTCTTGTCATTCTTCCAGCTAGGCAGCGCCTTTTGCGTTTGCATCTTACTGCGCATGCTCAGTGGACCTGCGCGTTGAGAGGGAGAAATTGACATGGGTCATACTATAAAAATGGTGGAAAGTGCTGTCACTTAGATTTGCTAAGGCCAAAATCATTGACGTTAACATAACAGACATATTACTTGTATATGTTAAGAAAACAAATATACAAAATGATCAATATTTAACTGAAGCTTTATTTATTTATTTCAAGTTTAAAGAAATGTCTTGTCACTTTGATCATACATCAAAGTGGGACCATATACTTTTAATCTAAAGATTTGTTTTTCATTAAATTATTCTAATCCACAATAACATCAATATCTTATGAAAGAAGTGAAACACTAAAAAATTATGAGACAAAGACTGATTATAATAAATAATGTGTAATAAATATCAGTCAGCCCAAAATGTCATTGGTGTTATCTTTACCCAAAAATGAATTTTATTTGGAAATACATTTGACAATTTGAAACGGTTCCTATGTCAGAGGCTACTAGATAAAGAGTTCTGGATAAATGCAGAAGGCATGTCAGATGTCTCTCTTTATTTGTTTTACAATGTCATTATTTACTTTGCAATTTGAGTCAAAACTTTTAAGTCTGTCATTAGTGTTACTCATTTTATAACTATAACTGTCAAAAAATGGACATATTACATCTAATAATTAATCGATATTGACATAATTGTAAACCATGTGGTCTTACACATGGAAGCCATTTTGTAATATTAATAGTTATGCTTTTTCTCTAACGTGTCATTTACATTAGCATCATTATAGTTACTAAATATAATGCATTAAGCTCTACTTTTTGTGGATTCATAAAGAGTTTAAAAGTAAGTTATTGCTATTAAAGAAGTTCTAGGTGTGAAAGAAAAAAGATTTTTATGACCCAAATTCCACCTTATCTGTAGATTGACCCACATACACCGCATTATCACCATCAAAACCGAACATATAACTGCACACACTGAGCGATACATTAATTCACTTAAATTTTAGGCAGTTCTAGGAGGCATCACTTTCATGTACTAAGGAGGCAGGCAGAAACTGGAGAACCCGAAACAAGGAAATCCACAGAGAAACAAGGAGAACGTGCAAAACTCCACACAAAAGCTCAGAATTGTATCATCTGCTTTGCCCACTTCGATCAAAGGGTGCAAGCTCTTTGTAGGAAAATACAATTATGAAGCCAGAGATTTCTCTTCACAGTTATGCAACAGGATTCCAATTAGTCTTCTGGATTCCTTTGTTAAGGGCAGCATGGTGGCTTAGTGATTAGCACTGTGGCCTCGCACCCACAGGGTAGAGAGTTCGATTCTCGCCTCGGGTCTGTGTGCATGGCGTTTGCGTCTTCTCTCCATGCTTGGTGTGTTTCCTCCGGGTTCAATGACATCCTCAAATTGCTTGTGGTGTGTGAGTGTGTCTGTACCCCACTCGTGCCCAAAGATCTTTGTAAAGATCCTTAAACTAGATGAATGAATTCCACCTTTCTGGGGTGCAGACTTCTACAAAAAATCTCTACAGCACTGTGACAGCAGGTGGCAGTAGTGATCTGCTGTCCATAACCTTCTCTGAAACCGTTAAAAAAAGTAGTTTAAGGTGATTTAAAGGCTGCCAAGAGTAGTATAGGCTAAGTAGTATAACAAGCATGAACTTTTATGTAGATTATATTAGGTTTATATATGGGTTTATTGGAATGACTATGTATCTTATACACCAGGCTACCACCGTCAGCTCTTTCAGCACACTTGTATAGTGCATAATATTGTCTTTATTTTTTGCAAAGTTAAAATATCTATAATTAAAGCTTTGGAGTAGAGAATATGTTCTTGTTATGTAAAGACTTTTATTTTATATAATTTTTGAGTCAACTAAGTGGGTTATTTCAATTCAGGTGAAAAAAAATAACCGACACAGGATTAAATGTATTTCATTCATCCGTTAATTTCCGAGCTTAAGTTTCTGTCTGTGTAAAAATACATGGACAAGCAGTCTTAGAGGCAATGAGGAGGGGAAAAAATCAAACTTTTTTGAGGTAGTCAGCCATTTCATGTTTTGCCTCATTGGGTTTGCACTGGAGGGGAAAATGCTAACATGTACAACAATTAATGGAAAGTAAACCAACTTTCTGAACGTGGACAAAGTACAAAGTGGATGGGCGGACATTTTGCAAAAAAAGAAAGAAAGAAAATGGTTTCTCTTGAGGAAAACCTGTGGTAATTTTGGGATCTGGGTTGGTCATAGCTTTTGTTATTTTTAGCCACGCTACTTCATTAGGCTAAGCAGCTTACTATAGCGTATTATCCTTGTTTTTGTTTGACCACGCTTTTAATATGGTGGACTAGCAGGGTGTGGAAAGCTCTCTGGACTCTCTGGAGTTTGGTGTGGTTGCTGGTTGACCTGTCCTCCCGGTGATTGAAGGCGCCAGGTGGCCGCCACTGACCGCCGATCTCGCTCTTCATTCGCTCCGTCACGTGATTTATGAGGCGCCGCGAGCACGTCGACGGCCACCCGCCCGCCGCACGCTTTTCTTTATTGGCCGGGCTGCTGGAGCGCGTTAATTTACGCACCGGGGACAGTCACATATTTCACCGGCTGTCCGCATGATGAAGATTTATAAGCCTTCAGAAGTGCCTGTTTATACGATATAATTGTGCCGGAGAGCCTCACGAGCCCCAAAATCCACTGACACAGGCTCCAAAACGCGTGTAGGCCTATTGCCTAGCGCACGCTTTGGGCTGGCGTTTAGCTCGTCCTCTGTCATAGCAACAAACAGAAAATGCCGATTTCATGACAGTCATCAATCTTTGGCAACCATTTGTCTGGGGAATTTCACACACAATGCAAAGACAAGCACACCAAGAAAAGCAAGTAAAGTGGAACAGAATTGATCTTCCTGAAAGCGCAGTCGACGTGTCCTTTTTAAATGACGTTGAGTGGTGAGGATCAATTATGCAATACATTATGCAAGTTGGCAAAAACAATCTATCATGGAAGAAATTAATGCATGTGGCCTAGATGAAAGCAAGAGGTAAAGTGTGGTGTTAATATCATGGAAAAGTTTGTATGCTTTACAATTTTTTTTTATTATTGTTTGATTTGTTTTTAGTGTGAACGAGCCAGATGAAGAAGAAAGAAAATCCACTCAGCTTTTGCATTCTGTGGGAAAATTTTTAATAGGCAAAAAGCTGGCTGAAAAAACTGGACACTTGAGTATCGAACATCCCTTTTTCAAATCCATGGACATCAATATTGAGTTGTTCTTCCTTTGCTGCTGTAATAGCATCCATTCTTCTGATAAGGCTTTCCACTAGGTTTGGGAATATGGCCATGGGGGGATTGTGCTCATTCAGCCACAAAAGCACAAGAGATTGCGAACCGGTGTGCGGGCGAGCAAGCCTGGTGCGCAGTCATCATTCCAGTTCATCCCAGAGGTTCATTGGGGTTGAGGTCAGGGCTCTTTAAATTAATCCTCTTCAACACTAAACTTTGCAGGCCATGTCTTGTAAATGTAACGTAAATTAAGGTATACAAAGACGTGTACTGTATACCTTTTTGTGGCAACAGTTTGAGGAGAACTCACATAGAGCCAGAAGGATCAAGTGTTCACATACTTTTGGTTGCATACATCTGAATTTTTTTTTTTAGCTGGATGTTTGAAATAAGAAAATCCGCTCGGTCTGCAAAAAAAAAAAAAAAAAAAAGACTGTTGGTACAGATTGTTTCACACATTTTCATGTTGGTATTTATTAGACTGATGTCACAAAAAAACCCGATACTCCACTTTTGACGTAAAACAGAATTTACAATCCAATAACCCAAGCAAGAGAATTAAACCGAGCTGGAAATTCCAGCATCAAAAACACTAATTAGTGCACATAGTCCTGTGAGGCCCCCGGGCACAAGTGTGTGTGTGTGTGTGTGTGTGTGTGTGTGTGTGTGTCAGGAAGCCCCCACCCCGATCTCTCGATCTCCACCCAGAGCTGACACACACCCTTTAATCACACCTGGCCCCTATAAAACCCTTTTGAAATGAGGGCGTAGTGAGAGTACTACCCGATTAAACACACTGACAAATTTTTATCACAGATGTTTTACAGGCCATGCAGACATTTTACTACCGTTTTTATCAATCCTTGGCAACAACAGAGCATCATAACCGCTTAGGTTCGAGATATCAATGTTACAAACCCACAAAAGTCAACACACCAGCACTGTGATACCATTTCTGTATTTATTTCACAGTATGGCGACAGTCACTGGCTAATATTTGTCCTCACTGGAAAGCGTCCTCACTGACTGTAAGGCTTTTTAGAGTAATATACTCTCATGGGTCAATGTAAAGTCTAGAATGTAATTTCTCAAACTAATACCGAATTTGTTTGTTTTTTTCCAAGAAAGATGATTCTACTGTTCTGCACCCAACCTCCTGGGTATGTTCTGGGGTTTTTGATTGCGTACACATTCCATTCTTGGACTTCCTATGTCTTGGAATTTTAAAGGAGAATGTATTTGAGGTGGTGTAGTGGTTAGTATTGTGACCGCGCAACTCCAGGTTCGAGGGTTTGATTGCCACCTTGGGTCTGTATGCTGGGTGCGTTTCCTGCGGTTACTCTGGTTTCCTCCCACAGTCCAAAGACGTGCAGATTAGCCTGTTTGATGTTGCCAAATTGCCTGTAGTCTGTGAGTGTGTGGCGTGTGCATGTATGCCTTGCAAAGAATTCAATCGGAACCCCGTTCAGGGTGTACCCTGCCTTGTGCCTGAAGTTACCTGGGACAGGCTCCAGACTTTCTGCGACCCGGTATCGGATAAGCAGTATAGCAGATGAATGTGTTTAACAAGTATTAATATTCCGTCCATCACTTTTTTTTCGTGATCTCTTCCTACCTAAAGCATATAAAAAAAAAAACTAAAATATAATCGAAGTCATAATATCGAGGAAACGTATCTCAATTTCAAATTCATCCCAAATTATTATTATTTTAGACTTTGGCCTTAATACACAGCATTCTACCGGCATTTAAATCAAAGTGCAAATTTCTGTCGGCGGTGACGATGGTGTTATTTCAGTTCACTGGAATCTATTTGCATCAAAGTGCCAGGTGTGTGTGTGTGTGTGTGTGTGTGTGTGTGTGTGTGTGTGTGTGTGTGTGTTTGAAAATGTTAATTCCATCTAAATTAAAACATAGGCAAAGTAACGCAGATGAATAGCTGCTCTTGGGTCTGAAGTTCAAATGCCGACTCCTTCCCCTGCTGGTTTTCATTAATTGCGATATCAAAGGCATTCTTCATGGAGAAAGTCATTATTTTCTAATGTAACATCAAACAACGTGAAGGAGGGAAGTGTGTGTGTGTGGGGGGGGGGGATTAAATGACTTTCCTCACATGCAATCCACATTGTGCTACCTTCAGATAGATTGAATAAATTGAAAGATTTTTCATACGAGCGTAAAGACAGCGTCACTCTCTCATAATTAGTCTTGAATTAAAGAAATTCAAATGATCCGGTGATGCTAATAAGAGTGATTCTCTTTCCTCTGCGTCCACATTTCGAAGATTTCGTGCACAGGAAACGTATCCCCTGCTTTACTTTTAATTAAAGCTTCGTCTTTGAAAATTTCTCAGTGGGGTCGATCTGCTCATCTGCTCGTGTCTGCATGATGAAGCCACTCCACTCTTGCTCTCAACATACAGCTGTTTCTTTTGAAACAATTACTTCGGACAAGTAACAGTTCTCTTGAATCAAACAGACCTATATCACAAAATTCACTATTATTTTCGTAGATATATATGATAATGGAAAAATATGACCCATATGACTTTACAAAGAAAAAAGAAATAGGCAGGAACTCATGGCATTTTAAGATGTGCACATTAACATGCATTTAGATTTATCTCTTTTTCTTCTGCATGTGCAGTGCATTTACAAGATGATCACCAAATTCTTTTTTAAAAGCAAAAACATGGCTTGTGTTTGGTTTGTTTTTGACAGTTGGGTTCGAGTTTTGGGAACAGCATGACAGAATGAAGTCAGTCATCTGCAACAGAAGCCAGTACGTCCCTGCTGTGTTGCCTTTGGTTCTGTTCAATCTCATGGGGGTTAACCATTACATTTAACAAGAATACCGGAGTAAGGCATGAAGCATGTGGACTTTGAAATTCTGTTGCTTTAAAATGAATGAGGAATGTATAAGTCTAAGCACACAAAAGAAAAAATGATCTATATGATTTTTCATTTGGGTGTACGCCCTGATCACGACTCAGAAGAAGACAAAAGACAAAGACGTTACGTCTAAAATGTATTGATTTACATTTTCCCAAGTCATTGATTATGCTGTTGTAATTAAATGAAGCACTGCAGGATGCGGCAGAACCTCTGAGAGCTTCTCACGATAGAAACCTAGCCTTAATGCACAGTTATACTTATATGCAAGTAAAAGCTAAAGGTAAAGCTTTCTGGGAAATGACTCGAGTAAACTTTAAATTAGTTGATGAAAAAAAAACCCTACATGAGCAGAGGTATACTATCTGATAATATAAAGGTGAATACATACAGTACATTGTCAAAAGATTCTTGTAAGAAAAAAAAATCCACTTTGCTATTATCTTCGTGGCGAACAATAAAGTAATAGTAAAGTACTAATGCTATGAAAAACACTATGTCCGTTTCATTACCACTGAAAGGCAGATGTCTTTCCAAATTATATATATGAAAGGCATTTTGAAGATTCATCTCTCTATTCTTCTCTCTCTCTCTCTCTCTCTCTCAGGATGGACTTAGGTGGTCGATATGTTTCATACTGTAGATATTGGATTGATATCCAGGTCTATTACAGTCACCAACACACCGGCTGAAAAACTCTGAAAGCTTGCAGGGGGCTGAAGTAATCTAGAAAATCCTCACATACATGGCAGAAGGGTGGCGTAGTGGTCATCAATGTCGTCTTTGATGTTCAGGGTTTGATTCCAACCTTGGGTCTGTTTGCATGTCGTGGTTGGTGGGTTTCCTCTGGGTACTCCGGTTTCCTCCCACAGTTCAAAGACATGCAGATTAGGCTAGTTGGTGTTCCCAAATTGTCCATAATGTGTGTGTGTGTGTGCGCGCGTGCCCTATGATGGATTTATAGTGCCCCTGAGACCCTATAAACAGAATAAGCAGTATACAGTAGTAGATGAATGAATGAATCGTCACATTATGTTTATGCACCTACCATTATGAGCAAACCTGTTATCTAACTTGACCGGACTACACGGATGAACTCTAAGCCCCGTATGTAATTTATCTTTTACATAAGAAATAGAAGAGGCAACAGTTAAACCCTAAGCTAGGTCCCTAGTGTAACTTGTAAGGCTGTAATGATGTTACACAGGATAAGTAGGCAGAAGTTATCTTCTGAAATATGACTTCATTTGTACAGGAAGTAAGACAATTCCTAATTGATGTAGACAATAATAACATTATGGTGGTTTCAAAAAGGACTAGAGAAACTTCTAGACTAGGAAATGAATCTCAGCTCTATTTAGTATAGGGTGTGGAAAAATTCCGAAGGACTCATTAAAAACCCTGCCATGCCAACAATAACAATTTGTTTCACTTATTTTTGTTGTTAATGTATATGATTATGAACTGTGAAATCCTATAGAGGACAAAAAACCTATAAGTGGTACTATATAAATTAACATTAGTATTAGTACCAGGCTTAGTGGTTAGCATTGTGGGCTCATGTCTTCAGGGTCTGGGCTTGATTCCCATCTCAGGTCTGGGTGTATTGAGTTTGCATGTTCATAGCCCAAAGACATACAGATTAGGCTAATTGGCGTACACACAGTAGTATGTGTATAAGTGTGTGGTATGTACATGTGTGCCTTGCGATGGAATGGCACCCTGTCCAGAGTGTACCCAGCCTCATGCATGGATTGGTTCCAGGCTTCCTGCGACCCTGTATAGGATAAGGAGTATAAAAGATGAATGAATAAATATTCGATTATACTTTTTTTTTTACCCCACTGTGCACTAGTGTCAATGCAGTAAACAGCACACAGTGACCTTCATGCTTGGTTCAGGTCAAAGTTATGCATTTTACATTTTACTGCCACAATTTACTGCTAATGAAGATCTTCCCTATTTAATGTAAACGATAAAAAAAAATCATGTCAAAAAGTCCTATTTATATCCCCACAATGGTGTTCTAGTTTTTTCTTTGATTTATTCCTGGTTAAAAATGCTTCTAAATGTGATCCATAAATGTAACGCCACCATATGTCCCATTTCTTCACAGTCTTATATCAGAAACACACACACACCCCTGCTATTTTGAGGGGTGGAAGGGATTTGATAGTATAAAATAAAATATTTTAACTTTATAAAGAGATGGTATAAAACCATAAGGAGATTTAAACACTGTCATGACCTTTTTACTGTAAATGCATGTTTATATGGCGGCACGGTGACTTAGTGGTTAGCACCGTCACCTTGAACCTCCAGGGTCAGGGTTAAATTTTTGCATGTTTTCCCCCAGGTACTATGGTTCCTCCCACAGTTCAAAGACATGCAGATTAGACTAGTTGGCGCTGGCTGCAGTGTATGAATGAGCAGATTAGGTTAATTGGCGTTGACTGTGGTGTAGATTGGCACCGTGTCCTAAGTCTCCTAGGATAGGCTCCAGTCCCTCCCATGACCCTATATACAGGATAAAGCGGTATAGATGATGAGTGAGTGAGTATGTTTATACACTATGTATGATAGCAAGCTTTATAAAGGCCAAGGAATGAACTATAATCAGAACAGTGGCTTAGTGGTTAGCACTGTCTCCTCGCACCTCAAGGGTCTGGGTTTGATTTCCACCTCAGGGTTTGTGTGCATGAAATATGCGTGTTCTCCATATGCTTGGTGGGTTTTCTCTGGTTTCCTCCCACAGTCCAAGGTCATGCAGATTAGGCGTTCCAGAATAGCCTGTAGTAGTGTGTGTGTGTGATAAATTGGCACCCCCATCCAGGGTTTTCTCCAAGCACAGGTTCCGAGTTTGTTTGTTTTTCCAGGCGACCCTGTACACAGCTGAGTGTGAAAAAAAAAATTGCTGTCCCTTTAAATATTACCCCAAGTGACGAGGTTTCAGCGTGGTCAGGGTGGGGGAAAAAAGGAAAACCGCTGGTTGCGTCACGCCCAGATCCCACCCACTCTTCATTCCGATTGGCTGAGGCCATGATCCATTCGAACGTTCCCTCTGAAGCGATTGGCTGAGCGCTCCGGTGAGTGGAGCGGTCAGAGCGGGCCGTTGTTGTGTGTACACAGACGGTGCTGATTGTCAGGCATGAGGAGCGCGGAGCGGTCTCAGCTCGGGCACACGCGCGCGCGCTCACGCAGTCCTGAATTAAAAGGCCGCGACTTCAAAGGATTCTCCGTTTTATTTTCACAAACAGCTGATTGATTCCGTCGAACTAAACTTTACCTTATTTTGTTTTTAAAACAAAAAAATATTAATCAGGAGGCGTTGATAGATGATGGATTACGCTTTGCCATAAGGACAGTCTTACATACAGCCTATAAATATAGTATGTAAATCTAAATATATACAGAGAGAGTGCTCCTGTTAGCTATCGAGCTAGGTTAGATTAGATTAGACGAGCGGCATTTCATTTTCAAGCCTACTTCGTTTTTGTTTCTAGAAGTTCCTGGTTGTTATTATGGCTTGTCGGCTTAATCCGAGGCGTAAAAACAGTCATGTTTAGCTAGAAAGATTTAGCAGCAGGTGCCTTTAGCCTCCGATATGCGGCACGTACCGGAGCCGCTTCTTCACCGCCACCGGACATGAAATCGGTCTTCACCTATGATTAAAACTACGCATCGTTTCATAATTCCTCCTTAGGACATTTTCATCAAGCAACTGGATATCCTGTTTTTTTTTTTCTTTTTTTTTTTCATCTGGGGAAAAAGCGACTACACGGATCCTGAACGCCGACTGAGAAAGAGAGAAAAACGGGGGGAAAGCAACGGACCGAATTAAAAAAAAAAAAAAAAAAACCCGTGCTATTAGGGATCCGTGAGAGACGACAGGCATGATTTCTCAGGGAATAAGCCTTGCTTGGATCTAGGAAACGCATCCAGGCTTCCATTTATGGTAAATGTATCCAATGAATCCTTTCATCTATCATGTAAACAGGGAAGTGATACTTTGTAACGTTTATCGCGTTAATTAAAGTAACCGGATTGCTCCGGATCCGTGTTATTGCAAGGAAATGAAACCTCTTAGGTGTGTGTGTGTGTGTGTGAGAGGGAGTGTGTGTGTGTGTGTGTGTGTGTCTGTTTTTTTTATGGTGAATTGCCTTGAATGGTGTCTGTCTGAGCCCATATTGTCGGAAATGCGTCTCTGCCTTGCTTTCATGTCAGCTGACCACCCCCGATGGATGTGGCTGTAATAAAAGGGGGCCTTGTGTGCCAGAGTCCCCGCGGTTACAGGAAAAGGCTTTGAAGTGCACTATTATTGGCCTTTTCAAAGCCTTTGCCAACACAGGCGAGGCGACTGGGAGAGAAAAAGCAGGGCCTATAAACCACCATAAAGAACTTTCTACCTGCTCTAGAGGAAGGTCCTTAAATCGTTCCGGTCCAGGTGAGGAAGATCAGGCGCCCCTTCGCCGGAACGCGTGGTAAGATTCGCAAGAAAGAGAAGAAAGGTTTGCCCTCAGCGCCATGAAGCAGACCTACAAATCCCTCTCTCTTTATGAAGTCGTTTGACATTTTGGGACGTCCAGGCAGCGGGATAAACGCTGTGGCCTTTCAGATGGGGCGACATAATTAAAGTGTAGAGAAAGCTTCAGAGAAACGGCTATGTTCACGTGTCACCGTGGTTCCTCTGCTAAGGACCAGCTTTGCGTGTTTGACAAGCCAAGTGCTACTGTAAAGAAGAAGAGAGAAAAAAAAAGGTGAATCTTAATTCCAGATGCCACTCAGACGGGCGTTGAAAGCAACGCGCTGACCTTTAAAGCCAGAGTAATTACTTTTCGATTGCAGGTACTGTACACGAGCTCTGTCGTCGGGGTACCAGACACAATGTTTAAAGAAAAAGGTCGAGGCTGCATATTAAACAGCATAATTCGGTGTTTAGCGCCGGCTTTTGTGCCGCGGTGTGCCAATTATTGCCATTTCGTATATGCCAAGGAAGCAAACCGTGCTGGAGATGAAGATGCCGGCTGTCTGGCGATGTTATGTCCTATCAGCATTTCCACTATCTCTCCATGAAGACGTGAGATTTGTCATCCCTTTTTCCTGACTGCTCTCTTTCCCTGCTGCAGCAGTTTTTCTGTCCGCATTTGCTGGCTAATGGCCTCGGGGCCTGCACTCAAAACACCACTGCACTTCCTCATTATCTCAGCCAAGATGCCTTTGGGACACACTCCCGTTTCTTACGCTCTTTCACTGGTGCGTATGTGTGAACTGTTTCGGTCCCTCGCATCCATCTTATTCCTAGTCGCTTTTGACATCCAAGTCCATGCACGTGATGTGACCGATAGCGTAGTTTTTCCAGCATAGTTTGGTTCCAACTAGAAAGAAGGTTCATTGCAAATCAATGCAAAGTTCTATTGATTATACTGATCACCTTTGTCCTACAGGGAATGTTTTTTCTATTTTTTTTTTCTCATGAACGAACGGTGTTTGGGACAGTTTCAGAGCGTGTTCAAGCTGTCTTGGTGGTCACATCTTGGATAAGACGCTTTTAACATTCCTTAAAGCGTTGACGGAAGTGGAAGGTCCACTTCCTGCAACACACAGGGGATTACACAAGGACATTCCTCAGTCATCACAAGGCTGGCACAAAGCTGCTCTGTCTATGCATTCAGCCTGTTTATTAAACAAAGCCTGAGATAAGGGTGATCTGGGAAGGTTGAGTGACCTCGGAGGGCGAGCGGACGCCCAGTCGCTAAGCTCCACTTGTGGGGATGATGTCAATCTCTCGGTTGCTAAGCAATTTTCCCTCTGCATCCACCGTAATCACCTTTTATCTCCTAAGGACGTCGTGTGTAATTATAGGCCGGCTGCCATCCTTTGAAATCTGCCTAATTGGTCTCTTTATTTTTATGGGATGAGGAGCCGGGGTGAAAGGGTGCTATGGGGTAATGTGGCTCGAGCAGGTGGGGGAGGTTTGCTCGAAGCGTTTACTCGGGATTACAGAAGCATTCCGTCCTGCGAAAAAAACAAACAAGATAATTTCACGTTATATAAGGCTTTGGAAACGATCGCCTGGCTTTCCTAGAAGTCGAACCTGTTCCTATCGAGCGTGCAGCAGGTGGAGGTCACTTTAGATCAGCACGTACCAAGAAAAGTCTATTTTCTCCCGGAACTCTTTGTCTTTCTATGCCAAGTCATTCATTAAGCACTCAGGGGGGTAAGTGTTCTTCCCATGTGAATAGCCCGCGGGAAACATTTGGCCAAATCCTTGTTCCGAGGTCTTTGTTATATTACCATTTTTAATGACTTGAAAGAAGCAGTGACCCTTAAAAGCGTAATGAATTGCCCCGCGTGCTTGGCGGGCGGAGGAGCGCTCAGGGCAACGAGCGTTTGCCCACGTGTACCCTTAGCGCCCGCTGTACCTCTCATAGGAGCAAACTTCTGCAACAAGCTGCCATGGTTAGACGACAGCCGGTGAAATATCAAGCCATAAATAGTTGCCAGTGGAATAATGTTCTCTGGAGCAGAAGCTAATTCAGTAGGCTTGGTAAATTTACATTCGACAGAGCGTATTTACATTTACACCTCACAGCCAGGTGAGAAGAAACGCTTTTAAAGGTCTGCCTGAAACCCCTCCTCCCCTTCCTTTTTTCTTTTTTTTTTTTTTTTTATTATTATTTTTATTGATGCTAATGCGAGTCAGCGAGCAGTGTTTATCTCAGGCTTGATGTTCTTTGCGCATCTGGTTAAGAGGTTACCCTTTCCAAAAGAAGGGAAGGGGAGGGAAGAAAAAAAAATCTTTGTCTCCTCTGTGCCTCTGATCCCAATTATGCTAACTATCAGAAATTTAACCAGGGCCCCGGTCTCTTATCTCCTAATCCTGAAGTAATAGATTCCATTAAAAATGCATGAGGAGCTTTACGGATGAAGCTGCCGCCGTTGTCTGTCAAACGGCCTCCTCCATCCTCCGG
This sequence comes from Clarias magur, assembly GCA_013621035.1. Classification (NCBI taxonomy): domain Eukaryota; kingdom Metazoa; phylum Chordata; class Actinopteri; order Siluriformes; family Clariidae; genus Clarias; species Clarias magur. The sequence goes on along the minus strand of QNUK01000027.1, from coordinate 3,235,806 downwards.
GAAACAGCTCTGCTATCTTTTCACCACTCGGAGAAGATCCCATTTCCACGGAGAGAGGGGAGGCCGATTGTCGCGACGTCGCCAGCCAGCCGCGGCCTCTCCGCTTCTCGTACGGCGAGGCTAAACGTGGCCTTTTGATGTGGCGCTCGGCTTTTTTCCTCCTGCCGGATTGCCAGCGTCACACTGAGGGGCTCCTGCTGGAGGAAGTGGCAGAACGGCCACCCCTCTCCTCCACTGCTGTCACTCATAATAGAGTTAGTGATTTGGAAAAGTCCACAGGCCAGGCCGTCATTTCTTTTTTTTCTTTTTTTTTTTTAGACAGCGGGGGGAGAAGGAGGAGGAGAACTGCTTCTGGACTCCAGCTCTCATAGATCAAACCTGCAGGACGCACATAAAGTCAATGGAAACCTGATTTCGCATGGCTGCAGGGATATTATTTGATCAGCCTACAAATATATTAGCCGTTCTTCCTCGTAAAGGCAATTTCGTTCAGGTTACTTGATTCCCTCAATTAATGCCAAGAGAGATACATTAGCTGGACAGGATTCAACGTTGGAAAGTGGACCTAATGGCGGCATGTCACTTTAGTACGACTTTAAAAGAAATGTAATATACAGCCGTGATAGGTTTTCATCATCGGTCAAGCCTGCTCCGTGTTGCCTCAGTCGATGTGTTATTTCGGTGTGACGCGACTCGTTCCCCCGCCGTGTAGGCAGGATGACACAGAGGGGAAGGAGAAGAAATTACCATAGCACTCTCATGCTAATCCTATCTAACCGGCAAGTGAAAGAGGGCCAGGATTAAACCTTTTTTTTTTTTTCTTCATTATTATCTAATTATTAACTCAGGATTTTGAGCTGAGTGGGAAGTGCCTCTTGGTGTGTGTGTGTGTGTAAATGCATATGCATGCTCGGGTAGGAGTAGAAGGTTGTTAAGGCTACTTGATTCTGGTTTTCCTCATTAGATTCACCTCATAAGATTTAAGTGCTAGAGTTTGTCCAAAGATGTAAACAAAGTGAGGGATTTAAACCGCTTTCTATACGCGAATACGTAGCGCTTCATGGCTTTTGTTTGTAAAGACAGAACGACAGCTATTTTTTATGCAAATCTGGCTATTTCTGTCAGTCTCTCTCAGCTGCGTCGAACTAAACCAACGTAACAAGCCTTTGCTCCTGCGACTTTACCCAACTAATATATTCCGCTTTGTTTTGTATTTTTTGCCAGTCACGCAATTAGCTTTCCATGCCTAATCCATTGGTTTTCCTCTCTGGGCCTCAAAGGGATTCTACACAGATAAGATTTGATTTAAAAGGATCTCGACATTCTGTCCTTCGTGCACATGAGGGAATAAAGCTTATCCACACTCCCCCCACCTCCCCCTCAAACACATACACTTTCTTTCTGCAACGTGACCTTATCTATGCACGCACTCCCATTTTCCTAGCTACGCACTGGCGCACGTACAATTAGACAACCTTCCATCTAGTTCACCTCCAGGCTTGAGAGAGAGATGAAAAGGCTAAAATACCAGAACGGAGGGGACAATTTGTCTGCGGAGGCGATCTTATCAGAAATCCTTGGAAGACAAAAGATCGGCAGCGGCGTGCAGGACACTTATCTACCCAGCAGGCCCTCGCCAGGCAGCACGGAGGATGATAAGCCGCCTTATCAGAGGGGGCTGATGCAGAATAGTGGCAAGGATTTGCCGTCCTTTCTGGTCAAAAGTTTTACTCGGGTTGTGAAAAGTGACATCGGCGAAGGTGAAACTAGGAGTAGGTGGGGCTTTCACAGGTTATTAGGCCGTGCGAGGGAAAAAAAACAAAACATGATGGTTCAGATGGTTTAGATGATAAAATTCTTTAGAAGCAGATTTACAGAACAAATGGCCGAGGCTCCGTTCCAGGACGGGATGGGTGAAAAAAAATTAAAATGACGGCGCAGCGTTATATCTCGGAATCAAAGTATGTCAAGCCCGTGGATGGAGTTGCTTTTTTATCGCACGACGTGGGCCCAGAAAGAGTGGAACGGCATCCTCTGGAGAAAGAAGCTTTCAGGGCCATTTGGCGTAATGGAATTAAGGAGACAGACCGGCTGTCATTCAAAGAGACATTAGGTTGCCGATAGGGAGCACTTTTCCTCCAGGCTGTTTGTGATCTTCTTAAGCCTTTGTGCGCGGCCTTAAAAAAAGTCACTTTGCTAAAAGCAACAAGGAGGAGTACGGATGCGACCGGCGAAGTCTCTACAGCGGGACGGTTGTTATGGCCATAGGGTCGACACCATCTCTGTTTCACGTGCACTTTCGCAATCACTCTCTTTGCTGTCCCATGTTGTTTTATTTATTTATTTAAAAGGGCGCATCTTAATGCTTAATGCATTTTTATCCATCAGCCACTTGCGGGAGTAATGGATGGCAGTTTCACAATTGTCTCTCATTTCCTGTTGATAAAGCTGTGCAGGCATTTCCCGGGAGATCCCATATTTGTCTTTTTTTTCTCACTGTGTGTGTGTGTGTGTGTTTCTTCCCCTCCCCTTACCAACCCGCTTCTCCTCTTCATCCCAAACCTGTATCTTTCTTTGACAAATGCACAGTAATGGAGGCCTTGTCATGAAATTGGCCCTTTTACAAAAAAATAGCGGGGAGAAAGGCTTTTTAGCCGTTTAGCTGTCTGTGATCACAGACCGGCTGTTTGGTTGCGGAGAGACGCCGCTCGCTCTCTGTGCATATTTTGTTAAGAAAAAAGTCTGTGTGTGTGTATGGGGTGGGGATATGATTTCTCCAGGCTCCTGACAAGAATGAAAGCCAGGCTGTTTCTTTTATCCTTCTGAGGTGTAGGCAATCAAGTATATACAGATGGCTTTCAAGCTCTCCCCTCCAGTTTGCTCGGGCAGCCGTCGTGTGGAACCAGCAGGAAAAAAGGAGAGTAATAAGCTGGACGGGAAATAAATCAAAGAGGGATTTCGGGAGGGGGGAAAAAAGGAGGGGAGAGAGAGTGTGTGTGTTTGAGGGAGAGAGCGAACGAATCAAATAAAATGAAGGATATGAAGAGTCAACAGTCATTAGCCTAAAGACTAAGAACTAGGCCAGCTACTGCCATGGGATCTCATGAGGACGGCAGATTAATTTGTTAATATAAAAAGTAATTGAATATAGAATGATCGGGCCAAAGGTAAATGTCAGAGAGTAACAACACAAACTATTAAAGCAACTTCTTTTTTTTTTTCTTCTTTTTTTTTTTTACTCCTCAATAGATCTATGCACGGTTTAAACACATATCGATCAGTTTATTACCAGTGCTGTTCGCTCAATACAAACGTGTTGTGCTGCTTCACATTTAAAAATAAAAATTAGACGAGTTAAATCCAACTGTACGTCTTTTCGATTAGGAATCCCTGCACTATTTTTAAAATTTTTCTAATTTTTTCAAAATCCCTTTGATCCCTTTGGCTCGTTCTTGATAATTTACATTCAAGTCACCGGGACCACCTGTCAAATGACTAAATTAAAGGATTTACCCCCTCCAAAAAAAAAAAAAAGAAAGAGAGAAAGAAAAAAAAGATGAAAATTGGATTAGAAGGGACATCTAGATAGATGCTTTTCATTTGTAGAGCCTTGGAAAGATAAAGCCGGCCTGGCCTGCTTTTGCCTGGGATGTTAATCCTATAGTGGCATTGTGTTGTTATCCCTGTCAGGGTTGCCTGTGGATGTACGTCTTTATATAGCTTAGCAGCCGAGAACAGAGGGAGGTGAGATTTATGGCCTGCTGGGAGATTGATTAGAGCCGTTGAGCGCTCAGCATGCACCTCAGGCCCACCAAATCCCACCAAAAAGACAACCGCTTGCTGAGTCATTACCGTCGTCTTTGTTTCCGTGCACCTAAAGGGGAAGACATTTCATACAGTCTGTTTGACACACGCACAGATTCCAAGCGCCTTAGGGTTTTTCCTAATTTTCTTTCATTATAAGTACTTTATACTGTATATAAATAAATAACAGGAACAGGACAAGCCGGATTAATCCGGTCCACTTTAGAATTCTTGCGAAACTCAGAAGTGACTCTGCTTTCTGTCTCCCGCAGATTCCTCGAGGCGTCTCGCAGCCGTAGAGCCTAAAAGCTGCATCATGTTGGCGTGCCTGCCGAGAAGACAGAACCAACCCGCACAGCACCCGGCGTGTGCTGCCAAGGTCCTGGACGCTCCCGTCAGCATGAAAAGTAAGCAAGTGGTTTTGTTCGGCTTTATCAGATCACTCTGCTTTAAGGATCGGAGATGGACAGATCGGTCTGTGTAGAGCGCAGATGCAGAGTGTAAAGTTGCATAGTAGAGCGGTCTGGAACGTAAAGCATTTCAGGTTATTATGGCATGTATCATCACTTGGTTGCACCAAATGCACAGCGTGTTAACTATGAAACGTATCCATGGTTACATCTTTACAACTTGACCAAAGTGGGAGTGTTGATTATTAAAAAGGGGACAAAAAGGGATCACTATTGGTGATTGGCTTCAGGAGTGTTTAAAGAAATATGACACAAGATGATATTGATAATCCTGAGGTAGACAAAATATTATTCTGGTTTTGTTCTGTTCAGCAGTATGATGGTCATCAGCGCTAATGGGTGTCGGGTATGTTAGAGTTATGAATGTCCTGTACAGACCAACAGAGGTTTCTGGAGGTTTTTTTGTTTTTTTTCCCCCCAGATGAAAAGGGGGAAAAAACAAAGAAAGAAATGATGCTAATAAATGCAATGCAGGGATGCATTTTGAAAAAGTCAACCGGCATGACTACCCACCTTATAGGGAAAAGATTTTACTTTCTAGAGTGTATCAGGTGTATTGTGAGCTATCAGTGGTTTAGCAGGATTTTTAGAAAAATGATTTTTACATATTCTACATATATCTCCACACGCATATCGAGTCTTCAGGGATGTTCACAGTCGCCACCCCGTTGTAGCAGTACAGGGATTTCCGCCGTGTTTGTTCCTGTAACTCGCTTTAAAAACGGGGTATTCGCACACCTGGATATCATACTTCACCATTATAGCCGTTTCACATTCCCTTTTTAATTTTCACGATAAATCCGTATTCCATTCCCAGACAGAACGGTGTGTTTAAAAAAAAAAAAACGCAAGGCCTTTCCTTTTGTTCTGAATCCGGTTGTGCGGCTCAGTAAAGGTGTCTGATGTGGAAAAGTTAAAAGCCTCTTCCATCTTCACTACATCTGGAAGAGCAAAAAGGCCCCTCTGGCTGCAATAACACGTGATTTGAAGTAGAGCTCAGCTCTTTAACCAGAGGCATTGGAAGCATTTCGCCAGATCCGGCCGCGCTGCTGAGAAAAGCCTCTGTTGCAGCGGGTGCTTTTATGAACAAGGTGCAGAGAGATGGAGCTCAAAAAAAAAAAAGAAAGGCTTATTGGAGTAAAGGGCTGAAAAAAAAATCTTATGGTAAATTCAATTTTCTAAGGTAACCTAACCTTTGATTTTCATGGTTTAACCATATTGAGTGGATGATGGATCCTCTGTCCAGACAATGGATTTTTATCCATTAAGACCGAGAGCGGTGGATACGTTTTCATTCTGCTCGTCTGTAGTAGAAATGAAAACTTGGACCAGCCCTTATATATATTTTATATATATAAATATATAAATATAGTGTGGGCCAAAAGTCTGAATCCATAGACATTGTTCTTTCAATGAAATTTGATTAGGAAATTATAAAATGCGAAAGAATCAGACCAAAAACCATGCGACTTTTTTTTTTTCCTTCTCCTTTTCTTTTCTTTCAGGGTCATGTGACGTCAGTAGTCTGAATCCTTTGCACTAAAGAAGGAAATCAGCTCTGTGTTACATTATGAAATGTTTAACGTTCTTGTTTTAAATACATTTTTGACTATAGATTCAGACATTTGCACCTTCATCCCTAAAACATCAATGTGTCTGGTTCTTGTCTGGTATCCAGGCAGTGCCTCCTACGCTTATGGGGTTACTTTAATGCAAAAAAAAAAAAAAAAAAAAGAGGGCTCTCTGATGCAAAACGTGACTTAATGAATTAGGCTATTTGCTGGAATTAATTTGCCTTAATTAGGCCTCTCCAGTTCTGCTAGAAGAATAGCAGACTAAAGTGGAAGGTTAGATAAGAGGAGAGAGAGACAGACAGAGAGAGAGAGATGGAGGGGAGGGAAGTTCACCTTGGTCTCTACTGACTCCCAGAGTTCCAGGTTTATCGTCGGTGCAGATCAGTCCGTGCTCCTTATCGGTGACAGCAATCGCACCGTCTTTAATTTAATTCATGAGGGCATTGACGAGCGCTGCGCAGGCTGACACGCTTTCCCTCTGCAAGGGCGGCTGTCATCGCAGACGGTGGTTTTGTTCCCCAGAGGAGATGATGTCGGAAGAACAGCGCCGGTCACTTTGAAGTGACACAAAGTCTAAAACTGTGTTTGAGGACCGAGGGCTGATTAGATCTGCCGCGTCTGCATTGCAGATCAGCGTGCATTACTCTGATCAAACCGCGAAGAAGAGGCTCACGAGCAAGCGTCGGAATATGGATATATCTGCGTTTTATTTCTTCATCCCTCAAGAAAAGTAGACACTTTTAAAAGTCATCCAGTACTTTTACATGCGCAGTTAAGTCGAGTTACGGTTATAGCCCGGCTAGGTCGTTTAATTGGACCGCTGCTTGTCCCGTTATACGAGCACTGCGGGGGAATCGATTTAATGACCGAGTGTACCAAGGAGTATGTCCAAATCTGCTACGATAGATGGCGATATGCAACCTTTCAGCTTGTTGGTATCGAATTCTCAGTTAACCTTTTACGTCACAGATCAAAACAATAAACAAACACGTTAGCTAGGAGCCAAGTGGTAGCATGTGGAGTGGTGTTTTGTGTACAAATGAAATTTGTGGTCATGGTGTTTATTAAAGTCAGGTAACACCGCCGTATTGTAGGGTTTGGTCACCTTCTGGGTCAAAGCCACAGTGCCTAGGCCGGTTTCTGAGCTTGACTGGGGTACACATGCGGGAATAGCACCATATTATATGGGCGCTTTTCGTTTGAGGTCAGTTTTAATCAGGTAACACTGTCATGTAAACTTACTGACTGAACTCATTCAGCCAATCACAGCTGAAGCAAAGTGAAGAGATGTGGAGTGTGAAGTTCTGTCATGCTGAAATATTTAAATCTTTTACTTGTCAGTCATCATAGGTTATGCACGTTCACATTTCCAGCCTGAAGTGACTCAATTCTGATATTTTTACTCTGTGAGATAGAATTGACTTTTTTTTTAATGGCTGACTGAAGGCAAAAATCTGATGATGTTTTTCAGATCGGACCTGAGTCACTGTTGTATGAGGTCCTATCCTCGATCGGACACACTTTTGATTCGCGGTCATGTGACTTGAATGAGAACAGGCAGCTCGGAATTCATGTGACTTTTTTTTTTTTTTTTTTTTGCCCCTGTGCATGCATGGGACCATCGATTCGCTATAGGGATTCCATAGCTGCACTAGCAATAACGGCTAAAACAGTGCGGCATCTGGCTTTCTTCCTTATTCTGGATCTCAACAAGTACAGATGACTAACTACTTGCCGTCAGACAAACTCATGACACAAAAAGAAGTTGCTACGATGTGCGCCTGCGTGCCGTTTCCGAAGACAAACGCATTCACGTCAGAGTCGCGTGTACGTATGAATGAACCGTGAAGTGAACCTAACCTCGGCTAAGCACCTGCTGTTTAACATCGTTGTAGAAAGCTACCGTTTTGCGCATCTCTTGTTTGTGTATTCAGATCCCATTCTCAGCTCCCGTCCTCCGTAGCGGGATGTCCACGAAACACTAGGTTTTCTTCTAAAGAAGAGGAGCGCTGGAGTGTCGGGTTTCGAAATGTTATAGAATCCGCTGACCTTTCTCTAATTGAGAGTTTCGCACGGTCGCTAAGGGCAACTCGGACCTTCACGAGTCCACACATCATACGCTATCGATCTAATTTCTCGACCACGCCGAGGCAGAGTAACCCTACACCGCCCGAGCTTTCCCCCTATAGACTCCTGCGTGATATTAAATCCGGAGCGTCTCGGTTTATAAAAGCGGTTCAAAGTGATTTTCATAAACACGGCTTTCAGAGTCGGTTAATTATCATTACTGTCAGCATGCATTACTCTCACAATTAACGAGAGTGCATTTTGTGGCGGGCCGTCAGGACCGAAGGACGTTGATTATTACTCGCTGATTATTTGCGCGAGGAGAGCCTCCCCGGCGTTCGCCTAATTGATCTATGCATCGTCTCATGTTAGGATTGAATTTTATTCAGTTCGATCAGGGAAGAGATAAACCAAGTCATTTCTACTATCTCGAGTCCTTAGGTTCAAGAGAAACAATTTTGAGATCCTGAGATAGCGAGACTGTAGGCAGTAAAGAATTCTAATCGAGCGTGCTGGCTAACAATGAGAGTTTTATCGATAAGCGATCTGTATTGTCTTTTCCACACGCGCAGTACTAAAGCCTTTTTGGTTATAATTTTTTTTTTTTTTTTAAACAACCAGAGCAAATCTCCATGCCCCCTTACCCTTCCACTTCCCTATCCAGCTGGGGTAAAAACCTCATTGTCTGCCATGTTATTAAATATTAATTTGGAATCAGTGGAGCGCTTGTCTGCTAAACGCTGGAACAGAAGGGCCCTGGTTTGCCACAGGCACAGCCTCAGGCATCTCTCTCTCTCTCTCTCTCGCTCACTCACGCGCACACACATGCACACAACACTCACACCCACACACTGTTCTGTTTCTCTGCGTCCAGAGCCTGATGTGCTCTGACAGTCCCAGCCCATGCCACTCACAAGCACACACCCCGGATCTGACACGTCTCACCCCGAGCACGTTAAGCGTCCTTTCCACCCAACTCCAGTTTTGGATCCTTCCTTCCTGACTCGGTGTACCATCCTTCTCCTCCCCTCATCGGATCTCCGGAGGTTTAATGGTTGACGTGAAACGCGGCTGATGAATCGTTGGAGTTGCAATTGCCTGGAGGCATGTGTCATATCTGTTATTCTGGAAACGAGCCCACGGTGGGGCTGTAGGGAATATACAGTGCATATGTCTGCCTCAGCAACTCGTGGACCGTGTTTAGCCCTGAGGATTTATCAGTCAGCCACATTCCTGGCAACATGTTGTGACTGTTAGCACCACATCTGCCAGGCAGAGCTTCGGGCTTTGCCTTCAGACCCGTCACCATTATTATTATTATTATTATTATTATTATTATTATTATTAAAAAAAGAAATTTATCCGATCTTAATTGTCATATTGAATTTGCCTGTTTTTTGTTTCTGGACAACTATAGTGAAGCAGCAAATTAATACAAAGATTTCATTTTCTATAGTTAACGCTAAGAAGATAAACAGGCATGCTTCCTATCCAAGCGTCCTTATACACATTATTTAATTAAATAACACTCCGAACGCCGGCTAGAACGACACTTCAACAAAAACTTTAATATCGCTAAAAAGGTTTTCAGTTTGCTTGAGGTGTTTGTAATATGTATGTATTTAAAAAAAAAAAACTAAAAACAAAAAAATCAAATACTAGGCATCGCCCTAGCACTAGAACTAAATGAAATGACATTGAAGTCATCTCATGGTGTAAAAAAAAAAAAAACTAAACCTAATCTAAAGGTTCTGGTAGAATTAAAGCGGTTTAATCACAGGCCTGTTGCTCCCTTTCTGTCATGTTCTTGCATGAGCATGAGATATTGTCTGGCGTCATGACCGGACACCTGCCTGATAACAAGGATCGTTTTAGTTTTTTTTTTCCATCTCCTGATATGGGAAGCTTGTGCACAGGTTGATGCTTTAATGGCCTCTGTTAATGGAAGTTAATGGAAACGCAATTGATTTGCAGTCCTGTCGATTGAATGTGATCGCACCATCGCGGTCATCTCGTATAAAGTAAAGTATGAAGGATTTGCTGTTTAAGCAACATCTCCTGGTCTCATCACCTGCCACGCTGCGTGCACCGCGACGTCACTTTCAGAGATCATGAGTGTTTATGATTCAAAACTGTTTAGATGTTTTACTTCTTTCCGTTGACCCACAGTTTCCCCTCGTTTTTACAATTCCAGTATTCGTCAGATAGCCTTATCCAGAGCGGCGTATATTATCTCTTTATACACCTGAGCAGTTGAAGGTTAAAGGACTTGCTCAAGGGGTTTGAACTGCCGGTCAGTAACACAACACCTTAATCACTGACTTTCTGATTTGTTTATAAAAATTTTGGTATCATGATGTTGACCCAAATGAGACATTTCAGTCATAACTTCTACAGAGGTGACCGTAACTTCATGCATGCTTTATGGCTATTCTGATCATGCAGTAACGTGAGGAACACCGTGGGAAGTGCTGTGTCTCCGGGTAGGCTGTTTAGCTGCAGTGTTGTTGTTTTTTTTTTTTTGGTTCCCACAGTGCTGAGCCAAATGGAAAGTAACACTCATGTAAAGTGCCCGGCTCGTCCATGCCTGACTTTTCAAGCAGAGATAAATAAGCGCTGGCCCCTCCGGTTATTCTGTTCTCGCCGAGCTTCCCATGAGAGAGAGAGAGCGAGATAGAGAATGAGAGAGACGCTGATGAGGTGAACGGGGTGCGTTTGTCTGTCTTGACACGGACACGTCCAATCAAATGAACTTCATCAGCAGGTTCTTTGGCATCGCAGAACTTCAAGACCGGTTTCATCAGGTTGTATGCGCGAGAACAACGCTGGCGTTTCCAGCACCCCGCTATTATACTGCAACACCTCCACACATGGACGCCTGCTTTCAGATTCATGTCAGTTAGTATTAATGTCTCTTAATATTAATAACGGGAGCTTTTATCCCTCGCGAGCTTGGGAACGTTCGGCGAGGGCGAGACTCTCCCGAGGGAGTCGGTTCGCGGCCTCGCGAGCTCACCATGGCTCGGTAACTGCGTTTGGCGTCGGTGAAAGCGTAGCATCGGTGAGGCATCCCTGTTAAAAACGTCCCCTTCGATCCGGCGCACACTCGAAATTGACATCGTGCGTTTTAGGCTGCCATGTTTTAACTGTTGTAATTCTGTTAAAGAGGATGATTACCTCCTACTCACCTGATTTAACTGGAGCGTTTTAACCACTCAGCCGAGCCTTTGTGTTACTAATGGAGTGCTGCTGAATCAATCGCTCGGCGAAGGCGCTCTGAGAGAGAAGCAGAAACTTTTTTCACTGACTTTGACTTCTTACTGCAGTTACACTGCTTTTCTGGAGTTGTAAAGACCGGCAAGGTGATTATAGCATGGGTTTAGGACTAAATGGTTTGGTAAATGACTTCTTGTTTGTAACCATGGATTCATAATAAATTCAGTCTAGCATAATACGAAATGAAGTCGACATTCTATCACACTTGACTTGCGTCATGGACTACTGGCTACCGAATTTTTAGCCTAATGCCGTAATTGGAAGTTGAAACTCAACAACATGGTCATCGATCAAACAATCCAGCAGCTTGTTTTGACTGGCTTTAAAGATGCCTTTAGAGCGTTTGATACACCCACACCGCCATCACACAGTACATACGTAAGAAGAGGCCGCTTCATTAACCAGGGTTCTTGGGTTTTACAAAATTTTCCAACCAAATCTTTTTATCTTGCACTGGAATGGATTCTGTACAACCTGTACAGCCACACTGTATTGTTTTTGGATTGTTTTTTTCACTGGTTTATCATCAAGGCGACACCTACCAACCAGTCAGGACGCAAAATGTTGCATGCTTCCCCCGAGACACATGAGGTCATCCGACAGCATCTTGTCAAACTGCTGCTTACTGATGGTTTGCGATGCCGTAATGCACTCTGTACAAGCGCTATCCTCCCGTTCTGCTTGCCTGAGCTTACAGCCGGCCAATGATCACCTAGTGTCGCCATGATTGATGCGAGAGCGCGGGACCTCCAGCCTTCCCTCCTGCCTGTTGCTACTCTTTACCTGAAAATATTCACCAACATGGTGAGCATGGATTATTCACCAGTGCGTCTCTAATAATGCTTGTTACTAGAGCTGTACGATTTAAATGATTATTTAATTTATTGAATTGATAAATCAGTTTTTGAGACTAAATTGATTCCCATTAAAAAACAAAAAGTATTTAGGAAACCTTGGACAAACACCTTAAAAATATTACATATAAACACTTTTAAAGAAAATACAAACCCCTTTCATCTTCTGCAAATACTTGTGTTTTGCGAGAGTATTGCTTCTCTAGCTTTTGAATTTATGGTTAGTTGGACAATACTGCCACCTTCTGGACTGGAGTGTGGAGCAGAACACTGTCAGAGACATAACATTTAAACATTTAAAGAATGAACACAAGTTCCACAGCATTTCGACAGTTGACACTTTTGGTAGTTTTTAATAAAGTAAGTACCATGCATACGAACATTTGAGTTACGAACTTTCGAAGATCGGATCATGAGTTCGTGCATGTTTAATTATGGAACTTGGATCACATGTCCGACGTACATGGTCACGTGCGCGCAGCGTGCTTCCCAGAGTTAAAAGCAGCGGTGATAAAGTTGGTACTGTTAAGGTGCGTCCAAAAATAACAATGGAGACAAAAGTGGCAATAATTGAGAGAATGGAGCGAGATGAAAAGAGGGCAGACATCGCCCATTCTTTTAACATGAATTGTTTAACCATCAGTACGATTCTAAAGCCCACTGTACTGTAGTATACTGTGTGTAGCCAGTTGTGTTAGTATCCTAGTACCTAGATAATGTTTGTTGGACTTAGGAACAAATTTGGACTTACAAATTGGACTTGCGGTACTCGTTCATATTTTGTGAATGTACTGTACATCAAAGCCTGTAAGTAATATAGCGTGAGAGAAATCAGACAGCAAACACTAATGCTATTGGTTCAAATCGACAGTCTACATATGATTCGCAGTTCTACTTGTTGTAGACATTTCCCATTTATTTAATAACTCTGTTAATATCTAGAAATGTAAGCAAATCATCTTACATTTGTTACATGGCAATATTTTGTCAATCATTGGTCAGGTAAAAGAGGACTGAGTTTTAGATATAGATTAAAGAATTAGGACTTTATTCTGTGCCCCGCCTTCCACTACGGATAGCACGCCGCTGTAGTTAATATTTATTAACATAAACAAAAGTACTAGATCTATAGTGCACCAGAGAGATAATCGTGTAGATTTATTGTGTTTGGAGGATGTCGGATTAATTTCAGCACAAAAACAAAAATTTGTGCAGATTTATAAGGAAATTAGCTACTAGATTTTATTAAGCATCCTGCACAACCACTCCCAGTTCTTCTGAAGACTTTGACTGTCGCACCTGCTTCTTTTTTGCATGCAAAACCTGACAGCTTTCATTTTTACTCTAAAAAGCGGTCGCTTGTGTAATGTGCTGCTTGCTGGCATACAAATAGTTTTCTGTAACTTTTACGCAACTTTTGTTGTTGTGCTGATGTTTGAAAATCAGAAATGTTTTGCATAGAACTGCAGATTTCCAGGGTAAAGTTTACGAGATGGTCAGAAACACAACTAACTACATGACCACATTCTCATGTTTCTTTGCAAATTGTTTTTTTTTCTCTTTTTCTCTAGACTGTAGGCTTTAACAAATCCCTTCTATCAGCAGTCTTATCCTAAAGCAAAGCCACCAATTGTGTGGCTGTCTTTTGATCATTAGGCGTGTGTTTTAGCGAGCGAGCCCTGTGGAAATGCATGGGGCAGAGTGCTGCTCTTTTTTTAGCCTCAGCTGTTTTCCCAGTTAATCAGTGATTACCTCAAACAGCTACGAAACAATGAGTGTGTGAGGATCAGGAGGCTTACCGGACCCGAAAGCCTTCTGTGCGTTCTTCATACGCTTAACTTTCTTTTTCTTTTTTCCTCCTAGCATGCACTTCCACAGTTTTGGAGCGAACGTTTCCTACCTTCGTACGTTTTTTGTTTCCGTTCCAACGTGTACTGCGTTCTCATTCCTGGGTTACTGGGCTTGTCATTGTCCTACTTTAAAGAGTTTGTTCTGTATCAAATGGCGTGTGAAGTTAATTAGCCGAGTGTTAATTGAGATTTCAGAGCCGCTCTCTCTCCTCCTCTCATCCCTTCAGGGCTGACCTAATGTAATAGAAGTCACTTTTGAGAGCTTTGTTTGATCGAAGGGTTGACCTTGCCTCTCTGAGCTGCGCAGTGAAGCAGCATGTGTTTGATTCCCGTTCTTTCAGCTGTAGCTCTGGGAGCTCCAGGTAATGGCCTTGCATGCGTAAGAGCACTCGCGTTCGAATCCCATGTGTCCCACCTCGGGCAATCCTGACGCTAGAGAGGGAGGAAAGCCACTTAAAAGACTTACAGAGTGTAAATTGGTGAGCACTCCGAGAAGCCCCTGGGTAGAGCGGACTCGGCAAATAACGGTCTGGATTTAGCGGCGTGTCTGCTTGAGTGGTTTTCGAGCAGATGGGCTACTAAATTTGTCCGTAGTCTTGGAGTGGACCTTGACAGCGTTGCAGTCAGAGAGGTTAGCAGTTGGTCCGCTCTATGTGATTAAGTGCTTAGGGTCAGAATGCTAATCGTTTCCCTCTGTCACGCTCTGTGGCTAACAACCCACAGCTTTGGCAACAACTTAGCCACTTCCCAAACTACACCGCAATTCATTATGCATACTGAATCCACCAATATTTCCATTACATTATGCTGCCAGACTTCCAGGGCAAGCAAAGTGATCTGTTTTTTTTGTAGTTTTTTATTTTATTTTTTTTTAAAGACGGGAAGTGGTGCAGCGTATGTGATTTAAAAAAAATTTTTTTATCGGTTTCGAGAAGACGTCTGATCGCTTGTCCTACATCAACGTTTAAGTTCAGGTCTTTTCCCGAAACAGCCTCTGGAACCAGGCCAGATCAAAGCAGCACTCTTTTTAAGGCTGTGCTGTCACGTTCTGCGGTTTTTCTCAAGATCCTTAACAACGACATAAATTCCTGCCCACCTGTATGTCTATTTCTGGGCCTTCGTCGTGATGAATGACCCCCTGTAAGCGCTGTGTGACTGCAGGCAGTGTGTTTTGCAGCAAGATGCATCGGTAGCACTCTTTCCTTCTCCTCCTTCCTCCATTTAAACACCCAATTTATTTCCTTTATGAGCTGGATCTTGTAGATTGAATCATTTTCACAGTCGGAGGCTCATCGTGGGCCCCGAAAATGAAATGAAGTCCCAAATCAATCCTGAACAGGAACAACAAGCGAGATCGCCATCGCATTCCCGAAGCAATCACTTATAATGGCTTCTCTTATCGAAATAGGAGCCGAATCGTCTTATTTAGGATGGTTTCCCCACCCAGCCCCTCCACCACGACACCGGTCTCCTCTAAAGGGGACTCCAGTGGCTTTCGCTGACTACCGAGCAACGTGGTTGAATTCTCGCACTTTCTTTTTCATGACAGAAATACCATAAAAGTATCATTCTCAAGAGTGGCCATAATTTTCGGCAGCAGAGCCATAGTTTAGAAGTCGAGCACTTTTTCTTCCCGTAGTTGCGGCAGTTTAAACAGCCATGAAATTGCTCGAATAATGGTCTTTAAATCCAATTTTGGTTTGTCCCTCCAGCTTTCCCGTACGCCGCTGAACGTATGTGTCGCCGTCCCCCCACCATCAACCACCACCACCCCCAACCAACCGGCCTGGAGATTTTCCATTATTAGACTTCAGGTTAGGCTCACTGCTCACTCGGATGTTCCTGTAACCATGTAAGGTGGGCTTCGTCATCTGTGGAAATCGCAGAGAATTACTAGAGATGGGAATCGCCAGGGACACCCGATATGATATTATCACGATACCTCAGTGCTGATTCATTTTTAAATTGCAGTGTGTTTCTAAAAGTACCACAATGTTATAAACGTACTGATTTAATATTGCATTTTGCCATGATTTGTTACAATTTTAAACCTTTAAAAATTTTTTACAATTAATTAAAAGTGGCCCGTTCCTTATAACATTAGTTTTCTCACTTAAAAACCAGCGCAACATTTAAACAATTCACAATAACTTTAAGTACAACAGTTAGCAGCTCGTATTTGTGTCAGCTGTCATAAATACAATTTTGTAAACAAACATGCCAAATAATTAATTCCTTCCACATGGAATGAAAATGTATATAAATAGTTCAGAGTGCGCCACCTGTAGGATTAATAAAGAAATGCTGGTGTTTTACCACCTCAACTTGACAGTGAGTGCGCGGGCTGAGTGGCCACACAGTTTCCAACGCACACCGACACGGTTTTCGATGAATTACTGCTCAGTGTTTTGCCACAGGTGTACGCGCGTGTTTGTGACGAATCCGGTCATGAAGTTTGGAGAAAAAGGCAAATCGGAGGCTTTTAACATGCATGAGAATGTAATGTCATAAAAATGCGTTTCTGTTCCACTTGGAAGCTTCTGCGTTCGGTATGGAATTGTTTATAGCTCAGGCTCATATCTCGGTCGTTGGTCACGACCAGTCAAACTGAAAACCAGCCAATTCAGGCCAATTGACCGGCTCTATTATAAACTAAAAAATTTTTTGTGGAACAATTGATTTTGGAGTCAGTGTAGCAATACGTGAATCGCCACGAAAAAGAATCACGATGCCTAACGGAATCATTTTTTTTCACCCATCTCTAATGATTACCAAATGCAATCTATACCATGGGCCTTCTGTTATCTACAGCAATTGGCAATTCACTCCTTCTTCCCTGACTGCCCATAATAATCTGCTGTCTGCTGCCTCTTTCATTGTGAAGATCTCACACAAGTCATCGTTGTTTGCGGAAATCGTCAGGCTTCATTTCATTCAAAGGTGATTGACTATAGAGCTTTCTTTCTCCCTCTGATCTCCGGCACTGACTTGTGCTTACGTTTAAGTGGGTTGCATAGCCAAATGCCATGAAATGAATTCCACTCAAGCCACTGAAACAAAATTAGCTCCCACCCCCCCTCCTTCTCGTCATCTCTTCCTTGATTTCCCAGGGTAATCCAATTTTGTCCTGAAGAAAGACCAAATTAATTTCATAATGCACTGATCAAACATTGCCCGGGGTGTCTCCCTCCACAAAATGAGTTTTTAGAAAGATGCAGATGTCTAAGGATGAACATCCACAAGAGGAAATGAGGCAGAGGAAGTGAGTGTGGGGGGTAAAAAATGGGATAGAGCAGACACTCTGGTATCTCCATTTTTATTGGACGATTTTTCTTGTCTCATGTCTGCTCCTTGATCGTTTTTACTCATCCAGTATTTATCACTTTCTTGTGTTTATGCTGAAGAGCGCAGAACAATCTGCTTTGTCAGACAGCGAAACCCTCAATTGGGGATATTTGTTTTTTTGTTCATATTCCTTGTGCAAGTTTGAGCATCATCAACTAGGCTGTAACAGGAGCATACCATATATTCAGCCTTATTTCCCCGGCATATTTATCAGATGACCTCTCGAGCACAGCTGTACGAATTTGCTTCCAGTTTATAGATATTTCACTTAGATGAAATAGATGTTGTTAAGTGTAGTTTCTTATATATATTTCATGTTCACTTTTTCTCTCTCTTTCTCTTTTTTCCCTGTTATGTAAGTAATACTATGTCTGCTTGCAGGTGATCTGAGCTCAATGCGGTCTCCAAGGTACCCCTCCGCTGCTGAGCTGGACGCCTACGCACAGAAGACGGCGGACAGTCCGTTGTCCATCAAGATCTTCCCATCCAATATCAGGGTCCCACAGCACAAACAAATTGGCCGGACTGTCAATGGCTTGGACACGACTGGCCAACGCTTCAGCCCTTATTCCCAGCCCTACTCCAGTGGCTACCAGGGCTTGCTGGCCATCGTCAAAGCCCCCACTGTGACCAAAGGCATTGTAAAGAGTTCTGATGGCAAGAGGACTAGACTGTCACCAATCCAGATGGCGGTGGCACCTTATGCACCACCCAGCGGCAACAACTTGGCACACAGGCACAGGCAGAGGCCGTACAGCTTAGAGCTTTGCAAACCTCCTGAGATGCACAACGTCTCGGTGCCACCTAATGTCGTGGTCCCAGCTTCTGCTACATCTCTCTCAAGTGTGCAGAGCTTGGCGCTGGCTTCCCACTCAGACCATGCATCCCTTGGCATAATGAGACAAATGGCTAGGACATCCCATACCCAAGGGCTCCAGGCATCGTTAGAAGATCATTCCAGCCCATCTCATCAAGCGGCCACAGCCTGCTTGGATTCCAGTTTCAGCATGGACATGGCCAAGACTACGGGCTACATGGACACTATGGAATACGCGATATGGCAGTCCAAGCAGCAGAGACATCAACAACAACAGCAGCAGCAGAAGCAACAGCACTATCAGCAGGGTCCGTTACACAGGTACAGTGCCAACAGCAGCAGAGCTACCATTAGCAGATCTCCAGATGTATGCTTGCCCACTCAGATCCCATATAGGGCTCATGCGCTCAGCACGGGCACCTGTGTAACGGGTGTCACGCTGGACCGGGTAGGCTCATCCCCTTTGAACTGCGCTGCCACTCACGGTGACTTCTCTACCGGCCAGTTCTTCGCACCTCACTGGAACAGCACACTCGCCACGCCTGACAGCGACTGTTACAACACGCAAGAGCTGCCCCCGGGCTCGGTGGGGCTCGGCCACAGCCACGGCCGGCCTCCGCACCAAGCCCACTGTGTCCCCCAGCAGTACCCGGGTCTCGGCCTATGTTGCAGGCTGCCCGGCCGCAGCCTGTGTCAGGCATCCCTGCTCAGCAGCAGCCTGCAGTCTCTGGAGTGCCTGATCAGCGAGATCCACCCGCCCTGCATCAAGGAGCGTATGCTGGGCCGCGGGTACGAGGCCGTTCAGCCTACGCACATCCAGCTGCCTGTGTTCAGATAGGGCGCGCCAGACAACCGGTTCAAGAGCGGACTGTCGGGATTAGAAGACGAGGCGCAGGTCTGCTATCGTACACGCCTTTCGTAAAGGGCTCAGTGGGTTTCTGCAAAGCTTAAAATGGAACCAGTGATTCTCAGTCCTCGCAGAAGTTCGGAGTTGCACCTCAACTCACGTTAGCTGGACTGACTGTGTATTTCAAAACGTACTCGTACTCAAATATTTCGCAGCAACAGGGATTTCATGGCATCGCACCATTACTTCTGATCCGGATGGTCCGAACGGAACCGTTTGAGGTTAGCTGCCAAATTCTCAACGGGAAGCAAACTGCCCACTATTGCAGGACTCTTCAGGTCTGTTTACTCCAAAAACCATAACTAAACTGACGATACATGTTTAGTGAACTCTTGTTGGCAGAAATTTGTATAGCCCTGCTAGTACTAAATCATAATAGTTATGATTTTTTTTCCAATTGCACTGTTATTAAAAAAAAAAAAAAGAAAAGAAAAGAAAAACTTATTAAAATGACTCTGGCATGAGTTGGTTTGGAGAACATTTAATTTAAATGGAAAACTTGAATATTTTTTTTTGTTCCTGTATTATGTTTGTGTCGAACAGTAGACAAGCATATTTATAAGATTCTTTATTCTAGTTGTTTCATCTCTTTTGTGACCAATGATTTTTTTTTTCCTTATCTTTTTTTTTTTTTTATGTTACAAAGGTTCGGTTTTATCCACCTGTTTCTGGCAAGTTGATCTAGTTAATTGTTGTCTACTGTAGCCAGTTCAGTGTTTTTATTCTTTTTATTATTATTATTATAATTATTATTTTCATGAATATGACAAACCGACTGGGAAGCATACACTACTGAGCTGGCTCCATCAGCGACCAGATGTGAAGCCACACGAGTTACTGTGACTAAGTCTTAAGAGTTTCAACTGGATTTCAGCGTCAGTGTTCTACATATTTTTATTCTTTATTTATTGACCTTTGATTTTCTGGACCATCGTGAGAAGATACGACCAGGGTATCTGAGTTTCAGAAGTGGGGGGAAAAAAAACAGGAAAAAAACAAGCCACTAATATGATTTTGTTTTCTTTCATCCATCAAAATGGACGAGCTCGGGGGTAAAATGGCACACGGTGGGCTAGATGTTTTAAAAGTGCAATTATAATGTTGGCAGATTAGCCCTCTATCCCTGTGTTATGCTTCACTGATTATTTACTACTGTATGTATGACTGTCTGGAAACCCTCTCCACGATTAAGATTGTCAAATAAAATCTAATTTAGGGATGTTTTTTAAATCTGCTTGTTTGCTTGTGTGTGTTTTTTTTCTTCTTTTCCTTAAATGAACGATGGCACTAAACACTGCAGACATTAATCATAAATTCTGAACTAGCTATAAAGTCAAGGCAGGCGTAACGCTTATCTTGGCGTAATGAGTACATGAGACGAGTCATTTATAACGCGCAAACAAAATTACACAACGACGTCGCTTTCAAATATTTGTCAAAAGCGCGGTGATAGAGGAATGGGGTTTGGGGGGTTTGCGTCGAGTTCGGCTTCCAGGTCTGTCATCCGAGTGCCAGTAGGGGCCTTTTGGCAGAGAAGCAGCGGAGCAGCGATACCCTCTGAGGGCAGGGCATTGACGTTGCTCTGGCTTTATCCACCCCGGGGACAGGGGCTAATCAGCTTTCAGTGTGACCTGAGCTCGCACACATCTCCTCTGCCTCTTTTATCAGCTCTTCAAGGGCATCGAGAACAAACAGACAGAGAGAGAGCGAGAGAGAGAGCAAGGTGCTGATGGAAAACAGGCCAGGAGGCTGCCATTAGTTCCAGAAACAGAGTGCTAGACCGAACAATGGCAGGCCTGCATGGCATTCGAGTCGCACGCACACCACGCAGATCTTATTACCAGGTATAATTACTGGCACTGCCCTGAACTTTCAGTGCTTATCCCTTAGAGCTAGTTTCCTGCACGAGCCTAATATGAACAGTAAACTGGACCCGAGCCTTGGGTGATCTTTTAGGTCTCTGGCTTTTCAAAAGGGTATTTAATAAACAGGCAATTTCTTTTAGCAGTTCAACATATTAAAGACTAACGAGAGTAAAGTCTCGCGGAGAGCAACAGACAGTCATTTGATTAAAACCGCATAATTGGTGTGATGTCAGAAAGGAGGCGGGGTAGGCAAGATGCAAATAGAAAGGCCATTAATCTAAAATATTTTATTTTTATTATGTACTATATTTAGTCCTAATAAAACCTGCACAAGCAATTAATTGACAATGAAAAAAAATGCTGTCGTTTTAATGCGCATTTAAAAAGCAGTAAGCGGTGTATCAGGGATTCTGGAACAGGTCTATAAGCTTATGCTCTTGTGCACCTGATGATAAATGACTTACAAGAGCTCGTAAGAATAAATGTGAATTACTAATAAATTGACAATAAAAATGTTTTACAGAATACAGTGTTTCCGAATGAAATATTTTGTGGTTTAGTTTCTTGGATATCCTACATATCTGAATGTAAGTGGATCTGTCTATCCAGCGCACATCCTCTTTAACTCAAGTTTGAATGAAATGACGTTACGTTGCTGAGGACACAGACTCTTACGACCTACAATCAGAGGTAGATAATAACGAGTTATATTTACTTCTATGAATAGTTTTACTGCAGCATAAGTTTTACCTTCCCTTGCGTAGCCTTGTGAAGAAGAAACGCTACACTTTTCTACACAGTTTCTACCTCTTGACTGTTTCACCAATCAGACGCAGTAACAATAATCACATGACTCCGTTTAACCAATCAGGTGAGGCGGCATTTTTTTTGGGGGGGGGGGGGCCCGGCCGGTGTTCTATAAATTTATCCTACCTGTGAATCCGTCCTACATACGCTCACGTGCGCATGCGCAAACAAAAGTTTCCGCATCGTTCTCTAATTTTGCGGAACGTCGATAAAGCCACGCTGCTACTAGCTGGATCTTGCGGTTTCATGTTTGTGTGATTATATGTTAACTTTAATTGTACATATAATGTTACTTTCAGTCTATGAATATATAAATATATTTTAGTACAGAATTAATCGCCAACACACATGTTCTACATTTTTTATGCAGCCCAAAAAATATGATACACCCCTGGCATCATATACAAAGCATGTTTCACTTGCAAAAGAACAGCTTCATACTGCGGTGTCTTCTCTATCTGCCAAAACAGTACATCTACTCTAATATATAATTATTATAATTTCAAAAAAAAAAATCATAAAAAAAATCAGACATTACGATGAAACAGTTACTCAGTTACTCAATCCCACACACACACTACAGCCAATCTGGTAACAGCCTACAATACAATGTCTGGGAACCGTCTAGGAACTGGAAGGAACCCACAAAGCACATGGAGAAGAACATGCGCACAGAACAGGGGCGAGATTCAAACCCTCAGCCCTGGTGGTGTAAGATGATGGTGCTAATTCTATATATACACACTGAATGCACACACACAGAGAGAACATTTGGCATTTGCATTAAGTTTTGGGTCACATCCTGCATAAATTGAGGAGATTATCTAATACCTAATGCCAAGTGTTCCAATTTACAAAGAAAGAATATTTCAAATCTTCTCTACTAGCCAAAATATCAGGCACACACACACATTCACACACACACACACATACACACACACACACACACACACACACACACACACACACACACACACACACAGTACTGTGCAAATGTCTTGAGACACTGCATATTTCTTCATATTAAATTAAATAATGTAGATTAAATTAAAGGAATGGGAACAGATTCTTTACTCTGACATGCTGCAAAGTGCCTAAAGATACAATTTTTAAAAATCGCTTGTTTATGCAACAACTTCAGCAGCGACCTCATTTCCCTTCTCGTCTGTTCCAACCACTCAGCATTCAGCATCACCAGTATACTAATGACCAGCGTGATCATCTGTCATCATCTACATCTGTTTCTCACTGGTCCATATGCCTTAAGAAATGAATACCTTTCATATATCACTGTACGACGTAACAAATAAAATATATATATATTCCTCTGAATCTGCTCAGGTACAGGGACCGGACTGGAAATAAGAGCCGGAAAAAAGCCTGGAGAACTATTCTTCAAGACTACATTAAAAATACAAGAAAGTCTGGCTCTTTGGAAGCAAAATATGAAGAATTGAAGGGGAGGAGGGGTCTTTTACAGTACTTTTGCACAGTACTGTACATTTATAGCTCACGTTTGAAAATCGCTCATAAGGCAATGGATGGTAAATAGTGAGATGGGTGTTTACGCTGCATTTATTTCTAAATTCAAATATTTTAATAAGTATGAATTCCAGATTAAAGCCGCCTCATCATTCATTCATAATTCATTCATCATTCAGTCACAGGAAGCCTCATCCCTGTCCCAGGAAACTTCATGCACAATGTGGAGTACACCTGACACAGGGTGCCAATCTATCTAATCACACACACACACATTCACACACTATGGGCAATTTGGAACATCAGTTAACCTAATCTGCATGGACTGTGGGAGGAAACCGGAGTACCCCGAGGAAACCCACCAGGCATGGGGAGAACATGCAAACTTCATACACACAGACCCTGAGGCGTGGATGAACCTGGAGGTACGAGGCCACAATGCTAACCACTGAGCTACCGTGCCACCCTTATCAGTAATATGATTAATATATATATATATTTTAATTGGTTTTGTTTTTTGTCACTGCGTCATTCCATATGTGTTGTTTCATAGAGTTCATAACTTTATTAGCTCTGTAAAAAAAGAAACCCTTTCTACCTGCAGGCTTCTCCAAACTTTTGCATGTGTACACGTGTGTATGTGCACACCTTGTAGATTTCATTATTAAAAATACAAGCCTCTTATCTACGTGTTTGCTTTTTTTTAATCTCCAGACTATTGAGTGCTGGAGACGCATGGGGTTTTATCCTGCACCCCTCTTGAGAAAGTCATATATATGGAAATAGGACTCTATAAAGGTCCTTCTTTTTCTTCCCCTGCAGTGTTGCATTTGTGTATGAAAAATGTGCAGTCCTCTCAGGTTAAATGTCTCAGAATATATTACTTTTAATAAAGCGTATCGGGCGCTTATGGTGGACTAGACGGCACGGCACAATGCAGCGGCCCACTTATCTTGATTTTTTTTTTCTTTTCCTTTTTTCCTCCTAGATATGCAAATTGCTTTAGGGGTTTTCCCCCATGTTTCTGGCCCAGAACCATTTATTGCAATTCCAGAGGCTCCTGTTCTAGTAAACAAGGCAATCGAAATCGAACATGCATAAACATGGTGATTGTTTCACGCTGCATTCAGGCAAGGGCGCCTCATAAAATCTTCTACTTTGGTGATTTTATGAGTTGATAAAAACCCAAGCACTGATGTCACAAACAAAACCTAATAATATTACATACTGATCAAATATTATTAAGATAAAAGATTCTGCACCTATCAATGTTAATAATTTCATAAATTAAGGTTAAAGAAAAGCATAAAGAAATGTTTACAAGTCTCAGTTTTTGTTTTTAAGGTGGTCAGCGCTTGTCAAAATATTCAGTATTTCCTGGTGGACAGATTTAAAGTTTTTCCACGTACAAAGGCATTAGGAATAACCAGGGTCTCCTGTTACCCTGTTATATGTTATTATCATGATATCTAGGTGCCGATTCGATTTGTATGGCGATTCTGTAAGTATGATTTTATATTTTTTTCAGATTTTGTTCCAATTCTAAACAAACTTATCATATAATTTGTACTTACAACACAGGATGCTGTGCTGTATGAATAGTTTAGAGTGCACCACCTGTAGGATTATAGACGAACAGCAACATTTTTACCAATTAAAATGCAAACATATGCAGCGGTATCTCGGAATACGAAGCCCTTCCTTTTTAATTTTGCCTAGAATTAAAATTTTGCAAGAAATTTGCGAATTTGTGAAGAATTTTGGCAATGGAACGAACAAACCGAAATGTACGCCAGCTAAGTTGTATATACAGCTGGGCTCCGTTCAAAACTTGTTCGCGTCAGTGGAAAGCCAAGGTAAGTCAGTTCCAAAAGAGTTTCAAAAGAGTCAACCCATAATACCAGTGTTGGCTTCAACATGCATTCAAAAACTGTGACAAATGTGACTTTTCATGCTTTTTTTGTAATATAGGTGATATTTTTGGATGGATGGAACGAATTATCTGTCTTTACATTATTCATGGAAAAATTCATATCTGTAACAGTGGACACGTATTTGTATACAAATTCATATACAAACTAATAATAATAATATAATTAAAATAATATAAAGTATGGTGATACATGAATTGCCACGCCATCTCTAAAAGTTATATTTAAAAACAGCATTTTTCCTTATTTAATAAAAACTTCAAAGCCCGCTGTTTAAACATGGACATGCGATGCCAAACAGGCCAACAGATGGCGATATAAACACTCTCACTCACTCATCATCTATACCCCTTAATGCTGTATTCAGGGTCATGACTGGCCTGGAGCCTATCCCAGGAGACTGAGGTGGATTGGACAGGGAGCCAATCCATCTCAGGGCACACACACATACTCACACATTCATTCACACATTATGGCCAATTTGGGAATGCCAATTAACCTAACCTACATGTCTATGGGAGGAAACCAGAGTACCCGGAGGAAACCCACCAAGCACAGTGAGAACATGCAAACTCCATGCACACAAAGACGGGAATTGAACCCAGACCCTGGCGGTGCAAAGCGACAGTGCTAACCACTACACCACCGTGCCGCCTCCATATAAACATCCTAAACATAAGCCCATGTTGGCCAATCAGAAGCCACCGAATACAGCACACTTTGATGTAAAGTGCAGGAGATACAGTGAAGGTAGCACGATCTCTAACAAGCACGAAATCGTTGTTTTTCTCTCTTTTAGGCGATTTTCAAAAGGTCTGTGACCTACAGCAGGGTTTGCTAAAAGGCACACAAATTTTTTTTCCTTTTGAAACATACCTACGTATACATGGCCAAGGCCTAAATACAACAAAGGTGTTACTGTACTCTACTGTTACTATATGCTTAATTCTATTTATTATACCACAGCACTTTTCAATTCTCAAATCTGACAGTAGTCATGGCGACAAGGCAAATTACAGGCTTATACAGTACGTACTTATTTTTCTAATCCATTACTGTGGCTATAATAAATATAATAACGTTAATAATAATAATAATAATAATAATGGTATATATTTATGGAAATTCTACAAACTTTCTCATATAATGATTCCCAAATAATGTATGTGGGGCGTTCAAGTCAAACTGAGACTTGATGTGTCTGGAGCAGAAAAATAAAAAAAGTAAAACTGACTGACATTTACAGAAAAATGATGATCATCTGAATGGTGCAAACCTTTTAAAGAAGGCTGTACGTACAGTATGTGAAAGCCGATCTCAGCCGAGGTGGCTCTGAGCACACTGCAGCCGTGAACATTCAGCGAGTGGAACGCCTGAGATCCTTGACAACTGACGGATAACTTGTGGCCAACTTGCGGAAGAGACGCATCTGTCTACGGGAACCGTACACGCAATCACTCACCAGCACCTGCATTTCCGGGACAGCTCTCTGCCCTCGACCGGCTAATCTTCGGTGAGTTAAATGAATGTTTTGACACGGAAGGCCAGGATTTCCGATAATGGCTCGGGTGTACTGAGAACACTTTCTACCCTGATGGTATCCAAGCACTAGTGAAATGATAGGGTGAGTGCATTAGAGCTGTAGAGGATTATATAGAGGAAATACAGGAAGTTTTTTTTTTTTAACTCTCAAAAGTCCCGGTTTAACTTGAACACTGAATGCTTTCGAAGAAAACCTTGAAAAGGCAGACAGATATAATCCCACCAAATTATTAGTCTAAAGTAGGATGAAATATTTCAAAGTAATTGACTGCTTTTGGTTAAGTAATTGCAACGTGTGTTAAATTTTCGAACCCAGCACCACAGGCCTCCTCCTCCTCCTCCTCCTCTATGCCTCCCTGTTGGGTATAAAGCGCACCACAGGGTGGAACAGACATTCTGTGCTGCCTATTCTATAGGAAATAGGCATTTCGGCTTTACCGCTCAGCAAACGTAATGTTTTCTGTGGTAAATGGTAGGGGAAGAAAAAAGCCAGCTGAATGCTCTTCATTGTTAAGTGTTAGACTTAAGAGTTCTTCATCTTTATATGGCGAGCTACTTTACGGCCTCGTTTCCCCTCAGCAGCAGCTGTGCTTCTTAAAACTGTGGGATTACCGGTCCTGCTAATGCAGAAAGGGAATTCGGTCTCCGCTGAGAGGAGCCACAAGCTCTACATTGTCCTCAGGCAGCAGGACACACTCACACGTGCGCGCACACACACACACAAACACACACACACAGAGCCATGTTGCTGAGGAGAAAGCGGAAACCATTAACTACTAAACAGGCTTCATTTTAGTTTGAATACCGGAGGCCATGACCTGCTCAGAAGCAGCTCAATAACAAGACCAGCCTGCTGTTTGCTAATGTAGCCCTCTATAGATTAGCACTGTGTCCGTAACAGCTAGCATTCATGTCTAGGTACTGAAGGTCAGCCATCTGGGAAATTTAACAAATTGAACTTCACCTCTAGTCTGTTGAGATTAAAGAATAAAATGCAGGGAGTTGCAAAAAAGCTTTACGTTTTATGTTAACTATTTGTCTCACTCGGTCTGATAAAAAAGGGCGGGAACAAGTCGCTCTAAAGGACATGTGATTGAATGCAAAGTTGATGAGTGCAGGATGACTCATCAGAACGTTTCATTGTTTTCCTGGACATGCTAACTTGTAAAATTTTAATTCTGAAAATGGACAAAATCCTTTCTGCTTGTTTGTGTGTTTGTATCTGATTTATGAAAAGTTATATTTTTATTCTATTTTGAGTTCACAGTTGCAGTAGTTCTTAGCCCAAGTGTGTTATATTACTGTACAGTATAACGAACAAAGAGTACAAACTGCTAATTATGCTACTAGCTAACATGCTACAGTATTCCCATGTCACACTTCCGTTATGATGTAAACCTCTGGGATTTATTAGAGTTATGACTCTCTTTTTTTGTCCCAAACAACATTAAAGTAGATTTCAACTGAAATATAATTAACAATTTAAATCTGAAATTTTCATTTAAACGTCCATATTTTTGTTGGTTTTACTTCCCTTAGTGAGGAGTCGTCTTCGGGTGAGTCCATCCATCTAGGAACCGCTGTAGTACAACTAGGGGCCATGAAGGCCAATGGTGATCATTTTATTTATTCCCATTTGTATGACCATTGTAAAACCTCCGGTCAACATTCACATGCGCATTCACACAGTACGGGGATTTCGGGAATGCCAATTAACTTAATCTGCATGTCTTTGGACTGTGGGAAGAAGCCCACCAAGCACAGGGGGAACATGCAAACTCCATGCACACAGACCTGATGTGGAAATCGAACCCGAACCCTGGATGACGGTACTAATTCACAAATTTACATTATAAATTAGGGATAAATAGTTTTACATTGTTTTGTACATGCTACATACATTTTCACAAAACACATCAGTTTTTCAGGCCTTTTTTATAGGTCAGTTATAGACCTTATTTCCAATATTTAATTATGGCAGTAATTAAGTGTGTGAATGCGTGAGTGAATGTTGACTGGAGGTCCTACCACGGTCGTAAAATAGGAACATATACAATAGTCACCAGTGGACTCAGAGGTTCCGAGATGGATGGATGGATCAATTATAACAATAGGCTTCCATTTTAGTCTAATTAAATTAAAGAATGCTGATTAGTTCTTATGGCCATATTGAGTAACTGATCAAAATTGAGCTTTTGTACTACTAAACATTACATTCAGTAGAGGGAAAATTCTGAACAGATGCATGAGTAGTGAAAAATCTGTTAATTATTGTTGCTTTTTTTTTTTTTTTTTTACCTTTGTAATTCTTGTGACTAGAAAACAGTCAGGTTTAATCGGTTAAATAAAAATCTAATCGTAATCAGTAATGTAATATGAAGCTACACTATATATACTGTATATATATGCACACTGTATATAAAGTCTGGTGTAAATTCATTCCATTGAGCTAAATCTGTAGCTTCGTGCTGCCCCCTGGTGGCAGAATTTTAAAATACATCTTGTCAGAACATCCGTATTGATCAATAAAAACCTTAATAAAAAATTAAACAAACAAATACATAAATACTGACATTACTGCCAGGTACTCAGTGATTAGCAGCTTCAAAAAAAAACTTTATTGGTGCAAGAAAGGCACTGTTTATTTCAGACCAATGTTTTTTTACCAATATGAGAAAACATAAATTCTGCATTGTATCTCAATCAGAAATGCGCGCGCGCACACACACACACACACACACACACACACACACACACACACACACTATAAATAAACTTCAGGGTGATGGTTGTAACACAAGCACAGTAACCCGTCTGTTCTGCATCCATTTAAAAAAGTTTCACATTAATGATGCACACAAAAAGTAAGCACATCGTCTGGCAAAACCTGCCACGCTTACAGATGTAACAGTAATCATTTATTCTATTCATTTAATATACAGAACAGTATGCACTTTAATAATCCGTATACCCTGAGAGTGTAAATAACACACTCGCGAATAATCAAACTGCTGTCAGCAACTTATGAGTCAGGAGTTTTGTGCAGTAAATCCCAGAGTGTCAGTACATATAATGGTAAATATTATCAGTTAATGAGTCAGTCATCTATATATATTTAATCAGTCACTAACATCTTTGCATATTAATAAATGGGAAGTTACTGATTGTTGTGAGGCACTTCTTCATTATGCATTTCTATTGTTAGAAAAAGAGAAACCGGGACAAAATTGAAATGTTGTTTCTTCACTGGTTATAGTGCAAAGACGGAGAAACTAATAAACACTTAATTGCGGGGAAAAAAAACCCTTCAAGGACTTTTTTTTTTTTTTTTTAAAGAAACTGGACTTTAAAAAGATTTTGTTTCAAAGCTATAAATAATGTCACACCTCTGTTATAGCAGAACTTCTAGCCGAAGAAATCATTGTTGAAGATCATCTCCTACAGGACAGATTTCTGTCCGTTATCAAGGATCCTTTTATCGCTCAAAATCTTCGAAACTCCTTCTGACATGTTTAAAAAAGGTACAAAGCACCTGAAAGAACATCTTCTCGTCATAATTTATCTGGTTCAGTCATCTTCTGTTTGTCTCATCTTATTTTCTTTGTAGGAAATGTGCTATGTAAATGGTTCTTCATCATCATCAATCATCATCATCATCATCATCATCATCATCACTGGCCCTAATTATTCAAATGCATCAGTACATTTGGTTCCTGAATCGGTCCCAAACACTAGGATTTAAAAGTTTTTTAAACTGTAAGCAATGATTGTTGAGAAAACGTATCAGGTATTCTGGCTATCTGTCTCATATTGTGAATATCATCATCAGCCATGAAACAGAAGGTAAAACTACTGTATTTCTTGAGTTCTGTGTCTACCCATCACCTTCTACCAGCACTTGGGATTTCCTCAAGATTTCCAAAAGCAAGTTTTCATTAAAACAAACAAACAAACAAACAAACAAACAAACAAACAAAACTGTACAAGTTTCCATCAAATCAGTGAGAAATTCGTCTCCTGACTCTAACACCCCGTGTCATCCAGTAGTCTTAAAATCACAAGTACGTCAGCATCTCTCCGCTCGGTCACGCCACGATGTAAATGCACTTCAGGTTCACGTCAAAACAAACAAACAAACAAAATTTCTTTCATAAAGAAAACAACAAAACATACAGGTAATAACAGAGAGTTAGAGTTGCATTGGTTTCGAGGACTGATGATTTCCAGCGCGATGCGACGCGTCTGACCTGAGGAAGGCACCGATGTCACAACCGGTCACACCATGTAGTCCAGCTCAGCGTTCATCACCGCGTACATCTCGTAAACGGCGTCCACGGTGGCGGTATAGTTCACCAAGAACTGCTGAATGTTCGCCAGGCAGGCTTCATCCGACACCACCTGACCTTTCGAAAGAGATTTCAGGAAATCCGACCTGTACGGCGCAGCCAGGAGTGCAGCCTAAAGCAGAGACAAAGCATTGCGGGTTACAGCCACTCGCAAAAATTTATACACCCCTCGAATTTCAGCAAACATTTTAGTCTAGCTTCTCAATGGACAATACTATAGAAATGAAACTTGGATGTATTTTAGAGAAGCCAATGTGCAGCTTGTATAACAGTACAGATTTACTGTCCTCTCAGAATAACCCAACATACAGCCATTATTGTCAAAATAGCTGGCAACAAAAGTAAGTGATAACAGCTGTACATCTTTAACCATGCAGAGTCACATGTCCTGTTCATCACGTCCATGTGGACACGTACGTCTCCGGACCTGAACCTTACTGAGCACCTGTGGGGCGTCCTCGAGAGGACGGTGGTGAAGCGCCGCGTGTATAACATCCAGCAGCTCCGTGATATTATTATAGAGGAGTGGAAGCAACAACATGTGCAGCTCTGGTGAATTCCAGGCCCAGGAGGATTAAGGCGGTGCTACAGGAGGTAACGATGGTGCACACACAAAACATTGAGACGTTGGACACAGCTTTGACATCTTCACTTAGGGTGGACTCATTTACACTGCCAGTTATTTAGACAATAAAGTCTGCGTGTTGAGTTATTGTTAGTGGACAGTAATTTGACTCGTCTAAAGTATATACAGTTTTCATTTCTATAGTAAGAACATATAATAAAGTGCTGAAATGCGAGGAGTGTACAAACTTTTGAGAGATACTGTAGCCCTTTTTCCCCCCCCTCACATTTTTTCAATATTCAACAGTTCAATGTGGGTTGTATGAGCCTACTGTAGCCTCAGATTTCCTCAACATGCCTGACAGGAGTTGAAGCAGTCCTTGAATGTGTGAAGCTCTCGTTCTGAGATGCTTTTCAGCTCATCGCGGTTGTAAAGTCTGCTTATCTGAGTTACGGTCGGTTCGAACCAGCCATTCTGGCCTCAGATCTCCTTCATCAACAAGACTTTCCTTGCTGTTTTGTAAATTCTACAGAGTGGGACAATCTCTTGATGTCAGCATTTGTGGGACTAACAATCACGTGATTTCTGACGCAACATACTGTAACTGAAGACCTCGACCTGTACAGTATATACAGTAGATGATTTTGTGCATTGTGCTGCTCGCGTATAATCCAGGATCAAATTACAGTTCACAAAAAAAACTACAAAGTTTTGTTGATGTTGCAGTGGTGGCTCAAACAGTTAAGGCTTTGGGTTACTGATCAGAAGGTTGGAGCTTTGAACCCCAGCACCAGCAAGTTGCCACTGTTGAGCCCTTGAGCAAAGGCCCTTAACCCCATCTGCACTCCTAACTGGGACATGCAAAAAAACTAAACAAACACAAAAAAAAAAGAATTCACTGGTATATGTGGCAAATAACTGAATCTTCTTTAATTGATAAATTCATTAACTCGTTAGCCTACAGAGGAAGTGGATGCTCCAGTCATGTGTAGAAGGCTGGAAATGTAATTAAAGACGTGAAACTAAGTTAAGTTAAAGTTAAGGAAGTTAAGGTAATTCCATAATACAACTTGTAGCTAAAAAGAAATTCTGATGTAGCATGTTTGTATCTTTTTGTGAAAATCTCAGCAAGTGTTTTGGCTTTTAGATATACTGTAGAGGAAGACTGTTCGATCTTCATTTCACACTTCGTCTGCTTACTGTCTTCATCTCCGGTAGCATTTTCACACCTGCTCTTTTCCTTTCTATTTTGTCACCCGTGCACGCTAATTAATTCAGCTATTGACATCCTTTGTATCGTCCGCCGCCTCGTGCCTCGCTGCAGCAGGAGACGGGATTCGGAACGGGAAGTACTCGACTGAAGTTAAAGTGTGGTCACTATGAAATTCATATCAAACTTCTATAATATATAGAAATGGGCCTTCTCCAAACTGTTGCCACAAAGTTGGAAGCATAGCGTTGTCCAAGATGTCTTGGTCTGCTGAGGCATTGAGATGCCCTTCCCTGGGGCCTGACGGAAAAACCTGAATTCAATAATTAACAGTTTTTTTCTTTTCTTTTCTTTTTTTTTCTTCAAAAACAAACTTAGTGCTTTGGAGTGCGCCACCTGCAGGATTATTGAGGAATGGCAACATTTTAACACCTCAATTGCAAACATACTGTACACAGTCTGGCCAAAACAACAACACACTCAAAAATATTTGCACCCTAAGATTTCATTCAATGCTTTAATTACAATACGGCACACGAGGTTCCTCATGCTCTCAGAAACACTCGTTCACATGTTGAGTCCTGGAATACACCCGTGTGATCAGGGAAGAAAAAAATCTATAGATGTGATGTCCTGGATTCAGGCCACTCAGGTCATCAGCTGACTTCATTTTATTGCCACAAAACATTACTGAGTCTCGACCTGAGCGACTGAAGCAACAACCAGATTGTACAGTGGACACTAAGCCTTCTCCCTTCAAAGAGTTGTTTTCCAAAATTCAATAGGAAGTATATGGTTTGTTTTCTTCACCCGGTTGCTCAGTTTGCTTGGCTGCCAATGTAACCGCACGGACCCGTAGAGAACAGACGAAACTTCACACAAGACAGTAACCGGAGCTCAGGATCCCTGCGTGCCAGATCTGTAACGCCCTACCTCGTGTACAACACTGCTTCAAATATTTATCGCGGTTCGTTCTGGTTTAGGTCTCTGCACACTTCTAGCACACTGTATATTTTTGTCTAACTGGCTTTTTAATCTAGTATTCTGGCAGCTCCAGGATTCCTGGTCCTTATAAGTGTGTAATTTCGCATGTCTCATGATCTCCCCTGGGATCACCCTACACTCAAATACATGCCTGGATGTTCATTTCTGACTCTTATTTGCCCGGAGATGTGAATGAGTGTGTGAATGGTGTCCTAAGAAAGATCGGTGTCTCAGTCAAGGGTGTATCCCTGCATCAAGACGCTTCGGATCCACCGCAACATCATGATCGGCTTACTCAAGATAAACGACCAAACTGATTTCATTTAACCTCAGACTTTACACGCAAAGCAGGAGACTTTCACCTTGTAAAATTGTCAAGTGTCCTTGAGCTCTGGAAAAGCACTATATAAATCAAAATTATTATTATTTATTATTATCCCATCCCCAACATGGAACTCTTTAGCATAAATCTTACAGTAAAATAAGAACGAAATAATTTCGCACTAAAGCAAAATGCTAAATTATTTAACGTCAGCTGAAAACTTTCAAGGCTAAAAAGAACAAAAAAATAAAACCAGCTCAGTGTAGTGTACAGTCAGTGTAAAAGATTTACCTAATCGTTTTATCAAAGGCATTTATGCGGTATAGAAGATGAAAGAAAAGAAGTGTTTACTCTTCGTGCTGGGTGAGTCGTGTCGATTTCGATGTCACGTGCCGAGGAATAGGAATCACGAGCTTTGTTTAGCTGAACACGGCGAGTTATCGTATATGCCAGTTGTAAATGGACGCCGCATAGGCCTTTCTCAGATGCTCCAGTTTATACTTTTGATTGCATCCTGTGTCCATTATATCCAGTAGACATACGACTAGTGCCAGTGAAAGAAAGGAGTTCAACTTGTAGAGGGTTTATATAAGTCTGAGCTGAACTTTTCGTTCTGGAATTGACTTTTTACTGTACAATTACTTACATTGTACTGTACCTGCATTCCGAGTCACCAAACGTCACACTAGCAGTGTAGAGTAGGACAATTTATAACGACCAAGACCAATTGTAATGTACCTCAATTTAGATAGAGGACAGACACCCCGGTCAATACCTTTAAGAATCAGAGCTACCAGAGGTGGAGCTCCATATCAGTGAAAATAACACTCTTATCCAAACACACACGGACACACAATGGATCTGTTCCTACTAAAATTTCATATAAGCTAAGTACTAAAAAAAAAAAAAAAAAAAAGTCTAGGTTAGCGATTAGCAGTTAGCCGCTACACACTAGCCTAGCATTATTTACTGTAGTTCTTAAACAGGGAGAGGCAGAGCTACAGAATTGGGTGGAGTTAAGCAGAACTGGGTGGAGCTGAGCGCTAAAGCAGGAGAAAGTCTCTTGGTTTATGAGGTCGCAATCTGCGGAAACCTTGATTAGCTTGTTTCAGCCCCCCGACCAATCCAATACAGACAAACAGCATAGACGTCTAAAAATGACTAAGTGAATTTTGTCTAATAAAGAAAAAAAGACATGATGCTAATAACAGTATTTTATGTAATCAGACGTAAAGGCGAGTTTGTGAATGTTTCCCCGGAAATTCAATAAGAAATTTGATTGCTGTTTTTTTTTCTTTTCAATTTCTGAAGCAATTCACCTCGTACTGTTATAGCGCTCTACTTTGGGGTATTGGGGATATAATTTCAAGGCTCTGATGTATAAAATTTTAATCCTACACACCCTATTGCGGATTCACGCGTTGCTTTCCTTAATAAAGCCATTTATATTCCATCTCGATCTGTCGGTTTCTCTCGCTTACCTTAAAGACCTTCTGCACTACCCAGCCGTGGTACCTCTTCAGCGCACCATCGTAGGCTTTAGTGATATTGACACGGATGTGGTTGGGATTGTTCTCGTCTCGCTCGCCGTCTGCCAAACTCTGCAGCATGATCTGAATGAAGCGCAGGCCTCTGGGGGAAAACGGTTCACAAAGAGCGAGGGCTGAATTTCAGAAACATACTGAAGACTACTGACAGGAAGACAAGGGGAAACTGAATGAAAGAGCCACGTTTGTTAATATGTTAGGGCTGAAAACATGAGTAGCTCTCTGTAAAAGGCAAAACCTGTAATTCAAAGCCATGGTCATGTGATAGCACGTTAGGAAGCGAGTATAATCCCGTACATAATATTACTAATACTAGTGTAAAGCTTTATTCTTCGTAATTCCGTCTCACCTTTTTAACCACATGAGCGCTAGCGTGGCTCCCGCTTTCGGCCACTCGGACCCGTACGTGACCTTCTCAGCTTCCAGGAT
The DNA here is from genome assembly GCA_013621035.1 of Clarias magur. Classification (NCBI taxonomy): domain Eukaryota; kingdom Metazoa; phylum Chordata; class Actinopteri; order Siluriformes; family Clariidae; genus Clarias; species Clarias magur. Next base: position 3,199,812 of record QNUK01000027.1, on the reverse strand, counting down.
CATCTGAAGCGTCTCGTACTTCGCCGGATCGGAGTCATGTACAGCTCGGATTTTCTAAGTATTGAGATCAGAGAGCTGTCTAAATAATTGAGAGCAAAAAAGAAGAAGAAGAAAAAAAAAAAGTGTTAAGGTGAGGAGAGTCACACTTACCGTGATGTTTCCGTTTATGTCGGCTTTGATGGGAGCAAAAACTCTGGAACCGAGACAGTCTGTTAAAACAAAGCACAAGAATCAGATTGAGAGAAAATAGAAAGTGTTAACACCTCATACATTTAGATAAGTAGCAGTCGCATATCGTCACGTCTTTGAACCAGAAATACAGAGAGTTCCTGTTAAACAACATGAAGGATTGGTTATTCTTCAATAACAAGACGTCCGTGTGTTTTATTCCCCTTATACAGTAATACGCTGATTATAACTTTGATCTCATTAATGAATGTCATGTTATACTTTTAACCGGTTACAGTTATGTTGGGCAAAGTCTGCAAGAAAAGACTATAAAACAAACTGTATCCAAACGTTTATGGACACCTAAACATACACTACCGCTCAAAAGCTTGGGATCACTTGCAAATTTCTTTAATGATTTATTTTCTACATTCTACAACAATACTGAGAATTTAAAAACCATGAAATACCACATACGGAATTAGGTAATTATGCAACAACAACAGTTGTTATTTTAAGCCATGAAGGTCAGCTGTTCTGGAACAGTCCTTGTTAGAACAGTATCGTGTCAAGTGCATTTACAAAACCCATCAAGCACCATGATGGAACTGGCTCTCATGAAGACCTTCCCAGGAAAGCAAGACCAAAACGCACCCCTGCTGCAGAGGAAAAGTTCATTTAGAGTCACCAGCCTCAGAAATCACCAACTAACAAACTCTCAGATTAGAGCCGTTATGAAGCTTTACAGATCATAAGTAGCAGACACATCTCAATATCATCTTTTCAAAAAAAGATTATAGCATATCTTGGACGCTTTCAGCATTTTTTACAGCGTAAAAAACGACCATGGAGTAAGAAAGTGATCCCAAGAAGAGATTTCTGACCTGTAGTGTATAAGTGTACATGTCACTCCTTTGCACTTGGAATAAAAGCTCCATTCCTTCAGGAAGGCTTTCCACTACATATTTCTTAGCGTTCCGGTCCATCCAAAAAGACAGGACCTTGGCTAACATTTGTCGTCATGGAGCTCTCCTTGTCATGCAGGAGCACGTTCAGGTCTCTTAGTTCAAGAAGATTGCAAAATTGTGATGCTCCTTTGCACAAATACGTACTAAATAAACATGTGCTTTTAACTTTAAGGCAACAGTATGAGGAAAAAACACATACTGCTGTGAAGGTCATGTGTCCACATACTTCTGGACTCTGCATACTGTAGGCTCAAACAGTAAGAATGTGCCAAGATCTTAAATATTACATACTCCAAAATGGTGTGTTTTTCTCTTGTTATTAGGAACAAACACTTGTTTTTGGCAGTATTTTCTGAGGAGACTTTAAGACTTCCACCTGTGCTCCAGGAGACACTGGAGAACTTTTACCTCTGTACCAAACGCATCTCAGTGTGGTACGGTAACTACACCGCGTCGGACCGTCAAGCCCTTCACAGGGTGGTGAAACCTGCCCAACGAAACACCGGCACTCAGCTACCCACCTTGGAGGACTTTTACAAGAAACGCTGCCTGGATGAGGATTAGCGGTGTTATCAAAGATACCTCTCACAGCAATCATGGACTATTCACCCTTCTCTCACGGGCAGGCGCTACAGGTGCCTCGGAGTCTTGCACAAACATACTGCAAAATAGATTTTTCCCTGCGGCTGTTAGTGCACAGAACAGCTGATCGTAGAATGTTAACAATTAAACGAATGCACGGTCACATCACTGTCACACTAATGTTTGTGTCAGCGCAGTTACACAGGGTGGACACTCCCTCCAGGTTGGGAAGTTTCTTGCAAGTAAATGTTTTGGCATCGAGTTGCCAGCTTTACGTCCAATTGTACCCGAGCACTCAAATTTTATTTGTCACATACACAGCCATACATAGTATGATACGCAGTGAAATGCTTATACGACCGCCCGTGATCTAAAAATAAGGGTTTCTCTGCATGAATAAATTGACCTAGCGAGTACAATTAATTAAAACAAAATTTTATATTCAAATAGAGAAATAAGAATATGAAATAGAAATAGAATACAAAACATAAAGCTGAAAAAGTTACAATATGTACAAGGTTGCTAATAAAAAAGGATTGAAATAGAAGTGTATGAGGTGTTAAGTGTATAAATGCAGTTAGACCTCATTTGCGTGGAAATGAGCAATGTGCCAACACGAGCAGAGAAATGTGCAAAGTCCCGAGAGGTGTGCAACATGTAAGCAATGTGCAAATGTGCAACGTGATGAGTGGTGTGTGTTACATCCTGACTTGGTGTGCTAGCAGGAATGTAGGGAGAGTGTTTACTGTGTGACAGAACAAAAGAAAACAGATCCGATTGTTTAGTCCTACGTATGTGGTGTTTGTGCTGAGAGCCTGCGTGTAGCCTGTGGGAAGGAGCTCCTCCTCGGTCTCTCTGTGTTGGCCTTCAGGGTGTGGAAGTGCTTTTCAGACAGGAACAGAGGGAACAGTAAACTACCAGCACCATCAACCATGGCATCAGGTTTCAAACTGGGGGACCTCATGATCAGTCCAACACCTTAACAACCAGGCATGTTATCTTCTTCTGCCCATCCATCTGTGTAGGAATGGATTGGTTTCCATCCATTGTAGTTTTCAGTGGTGATTATCATTGTATTTATTCTCAGTCAAAATTCACACACGCTTTCACACACTATAGGCAATTTGGGAACAATTGCCTAATCTACATCTGAGAAGTTGAGGGTTAAGGGGTTAAGGGCCCAACAGTGGCAACTTGATGGTTGTGGGATTTGAACCTGGAATCTTCCGAACCATAGTCCAATGCATTAACCACTGAGCTACCCGTGCCCTGCATGTTTTTGGACTTTGAGAGGAAACTGGGGTACCTGGAGTAAACCCACCACCAGGAGAACATGCAAAGTCCATGCACACAGACCCCAAGGTAAAGAACCTTCGACTCTGATCCCTCAACTCATGTTTGCACAGTTATACTATACTGTATATCCCATACCCATATTACCTACTGAACCTAACTCTCTCTGCATTAACCACTCTCACCCCTGTACATCTACCACATTTATTATTATTTATTGTAAACAGGCCAGGTGGCACGGTGGCTTAGTGGTCAGCACTGTCGCCTTGAACCTCCAGAGTCCAGACGCGATTCCTGCCTCGGTATCAATGTGTCTCCACGTGCTTGGTGGGTTTCCTCTGGGTTCCTTCCACAATCTGAAGATTCACAGATTTTAGGCTAGTTAGCGTTCCCAAATTGCCCGTAGTGTGTGAACGAGCGTGTGAGTGGGTGTATGTGTGTGTGCCCTGCATGTGAGTGGGTGTATGTGTGTGTGCCCTGCGATTGATTAGCACCCTGTCCAGGGTGTACCCTACCTCATGCCCTCTTGGGATAGGCTGAACCTGTATACGGGATAATGTGGTATAGACGATGAGTGAGTGAGTAAATAGGCCACTTATGTACCTCTGCTTAGATGCTAACTGCATTTCATTGGCTCTGAATGTGTATTTTGAATAATGACAATAAAAGTTAATCGAATCTAATCAACATGAAAGCCGAAACAGACTTTCAGGACAGTACGGTCATGAATAATTCACCAGTCCCAATTTTAGGACTGCACCATTCCTGAATTTACAGGGGAGCACCTTTAAAAACCTTTATCTATTCAAACAGCCTCAAGGTAACATTTACTCAAAACATGAAAGAAAGAAATGTCAAACTGTATCCACACAACTTATCAGATTCATTTGAACCCCAGAGTCCCCTAAACCCTCCACACTCACATTAATGAGCACCTACACTGTACACACACACACACACACACACACACATATATTATATATATATATATATATATATATATATATATAGAGAGAGAGAGAGAGAGAGATAGATAGAGAGAGAGAGAGAGAGAGAGAGGAGGAGCCTGGGTGTCGTTCCAATAACTTTTGTACATTTTTGGTTCACTTTGATCATCAAACACTAGAATACTTTCGTACCGCTTCAAACGGGTTAAAGTTACTCACCGAAGAAAGACGGAAGATGAGATACCGAGTCCAAAAACGACTTTGTAGCGATTTCTTTATTATTAGGCAACTCTGGGAACTGCTTATCTAATAACAGAGACATGTCGAAAAATATATTTTTAAAAAAATGTATATATTTATATAAGGAGGTGATAAAGGTAGCCTGCCAGGAGACAGAGAGAGAGAGCAGAATTAACCCGGAACAAGCCGAAGTGACACTTCGTACAGCAACAGGGAAGTAGTGGGCGGGGCCTGGGTAGAATATTAAACAGGTCGGAAGGTAAACTAACCAATAGGAGCGTGGTATCTGGTAGGTTAACAAAAATGACCAATAGGCGTCGTTTATGCAAATAGGATGCGAAGCGACTGCGTGTTCAGTGGCAAAAGTGCATCAATGTACTCGTAATTTTACGCTAGCGTTAATATCCGTCGTTAACGTAAAAATACTTCTTAACGTACTCATACAAAGAAATAACATTTTGTAAGGTTTCATTGTTTACGCTAAGTTGTGCTTCTTTAACTGTCGGCCGAATACACTCCCTGTATCATCACAGATGGGAAATCGAAAAAGTAGATCGGATAAAGATTAATGACTCCAGCGCATTAAAATTCACTTATACTACTTCAGAAAATATAGTAAAAATGAACTAATTTCAGTAAAAAATATTCAGTTTAGCTTTTTATCATTAATATCTATCGGTGCAGGTGTTTGTTTTCATTGAGCAAGTAGGTTATTTTAAGGCAGATTATTAAATTCAGCACATAACTGTTCATCACATCGCTTTTATTCAACATTTCACTTTTGATTTCACTTATGGTGCAGGTTCAACTTCAAAAGCTTAATTAAATTCTGTCCAGCGGTCGATTTAAGACACGCCCACAGTTTGGCGCATGCGCAGTACACTGTCACGACTTGCGGTTTATAGTCTGGCACGTGACTACTCATATAACTTCACTTCCACTTAACAGTTTAATTTAATTTATGGCGCAGAATAACTACAATGTACAGATAAAACCTTTTTGTTTATATAGATACATTTATTTAAACAGTGTGTTCAAGTTATGTACTGCATTTCACCACATTTCACTTATTAGTATCATTAATTTATGCTTTTATCTGTTGGTAATTATTATTATTATTATTATTTTTTACTTGTGATGTATATGCTGTAATTGTATTCTTCTTATATATGTTTTTTTTTGTTCTTAGCATTACACTAGCAACTTTTCCTTTTACATTTACTCTGTCTATATCTACTATATGTGAGATACAGTATACAATCACATCTAGAACCTGTCTGTGCATTACTGTCACTTTTGCTGTTGGATATCTCAGATTTCCTTCAGGATAAATATAGTATATATTTATTTATCTCTATCGATCTATCATTTCTTTAATCTGCCTAATTACTTACTCAGCAGTAAACTTAGGGCAAGAGGTGGGGTACACTTTGGACATGGTGCTCATCCATCGCAGGGCGTACACACATGATCATTCACACACTGCGGGAAATTCAGGAACTCTTTTTAGACTAATCTGCATGTCTAGACTGTTGAAGGAAACCCACCAAGCACAGGGAGAACATGCAAACTTCATGTACACAGGGGCAGGAATCGAACCCAGTCCCTGAAGGTGCAAGGTGACAGTGCTACCCACTAAGCCAGTGTGCTGCCTAATTATAACGACTTTATTTTAACAGTAAAATCAGCTTGGTTCTTGGAAATCACCTTAAGTGATAAAACACACGTACGGTGCTTCTTGATATGCAGAAGTTTCCAGAGTCAGCACCTAAAGCTTTTATATTTTCAAGACAAGGGAAAAAGTCTTTCAAAGAGATGCTTTTGCACCATTTAATGGTTGACAAGTATTATGTGTCATTAAAAAAACAAGCAAAAAAAAAAAGTTGGCGCGACTGCTGTGGATAAGATGAAGGGGAAAAAATAAAACTCTGTGGTGTAATTGGAAAATAATCGGACTTCAGTTACACGTACCGCCACCCTGTTCCCGATTACTTTTTCCGACTATGACAACACAAATTATACATCTTATTTTTATCCTGCATTCAAACGGATGAAAGTCACACATGCACAATGCCCATGTTATAAATTCTGGTTTATTATGTTCAATGGCAAGGGTTTTCACAGAAGCTAAACCACCACGGTTTTTGTTATTCCTGTACGCAGCTGGTACTGAGCCTACACCACCGTATTAGTTGCATAATGTAGAAGACAGCGTAGCAGCATTTATATATTATACAATATACTGAAGTATATGAGGACACACTATCAGCACCAAGTAAAGGAAATCACAAGCGCAACTGCTGATGGATTTTGAGACACAAGGCAACTGAATACACACACACACGCACACACACGCACATCCTTTGGATGAATCTCCATTCATAATTGCACAAAGCACAATTACAAATAAATGCAAGTGAAAACGAGAGCAGAGCTTTTGCAAAAAACAAACAAAAAAAGTACTCAAACAAAGCAGGAAAAAAAAAACAGTATCCTGGGATCTCTGGAACACGGAGGTCTGGCACAGTCGACTATGTTTATATTCATATATATTTGAGGTATTACAGCGTATAGACTTCAGCATTACATGTATACATTAGATACTGTACATGTGTTAAAGTCACAGGATGAGGGTTTGAAGTGGTTTTTATGCTGAAAGGACTAAATATTCACAAATTATGCCTGGGTTTTATTACCACAAGAGACTGCACTGTCACATGACCATTCAACATTGACGTTATCATAGAACGGCAGCACGGACTGAGCTACAGTTTATTAAAAAAAAAAAAAGCCTGAAGGCTTGAACATGTCCCCATGTCAAGGTTATAACTTAACATTTGGTTAACACACATGAATAAAATTCCTTTAAATAAAAAATACATTTCGTAATACTGATGCTGTTAAAAAACAAACAAATTTTTTTCAAAAGTGACGGCGGGCGCGCTGAAATGAAGAGGACGGTAAAAGGCGAGTGGTTTAGTTGCTCTCTTTGGTGGTGACGGTGACGAGCTGCTTGGCGGCCTTGGCGATGTCGTAGGCGCACTGGATGAGCTGCTGCGTGACCAGCTGGGAGTCGGCGGGGCAGGAGTCGGCCGGGGCTGCTCGCTGGCACTCACCCTGCAGTCGGCTGGCGCTGGAGGTCAGCAGCCGCAGCGAGCCGCGGACCATCTCCGAACTCGGCCGCTGGACATAGAAAGACGGCAGATGGAAATTTCAGTTACCAAATCCACGGTTTCATGGCTTGATACTGTATACATTTTTAAATCTAAAACATACATCTAAAAGAAAATAAATCTGGGCCGTTATATAGCAAGTGTCTCAGAGTAGGAAATCACTCCTAAGGAGCCAAAAATTCTCAAAGTGGCGCAATGCCGCTGATCATACCGTTTTGCTGTTCCACTGTTTACAACTACAACACCCGCTATAATGTTAAGACTACTATGTGGCTCTCTGTGTCATAAACTGTGACACCACATGCTTCCCAAGGAGCAGTCACACTTCTCACTGAAAGTAAGAGTAGGAGGCTTTTTGAATAATTTTTATGTCCTACTCTGAGAAAGGAATATTTTTAGTCCTAAATTAACTTTTAGCGCTATTCCTAGGGGTGATTCTTAGGCGCTTAGTAAATACGGGCTCTGATATTAGTGCATCCAAATAAATAAAATATCAAAACTTTATTGTCAATAAAATAAACGTGGATTCCAATTTTTGCATTAAGCAAATGATGCATGCAAATGATGCTCGGGAAGAAAAAAATCTGGTACATTTTAGCAAGGCTGATGCAGAATCAGCAGCGCTCTTAGTCTATATTTGTATATGGTATTCAACAGCTTCGATAAGAAATCTACATAAAATCAGGTAGATACATTTTGGAACAAAGTTTTTACACCGCCGCATTGCGTTTTAAATAAAATGCTCAAGATGTGAACACAGTCAAGACTTTCAGCTTTAATTGAAGAGGTTTGACAAAAGTGTGGCATTAACCATTCAGGAATTACAGCCAGTTTTATACACACAGACACACTCCATCATGGGGACTCATAAATAATGAAACAAACTAATATGAATACAAACATATGGACTACGGTGCGCAAACTCACCTTGGGAAACAGGGTGGCCATTTCAGTCACAGCTAAATGAATCCTTTCAGAGCAAGGCACGAAGCTGGACGAGAGAGAGAGAAAAATAAAAGTAATTTGGACGAACCAACGGGTAATGAGCACACGGCACACGATGCAGGATTTAAAAATATATATTTAAAAAACTGCATTCAGAACTTTTAACCATACAATGTATCTGAAAGAGTACTGTAAGTGATGTGCTTCTACTAGGCTCTGATTTGAGCTGTATGATATATATATGTGTGTGTGTGTGTGTGTGTGTGTGTGTGTGTGTGTGTGTGTGTGTGTGTGTGTGTGTGTGTGTGATTGTATTATTTATAAGACAAAGCAGCACAACAATCCAAAAAGAAAAATCCAGCCTGAAACATGCACATCGATTTATTTTTAAACAATTTCCAACGCACAGCACTGTTGAACGCTTTCATCTGATTGGTCGAAAGGAGTCGATTTGTTTTCTATTAAAGTTTACATTAATGCACTTTTTTAAATCTGTATTTGTTTATCTAGTCTAAGAACTAACAGATTTAAAATTATTTATTTGTTGCTATGGAGACATTATTTATTTATTGTGAAGGCATTCATTTAACGAATTTGCAAGAAGTGTCCAGTCTGAGCTGTTAAAATTAGGCCTGTCAGTATTAACACTTAAAATTCTCAACAGTGTTAATATCTTAAACGCAAATACAATAAAAGTCAATGCAAAGTCGAACCAGGACTTTTAATTGTGCAGAATAACAGAACACAGTTATGAGACTATTTATATCTCTGTATAATCTCCTGCTACACTAATGCACTTATCCCAGTGTTTTGCTAGTGCTTGGATACCATCAAGGTAGAAAGTTTTCTCAGTATGCAGAAGCAAGGATCAGACTGCTTCATGTCTGAAACGCTGGCCTCCCAGGAACTCCTCTGAATGGCCCAAACATATAGACATGGCTTGGAGAGGAGTCCGAACTATACGGGATGGATGTGGCAGTAACTCCCAGCCGAATTCCTGTAACGTGCAAGTGTAAATCTGTTGATTTTCTGTGTTCCACTCGTCGAACATTCATGGGAACGACTGCAGGGGGCTTCGAGCCACTTCAGCCGGGATCGTCATTCATAGACACGTCTTTAAAATGTTTGTGCCATTCAAATGTTTCACTGCGGATCAGAGAGTCTCTTCATCGTACTGTGCTTGAAGTCTTCTGTAAATGTCAATCGGTTTCACACCTTCATCACAAGTCCCAGTTTGACTTGAACGCACAAAAATAAATAAATAAAATAAATCCTAAAAACTTCCTTAATGTGAGTGACAGACACACAAACAAAAACAGATCTGAGAACAGCTCTATAATCAGATCGAACCAGTCGAGTGGTTTTAAACTGATCTCAGAACTGTTTACTTTTGCGCGTCGCAGCCTGCGGTTCTAGAATTTGTCAAATCAGGGACGCACAGTAAGTACAATATAATATATAATAAGTAAGTATAATATAACTACCCCGATATTCATCAACACACTTTAAAGAAGAATATCTGGTTAGTTATATTATAAGATTTTTCATTGATATTTTTGGACAATATTAATTGCCACCAGTAAAGCTATTAGTATAATATTTAGTTCAGTTGAACTGAAAGTTCATTTATATCGCACCTAACAACTATCAAGTAGAACCTAGGTGCTGAAAAAAGTTCAAATTATAGTAATAAAATTAGAGTTAACATAAAAGTAATACAATTTTGTAATATTATAAAAAAGTAAATAGTAAATAAAAATAAATAGTAAAAACTAAAACAATTAAGCATTAATAATAAAGTGATTAAACACAACGTCGCTTCATGTTGGACTCTTCTTACAGTAACGGCGACATATGATGCATCATTTTAAAATCAGGAACTAAATGACTTGACCTCTTTATGCATGAGCGATCAGAGAATCCTGTTTATGTCGCTGAATCGATATTTCTACACAACACAAATCTAAATGCAACAGTCTGATTTAAATAAAAATAGCATATTGTTAAGACATGCTCGGTGTCGCCTTAATGCAAACGGGCGACTGTTATGAATGCATGCGATGCGGTTATGAATGGCAGCTGCGTTTGACACACTCGCACCACTCGGCACCAAGACAAAGGAGCCGCTGTGGCCTCCGAGCAAACAGTACCAGGACGAGTCGGCCTGCAGCTCGGCGCAGGGCAGCAGACCACTGAAACAACCCGGGCTGAGGGGTCCACACACACACACACACACAGAGAGCAAAGATGACCGAAAGTGAAAAACACAGGATCATTCAAAGAAATGGATTTTCCAAAAGCATGCATTAGTCTCCTCTCAGTTCTGCTTTATGTATGCTTTAAACAATAGTCATGACAGGAACTTCAGATAAGGAAGTAGAGCAAGTCAGACAGGTCCATGTGTGTATATATATATATATATTTTTTTTTTTTTAAGTCACCTCTCTTGTTTGTTCTCCTGTGCGGCACGCAGCAGCTCCTGGATGTTCTTGGTGATCTGCTCCGTCTTGCTGATGACGTCTTCGGTAGAGGGCAGCACCGAGTCCGTCTCGCTCTCGAAGTCACCCGATTCAGGGATGGCTCCCTCTCCAAGCCGGACACCGGTTCTAGGGACGCTCGGCCTAGAACGAGTAACGTTAATGACGCGACGTCATTATACAGTCCAGTGGAGACAGCTTCTTCTGGATTCTAGAAGATCTGTTGCGACGGAGTGCTAACCTAACCCACCTCGATTTAAGGCAGCGTTTGTCCATATCACATGCTCTAAGGCTGCTCTTAAAACATAATATCAAAGTAGAAATCCTTCTCCTCGTACCATCACGTAAGCCAGCTATTATATTTTCCTCCAAAAAATCATTAGCATCATTATAAATCGATAAAAATCAAAATACACAGTTATAACAACAATAACACGAGGGGCGTTTCGGTCAACTCGGAACTTGTGATGAACCTTCTAGTAAATGAAGGCGTAGAACCAATAAGATCAAGCACAGTACGGTGATGAGACTCTCAGCCGCACTAAAATATTTATGTACTTTTATATATATATATATATATATATATATATATATATATATATAAAAAAGGCTGTATGCCTGTGAATGACCGAGTCGGCGCCCACCGCAGTCGTTCCCGCGAACATTCAGCGAGTGGGACGCCTGATCCTTGAAAATCACTGATAACTTGTTGCCAGTTTGCCTCCGCCTGTGGGAGCCGTACACAGAATCGTTCACCAGCACCACTTGCACATAAACTCGGCTGTGAGTTATCGTCAGAATCCTGACCTCGCTCCAAACCAATGGCACACGTTTGGGCTATTGAAGGAGTTCCTGGGAGGCCAGATCATGGCAGTCCAAACATGGCTACAGTGTTCTGAGAAAGCTTTCTACCTTGATGGTGTCCAAGGGCAAGTGAAACCCTGCATTAGTGCAGCAGAGAGTACAGATTATATACACCAATGGTTCCCAACTCCAGTTCCAGAGGACCATCTGTCCTTCACATTTATTGTTTTTTCCTGCTCCATCACACCTAATTCGATTAAAGAAAGAAATTGGCTAATTAGGTGAGAGCTGAGAAAACACTAAAACCTGCAGGTGGTCAGGTGTAGTTGAGAACCAGTGATGTAAAGAAATAAAGGTAGTTGTGTTATTCTCCACAATCAAAAGTCCCGGTTTGACCAGGTTTGAAACGGATCTAGGTTTGCGTTTGAGTCCTACCTGGAGTCGTCCTGCTCGGCATGATTGGGCGTGTTATCGTAATCGCTCTCGGATGTGCTGCCCTTTCCCTCCACCCTGGACCCCTGTCGCGAGAGAAGAACAGTGATCAGAGCTCGGGATTTAAACCACAAACCTGCTTTGCCTCAATGAGTATTACTACAGGGCTTGCAAGAGACACAGCCATGTTAAGAGCAGGCCAGGCTGCAGCAGACATGCTTTCCTGATTAGTCCTAACACTTGTCAATCAAATCATTACAGATGTTCACAGTGCGGTCCAAAAGCCTCGAGTCCACTACTAACAACTGTTCAAAAATAATAATAATCCATCTAATTTTTGTCTTTCAAAAATAATAATAATCCAGAGTTTACTTACTTTTATTATTATTATTATTATTATTATTATTATTATAAGCGTTTATGATTGGTCAGGAGGTATTGGTTGAATTTTTTTATTCAGTGTATAATAAAAATGTAAAGTAACCGTGTCTGTACATCGAAAATATTTTCGAAAAAATTATTTGTCAGGATGTAAGATGAGTAATAGAGCACATCAAGATGTTTGTTGGAATTTGTGTCTGTCTGTTTGTTTGTGCATGCATCACGGAAAAACTCCTGAACGAATGGGGTTTTTGATGGGGTGTATTTGGCCGAGCTTGAAGTAACATACAGTATATTCTTTGTTTCATCGCAATCAGCCAATCAGAAGAGACGATATGCATCTTTATAATTTAAATGAAAAACGCCCTTATGTCATAAAAATCATTCGTTCATCTCAAAATTGAACAGATTCAACAGCGCTGTACATTTTTAATACATGCTTATGAGTGAGAAATTGAAATCTACTTATTAAACACGATCTCACAGCTTCATTCAGCAAATTCTACTTCATTCCAAAATTCAATCGATGGCGTTGGACATTTTTTCATACACGCTGATGAGTGTGAAAATTCATTTAAAAACACAAAAGTCGCCAGCGCATCTACTATGTTATAATTTCTATAGTAAAACCGATTCATAAAAAACTTCTGATTGTTTATCAAGGAAAAATATAAATAATTAACACGTTCAAGTTTTCTGTAAGGCCTCTTTTTTAAATGTTCGTGAATGAGTCTCTGGTCTCGGCTCTTTATAACGGCGTTTTTTCTACCACAGGACAGTCCTCTTAAAAGACTTTGCAGCTTCCTGATTACGTGACAAATAAACCTGGAGAGAAGGCTTGGGCTTAGAGCTGCTACAGTATAATGCAAATTAGAAATAATGTGTTTGACAGATGATCTGCGTCAGTATTTTATCAGTTACAGAAAAACACAAGTTCAACTGAATTGATGGTAAATTGCGGACATTTCTTTTTTTCTTCTTCTTTAAAATTCAGTTAAAGGTGGAGTAAGACATTTTAATCTGATAGAATTTTCATCTCCTCATGGAATGCAAGCTGTACTGAGGGATAAAATAAAAATTACAACACACAACACTATTCCGACCAATCAGGAACTGGGGGCGTTTATGTTTAATGACCCTGGGGTCATTTTTCGTCTGGTGTATATCGCCGACTTTGTTGCATTGATCGAGGAAATTACTTCAAACTACATTCAGCCCTGATTATTCTTAAAACAAATCACTTCCACCCAAGATACATAATTCTCCTAAATCACGCTTTTTGAGACCAAAGAAAGAAGGAAGAAAAAACTATACAGTTGCTGGTGGTAGACTGAGGACACTTTCACTTTATCAGGCATTGTAATCGGTGTCAGAGCTTTACAGCGAGCGTGCCTTCACAGTCCTTAAAAATGCAGCAAGCACAAAGAAACAGTCTATTGCAAACCCTGTGTCTCTGATAAAGAGATCAGTGTGAACTGAAACAGTGTGTGTGTGTGTGTACAGACGGGCTGCATGCGTATCTGCAGAGCTGAGGAAAAGAAATGTGAAGCAGTGGATGAAGGTGGGCTGATGGAGGAGAGGAGAGGAGGAAACGGAAAAGAGAAAGGGATCCAGGCAGTACTTCACCCTTTGGGCTCGCTCGTCCCACGCCCACGACAGGGTGGAAGGGAAGGTGGGGAGGGAGGAGGCGCCCATGGAGGGACCCTTCCCAATCTAGAAAGGGTTCAGATCAAGTTGGCTATTTCCATAAAATAGTATGAATGGAATTAGTGCTCTGGTATAAAAATCAAAACATGGTTTGGGTCAATGGGACAAAATCACATGAACAGAACACACACACATACACACACACACACACATACACGCACACACAACACACATAACGCTGTGATTTACAGGCTGAAAATCACACTCAAAGCCACAAATCGAGCATGGCGTGCTCGCGATATCGACTGCAACTTACACCAGGAGGGAGGGGCTGGAGGGTGAGGCCGCCAGGCTCGGGATGCGCACCGTCTGCCCTGGCATGGTAGTGCTTCATTCCCGAGCCCGTCTCGTACATGGACATGGTCCTGCCTCCCCGGGGCGGGGCCCGTCGCTGCTGCTCCTGCGGGTGCGCCATGCTGTTGGCGCCCTGCCATTTCAGATTGCTGTTCTCGTTCTGCAGGGAGTTCAGCTGGAGACGAAGCAAACACACACGCGGAGACGTTTGTGCCTTTAACCTTTATGCTCCGTTTTTTTTCTTCCCCTAATTAGAATTTATTTGAATTTTTTCTCTTTGCCTTTCATCTTTTATTAAACACTCGCATTTTTATTTACTCACTCTCACACACATTACAGGGAACTGACTATGTCTCCACAGACACAACACTCTCTCTCTCCATTCCTCTGTATATAAGAATGAAGATAAAGGCATGAGGATTTTATATTTTTAAACGATACCAGGAATTCACGGCACCTCGTGAACCAAAAACGAAACTGTTATATAAATTTACGATACATTCACGGTTAATGATGGGAATCATCAGGGAACTCCCGGTACGACACTCAGGTGCCGATTCGATTTATGTTGCGATTCTGTAAGTATCACAATTTTATAAATATTCAGCTTCTACAGCAATTTCAATGTCCAAATAACTTACACTGCACCACCTGCAGGATCATCGGGGAACTGCAACCATTTCCTACCTTAAAAGCAAGCGTTGATAACATTCAAAATAATCTTAATAAAATAGGTTTTTAGAGTCTTTGTGGCACAAATCATTTTTTGAGGCATTACTAAATCACCGCACCCTCATCTCGACTAATCATGATTATAATAAAGAAGCTTTTTAATGTTTTTTTAAAACATAAAAAACAGTAATCTATACATATAATAAAACGGTAAAGTTGGCGTGTCTGTACATTGAAGATATTTGTCTGTCTGTTTGTGCACGCATCACGTAAAAACTACTGAACGAATTGTTGGTCAATCAAAGAAAAACTCATAATGGTCACAGAAATAACTTTAATCTGACAAAAGTAATAATTAAAAAAAATTCTATGAATGTTAACCAATGAAAGTCAGACATTGCTTTTCAACCATGCTTCAACAGAATTATTTAAAAAAATAAACTCATGGAACAGGCCTGGACAAAAATGATGATACCCCTAGAAAATACTGAAAATAATGTGACCAAAGGGACATGTTAATTCAAGGTGTGTCCACTAATTAGCATCACAGGTGTCTACAATCTTGTAATCAGTCAGTGGGCCTATATATAGGGCTCCAGGTCGTCACTGTGTTGTTTGGTCACATGGTATGTACCACACTCAACATGGACCAGAGGAAGCGAAGGAAAGAGTTGTCTCAGGAGATTCGAAAGAAAATTATAGACAAGCATGTTAAAGGTAAATGCTATAAGACCATTTACAAGCAGCTAGATGTTCCTGTGACTACAGTTGCACATATTATTCAGAAATTTAAGATACATGGGACTGTAGCCAACCTCCCTGGACGTGGCCGCACGAGGAAAATTCATGACAAATCAAAGAGACGGATAATCCCAATGGTAACAAAAGAGCCCAGAAAGACTTCTAAAGAGATCCAAGGTGAACTTCATGCTCAAGGAACATCAGTGTCAGATCGCACCATCCGTCGTTGTTTCAGCCAAAGTGGACTACATGGGAGACGACCAAGGAGGACACCACTGTTGAAAACAAATCAGAAAAAAGCCAGACTGGAATATGCCAAACTACATGTTGACAAGCCACAAAGCTTCTGGGAGAATGTCCTATGGACAGATGAGACAAAAATGGAACTTTTTGCCAAGGCACATCAGCTCTATGTTCACAGACGGAAAAATGAAGCATATGAAGAAAAGAACACTGTCCCTACTGTGAAACATGGAGGAGGCTCTGTTATGTTCTGGGGCTGCTTTGCTGCATCTGGCACAGGGTGTCTTGAATCTGTGCAGGGTACAATGAAATCTCAAGACTATCAAGGGATTCTAGAGAGAAATGTGCTGGCCAGTGTCAGAAAGCTGGGTCTCAGTCGCAGGTCATGGGTCTTGCAACAGGACAATGACCCAAAACACACAGCTAGAAACACCCAAGAATGGCTAAGAGGAAAACATCGGACTATTCTAAAGTGGCCTTCTATGAGTCCTGACCTCAATCCTATTGAGCATCTTTGGAAGGAGCTGAAACATGCTGTCTGGAAAAGGCACCCTTCAAACCGGAAACAACTGGAGCAGCTTGCTCATGAGGAGTGGGCCAAAATACCTGCAGAGAGGTTCAGAAGTCTCACTGACAGTTACAGGAATCGTTTTATTGCAGTGATTGCCTCAAAAGGTTGTGCAACAAACTATTAAGTTAGGGGTACCATCATTTTTGTCCAGGCCTGTTCCATGAGTTCATTTTTTTTTTTATAATTCTGTTGAAGCATGGTTGAAAAGCAATGTCTGACTTTCATTGGTTAACATTCATAGAATTCTTATTTATTATTACTTTTGTCAGATTAAAGTTATTACTGTGACCATTGTGAGTTTTTCTTTCATTGACCGAAGGGTACCAACAATTTTGTCCACGTGTGTATTTGGCCGAGCGTGAGGTAACACATATGCTTGGTTTCATCGCAATCAGCCAACGGAAAGAGAACATACAGTATGCTACCTTGAAATTTAAATGGAAAACGCCTTTATATAAAACAAACAAAAAAAACGACCTTGAAAAAAATCATTAGTTTGTCTCAAAATTCAACAGATGGCGCTGTGCGCGTTTTAATACAATTAAAATCTACTTAATAAACGCAATCTTACACCTTTATGCCGCGCACTTCACGGTAACACAATTTTTTTTTATAGCTCATTTCAACTTCAACAGATGGCGCTGTCCATTTTTAAAAACATGCTTATGAGTGTGTAATTAAATTCCACACGAACAAAGTCGCAGGCACATATAGTTAATAATATATTCTAATTATTATCATTAATGATTAGCAAGTTCAGCTGAATATAATAATAAGGTAATAAAATGTATTATAATAATACACATAAAAAAATTTAATATAATATTATCTCTGATGCATATTTTGTTTATCCAAGTTTTCTAGTTTCAAAGTCACATTAGCTCGAAAAATTTCAACGCCCAGAATATCAGCGCCTCCTTAGTAACTTACAATAAACCTTTAAAAAATCTGCTTTAAAATCCACAGAGGTGAGCAGAGTTCACGAGACGTCCGTGACTCACTAGAGGTAAATTCTCCAAAGTCAGAGAGAGCGAGCTGTAAAACGAGACGGTGCATGAGGACACACTATCTGCCTCCTCATCTAAAATGCTTAGCAAGCAGCCCCGAGCCAGCAGCTCAACAAACGCAGATCAGATAAGCGCAGCAGCACCGAGCTAGCAGCGTTTCCCCGCACCCAGCTCAAGCTCGATCGCGCAGAGACGCTAGGGGTCATCGGGTGAGCAGGGTCACACACCTTGCTCTGCATGTGCCTGAGCTCCTCGCTCAGGTGGCAGTTGACCTTGAGCAGTTGCTGGATCTTGGCCTCGGAGGCGTTCAGGGCGTTCTTCACCTCCATGAACTCTTGCATGGTGATTGGGCTGTCTGAGAGGTCGGAGGACTCCGAGCTCTGGTGGCAGAGAGAGAGAGAGAGAGAGAGAGAGAGAGACGCGGAGAGATTAACGCAAGAATAAACAGGAGTTCCTATAAAGTTTATTCATGCGTTTGTCCATGTTCCTTATTTCAGTAATGCGGCCGCTGTCCAATCTGAGCGCATTTTTTTTTGTTCATTTTGTCCTTTTTAAAATGCTGCTGATCTATTCTTGAATTTTACAGTTATGTCAATCCATCCTTCCAACCTCAGCAGACTCATCTAATAAACTTCACCAAAGTTAAAAGAGTACTGGATCAGCGCTTGGGAGAAATCCAGAGGGAACGATAAACCGACGAGGGAACGGCGAGCGACAGAGTAAGCGTAAGCAGCTGATTAGCACAAGCTCTGTGCAAGAAAAATGTAAGATACCACACAGAACAGCAGGAGATTCAGGATCTATTCGATGATTTGAGCAACACTCCCTACGCAAACTGAACACACAGACATTCATAAGTGTAAAAAAAACAAAAAAACAAACCTTGGTCCGTTCGTCCTTCCCAGAGCCCGGCTCTCGCTCTGCGTCTTCGTCAGATGCCACGCTGTCGTAATCGGGCTGTTCCGGCTCTTGGCTCTCGCTCCCGAGGCGGCTGCCGATATCTTTCAGAATCAGCTCCACATTATCTGAGAGAAGATAAAGGAAAAAGCGTCTGAATATTTGCTTTATCTTTATGCCGTCTGTCAGATATTTAAAACGCCGAGCGTGCACAAACAACATCAGCGCCGGGCTGTGTCATCATCTCTCTCACAGGCAAGCACTGAGCTCCTGGTTGCTACATCTCACCTTGACTCGTCTAACTCCATTTTACTTTGCATCCCCAAAAAACTTTTTACAGTGTTAACAATTCTGCAGCAAGAGTTATTATAAAAACAGAACTATCAGAACACATTAGCAGCTCTATTAACAAATCTCCTGTTATGTCGTCACTGCTCACTGCTTAAAATTCTTTCTCTGACATTCCTGCTTTACATACCGTTGCTCCAGTGTACCTGACTGAATTCATCACGTCATATGCCTCTGCTTGTGGCATTCTATCTTTGATCTTAACACAATGGCTAAGACTAGAGCATTCTCTAGGGCGGCGCCGAGGCTCTGGAGCAAACTCCCTTTAATAAACTCCTGCTCTGAGTTTAAAACAGCTGTCAAGACTCATCTCTTCAAATTAGCAAGTCAGCTTCATGTTCTGTTTTATGTAGAACTTAATTTCCTTTTTTTCCCTATTAATTTATATTACTTATTACTCATTAATTATTTTACTTAAAAAAAGGTCCTGCTGAGAAAGTGAGTGTTTAAAACCACCAAAAATGATGACAGAAAACTGCTTGTAACTTTTTTTTTTTTTTTTAAGTATGATCTTACTTCCTACTTATGGATTGTCTTTGTTGACCTTAACTGTCTAATATTTTTGTTTCACTCCTAATTCTTTTATTAATTGCTATTTTATAGTGTTCTAACTTCTACAGTATATTTAGAGAAAAATGTCTTTGGTGCTTGAAAGTAAAATAAAAAAATGTGTTATTATTATTGTTTTTTTTTTTTTATTTAAAAAAAGAATGTACAACTAGAACTGACTAAAATTAATGAATTGAAAAGGTTTAATATTATTAATAAAATATGTATCTAATGCAAATACAAATGTGAAAATAAGGATGACAATAAAAAATATGAGTTAAAATTAGACACTTTCGTCTCACCCTTGACATCCGGGGAATTGCCTTGCTGGCGGCGCTTCGCGTCTGTTAAAATGTCTATCACGAGCGTAGCGAACTCATGAGCGTTGAATCTTGCCAGCTTCTGCCGGCCCTACAGAACAAAATAAATATATAAATAAATATATTAATTACACAAATGTGAATCTATTACTCCAGAATAAAGTGATAAGGTACTAATTAAACCACCTATAATGTGTATAACACAATGCGGTTGAATTCTCCATTCTGATTGGTTAGAAAAGGTTGATTGATTTTCTATAACAGAAACGAGAAAAAGGTGTCTAATAGGACTGTCAGTGAGTTTCCTGTCATGGGAAAGTCTACAGGACTGAAAACTTTGTTTTCAGGATCATGATGATAGCAAGACAAGCAAAGTGTTTTTTTTTTTACTAATGTTTTTTTTTTCAGAAATTAAAGATCAACCTTTTTTTTTTTTTATAAATTTTTATTTCAAACAGTTTCCTGTCATCATTTTTCCTATGGTGGCTATATATATATAATGTTTGAAATAAAAATAGATAAACATTGATCTTTAATTTGTGGGGAAATAAAGCATTAGTAAATTGTTATATTAGATCAGAAGTCGGCAACCTTAAACACTCAAAGAGCCATTTGTATCCATTTCCTACAGAAAAGAAAACACCGGAGTAGAGCTGCCTGATTAATTGAAGAAAAAAAAAAAAGAAAAAAAAAAACAATTTTATATATACACATTACATTTCCCTGCATTCACGAGATCACTTATTTACTTGACGACAATTCCAGATTGCTATACCAGTCAAGGTCACTGGTCACACACAAACAGTGTAACACAAGGCACTATTAAATTAGCAATCAGACCAGAGATTAGGAAATGATTTAGTTACACAACTCAGTCACTTCTCATCTCTCTGGCTCATTTATGGCGTTCTGCTGTCACTCACATGACAGGTAACAAGGAGCTAAACAAGATAACCAGTAATCAGGAGTTTGGGTAATATGCTGTTATTTTTATGCCAAAAACTACTTTTGCACTCCGATTTTGCACCTGATTTTGTTTCTGTTCGCTTAAACACTCACTTACTTCATCAAACTCACACTCGCGTTATGCTCAAATGTCCTGCACATTTACATTCTGACATCCTGTTTCTGATCGACACCTTTAATGCTGCGTGTGTTTGTCCGCTCAAAGCTTATAGGCGTGTCAAGCACCTATGCGGTTTGACTGGTGATGAGACGTGGTGTTAGGCACTGCCACGAGCAGAAGTGGAAAGTCACGGATTACATTTACTCGCGTTACTCTGTAATTGAGTAGTTTTTTTGTGTACTTCTACTTTTTAAAGTAGATTTTCAAATTTGTAATTTCACTTTTACTTAAGTATGTTTTGTTTGAAGTATTGTAATTCGCTACATTTGAAATCATATTCAATACTGAGTAAAACAAATTAATGAAAATGCAAAAATAAATATAGTTGCAAACAACGATGACGGGCCCAAGCACCCTGCGCCGTCGCCACCCCGGGCGCACCGCACAACCTGTGTGTTATTCGAGTGTGTCAACTTGCACATATTATACATTATACAGGGCTAATGTCAATTTGGGCCCTAAATATTTGTTGAGTGCGTTAGTGTGTGTGTGAGGGTTAGTGTGTTTGGGAATTAGGGAGAAAGGTGTGTGATGTGTGCATGTGTCTGTCTGTGTGTGTCTCGAGTAAATGTGCTTGGGTTTGTGCATGTTTGTGTGTATGGTGTGTGTTAACATTAGTGATGTGTGTGTGTGAGACAGTCTTAGTCTGTGTGGGGGTGTGCGTTTCTGCATGCGATCATGTGAGACAGAGATGTGTGTGTTAGAATTTTTGATGCGTGATACTGTATACAAGAGTGCGTTTGTGTACACATGCGTGTGTACATCTGTGTGAGTGTGAGACTGTTAACATTGTGATACAAGTGTGTTTGTACTTGTGTGTGCCTCATGAAACAGTTGTGTGTGTGTGTGTGTGTGTGTGTGTGTGTGTGTGCGCGTGCGAGTGTTAACATTTGCAATGTGTGTGATGTATGAGTGTGTGTGTGTGTGCGTCGTGAGAGAGGTGTGTGTGAGTGTGTCGTGAGTGTGTGTTATTAATAATTTTTAAATTAAAAAGTTTAAGACATTATGACGGCTGACCCATTTGAGATAACAAAATGTGTTATGTGTGTGTGTGAGGTTTAGTGTGTGTGAGAGTGAGTTGAGAGTGAGAGATGTGTGACGTGTGGTTGTACCCACACACTATAAGTGCACAGGACCCTCTTGTTTTCCTAAGAATTATTATTATAATTTTTTTTTTATTTAGTGTGTAAACATGAGTGATGTGTGCTTGTGTTTGTGCATGTTTGTGTGTATGGTGTGTACGTCTGTGTGATAACATTAGTGATGTGTGTGTTATTAATCATTTTTCGGTGTAAGTTTAAGACATTATCACAGCTGACCGTTTTGAGATATCAAAATGTGTGATGTGATGTGGTGTGTGTGTGTGCGTGTGTGTGCGCGTATGCGTGTTAACATTTGTGATGTACATAAAATAAGCCGCGCGTGTGTGTGCGTGCGTATGCGTGTTAACATTTGTGATGTACATAAAATAAGCCTCACACTATGATGTTCCTGAATGTGATTTCACAGAAGGGGGTCACTCAATATAATGCCACACACAAAGTAATTAACAATTTTTTGGTGTAAGTTTAAGGCATTATTACCGCTGACCCATTTGAGATATCAAAAATCCCTCCGCAATTTTGCATCCTCAATGTCTTTAGATAACATCGTCTGGTAGCAATCGTATAAATTCTCTAGGAGGAGTGTATCAAAATCCATCGGGTGCGTTTTTGCGAACGACTCAAAATAACTGGTCTCCTGTTGAGTTGTGCCCAGGACATGCAGTGCGAACATGCAGGTACGTGTATTTTTGTTTATGTTTTTTTTTTTGCAGGTAATGTTGCTACTAAATATAAATACCATTTTGTTTATTATTTTGGCCTGGGTCCACCCTGAGTCTGATCCTCCTCCTTCTCCTCCTGTTGTGTGTGTGTGTGTGTGTGTGTGTGTATTTTTTTGTAAAGCAATACAAACCTCATTATTTCATCAGTTAATTAAGTATTGTATTTCGCTACATTTTAAATCATATTCACTACTGAGTAAAACAAATGAATGAAAATTCCAAAATAATAAAATATTCTGCTTTGTATAAATGCTTTGTTGCGCTCGCGTGTGTGTATCGTGTCCTGGTCGCGCGCCGCTCCAGACTCCACTCCAGGTTTTCTGACTGAACCCACATCGGCATCTACCTGACCTTCCCCACGGTCGCTTCCGCCCTGAGAGTGACATCATCAACCAGCGCCACCATATATACACCGGAGAGAGACGCGGGAAAGAGGAGAGAGGTTGTGATTTTGGCCTTTTGACTTTTTGCCTCCAATTGACTTTGATTATTGTTTTGTCCCTTTGGTTTGGTTGGTCTTTGTATATATTTGTAGTTAATTTCACTGTGTGTTTGAGCACTCAACAGTAGTAGGGGCGTGGCTGCCATTTATTTTGGGAAGAGGGAATTTATTCACTCTTTTTTGGTTTAGGGAGTCAGGGAAGGTACCTGTATTTTTTTATTTTTGCAGGTAATATAGCTACTACATATAAATACCATTTTGTGTATTATTTTGGCCTGGGTCCACCCTGAATCTGATCCTCCTCCTGTGTGTGTGTAAAGCAATACAAACCTCATTATTTCATCAGTTAATGACTGGATCTAGTTCTTTCTGCCATATAGCACCATTTCCATACAGTTTAAAATAGAACCCTGACCCATTCTCTTGCTGTTCGGCCCGACACTAGACTGGGACGTAACGCCATATTTAAGTGACCACTTTGATTTTCAAGCACAAGAAAGACAACAGCTTTATTATGCAAAGGTGTTCCTTCAGTTAATAACCACTAGTTTGAGATTTATATCTGCTCATCTTTTTTGAACTACGCTAGAATGCCTCATCCCACCCCCGCTGTTAAAAAAATTAACTCTGTAACGTTTACTCTGAGTAAATTCTTAATGAGCTACTTTTTACTTTTACTTGAGTAGATTTTTATAATGGTAACTTTACTTGTACTTTAGAAAAAAATTTCACTGAAGTAACAGTTACCACTAACAGTTAACAGTTTCCACTCGGGCAGCCAAAAATTAAACCTAAAATTTTTTTGGCGTAGGAAGATTGAAAACGTAAGCACTATGCAACAACTGACGGTGAATCGTGATGAACAGTACTTATGGCCACCACGCTAAACCATGTGTGTGAGATTTTTTTTGGAGTGTTATATTTTCAATGAGTGTTACAAATGTGTTATTTTTATCAGCAGATGGTAAATGTCTCTCACACACATACACATGCTAAAAACTAAAATACATACTACTGTCTGATCAAAGACAGACACGTGCAGTTCTAATTGGTAACCTAAATATCAGATAATTAAAGCTGCCGTGTTGATTCGAGCTTTTACTCGAGCTGAGACTCTGAGTACAGAGCGAAAGCTACAGAGGAGTACACTGGAAGTGTGTTAAGATAATGAGCAATAAACTCTTTGACAACAATAAATTCTACGCTGTAAACTGCGTATTTAATAACAAACTGTCCACCACAGTTACATTTACCTTATGCTGAAATAATAATAATAATAATAATAATAATATAATAATAATAATATTATAAACTAACACACTGATGAAATTCTGTAATTGTCGGAGTTGTCCAAAATGAACAAGTGCTACTTATTAATTTTTTTTTTTAACGTATTTTTAATATTCTATTTCTGTTTAACAACTTTTAATAGGGAAACGCTTAAATAGGGAAAGGGGACTTTTATTTTAATACAAGAGAGTTGAAAGTCATGTGCAGAAAACATTTTTTTTTTTCATAAGTGCAATCAATGTTTTTTGTTGGAAGGAAAAAAAAAAGAAAGAGAGAGAATTCCCACGGATAGAAATCGTGATTCACATTTTGTCCAGAATCGCGCAGCCCAAACCGGGAGCCGCACAAAACCCTTTTGACATCTAAAATGAAGATAACACTGCATATATGGTTTCTTACCTCTATGCTATGTATAAAAAAAACTACAGTGTGTTGCATTTATGGAATCACTAAACTGCTACAGAGAAAACTACATTTTATTTCTGCATGCAACAAAAAAAAAGCTGAAGGTTACTTTCAAATGAAACACTCTGTCTATTCGAGTCTTCCTCGTATCTCTAAAATAAAATTATGCACCTGGAGCAAAACCAAAATGCCAGCTGCTTCTATGTGCCTTCATTCTATCATCACGTGTTCTGGAGCGTGCAGTCAGCCGTCAACCTGAATAGACACGGGGCTCGAAAAAAGCTGAATAAATTGCGTACCGGTGGACGTCGCACATCGGCGGTTGTGACACGTATTTTGAGCGGCAATTTTTTTTTTTTTTTTAATGTTTTATTTTTATGTTACAAGATCACCATAATATTCAAATTTTAAATTCTTTGACTTTTGGCTGTTCCCTTTCAGGGGTCGCCACGGCAAATCATCTGCCTCAATCTAACTCTGTCCTCTGCATCCTCGTCTCTCGCACCAGCTTCATGTCCTCTCTTACTGCATCCATAAATCTCATCCTTGGTCTTCCTCTAGACCCCCTGCCTAAAATACCAACCTCAATATCCTTCTACCAATATATCCACAATCTCTCCTCTGCACATCTTCAAATCACCTCAATCTAACTAACAAACTAAAATAAAATACTCATTATTTATTTAAACCACAGGGAGCCACAGCAGAAGGATGAAGGAGACACACGCAGCTCTGGAGCCGCTAGTTGCCGACCCCTGTACTAGAGAAACAAAGCACTTAGAGAAGTCCAGTTATTGGAAAAAAATCAACTCCACAGTGGTGACAGAAATCTCGCAGCATCAGACCATCCATTCATTAAATATTTCAAGTTTAGATTATGTAAAAAACAAACTATCTATACCCAGATGCAAGACATATTTATTTATTCATAAAATTATAAATGTATACAAAGTATGATATTAAAATATATTTTATGTACATTTATAATTTTAGGGATAAATAAATAAGCGATTCTCTTTCCAAAGCCATGCAGTATTTACTGCTCAAACTGAACGAGTCTGTAAATAGAAGCTGCAATTTGTTTTTTGACGTTAATTAAAAGCAAATTCGACATCACTGGTTTACCTGGT
Source organism: Clarias magur (assembly GCA_013621035.1). NCBI lineage: Eukaryota > Metazoa > Chordata > Actinopteri > Siluriformes > Clariidae > Clarias > Clarias magur. Next base: position 3,173,835 of record QNUK01000027.1, on the reverse strand, counting down.
TCCTGGTGGACGAGTATTCAGGGTTGACTGGGAGAAAGGGAACCACTGTGGTCTCAGTCACCAGAGTGCTGTGGTTCTGCGTCGCGAGCCACACTGTAATCATACACACAGCCAGACGAGAGATCATCGCCAGGAACATCAGAGCGCTCGTCTGTACTGGAAACCACATTACTAACAGAACATTAAGCTCTGCTTTCACTTTTGGCTTTATTTTCCGCCTAAACAATATGTGTGTGCGTGTGTGTGTATATATGACCATGAGGTAGACCACTTAATGTACTGACATACTTAATGACTTACAGGTCATGCTACATCAAGAAAGAGAGGTCACATGGTTACTCTCTGCAAGTCTCGCGAGTCACTTTTTTCATATAAATTTGTGTATAAAAAGTTCAAAAACAGCAAAATACGATTTACTGATAAAAAGATCAGTTCTGTTATATGATGTTGAACAGTTTGAACGGTTCGAATAATAATTTGAACCAACCTGCGTCTGTTTCTCTTCTGTCCACCTCATCGTAAACATCCATGGCCAGCTCTTCAAACTGATGATTGCTGAGCTGGAATTGAAATAAATAAATAAACAAATTAATCAATTAACTACAAACAACAACAAAAAAGAGTCTAAACCAGTTAAGAATATGATTGCTAGAATGTTACGGTTTCACAAGTACAATAATTGCACCATATTGTTTGATTATTCTATTCTTGACAAAGTGACAACAAACACCATAGAAAAACACATTAACCGTTTGACGTCACTTTTTTCATCATAAGTAGTTTATTAGATATCTGCTTCTAAGCTGTAAAAAAAAGTTCTTCCTGTCAAGACATGTTTGGCGCGCACAACACAAGCGCCTGTGCATTGTGGGACTTGGGACAAACATTGAAAATTCCGTTCACCTTTAAAGATGCGTGAGGTTGGACTACTCGCTGTTGCTATGCATAAAAGACTATATGAAAACAGTGCGTATAAAATACTGTGCATATGTTGATCGTGCAAAGGCTTACAGTAGCTAGCAGAAAAGTTGTCGCTTCGGGGTCTGTGGTTTGAATGAAGTTTTAGCTGATGTAAGAAGCAGATCGCTCAATCAATCCGAATTTTGGCCAGCGCGGTTTTCATTTCTATTCAGTTCTATAGCACTAAATGTTCATAGTCTCATTTCTCTCAACCAGCCATATTTTTCAGGTTTTGATCGTTTACATGATTACAAACGACTAAAAGGTTCTAATAAGCAATGAGATGCCGTTTAACTTGTGGTGGTCATTGTTTAAATCTCACGTGTTGGACAAAGTGACAGTTTTTCCCCTGACGATTTTCTGCTCCTCACTCCAGTCCAGTAGGTGGCGGTATTACAAAAAGCACTCAAAAAAAAAAAGTAGGGGTACTGATGCTAAATGCAAAAGTTAGAAAAGATTCATATGTCAATTTTAGACCTATTAAGGGTTTTAAGTTTAATTTACAAAACATGAATCGATTCTGAATCAAAAACTGATCCCACGATTCACTTAACTGAATCGACCAACAAAAGACTTAGATAAACAAAATTAGATCAAGGTTGATTGAACCGCACAGCTCTAGCAAGCAGATGGTTTAAACCAGTAGGATTCAATTTGTATTGCTATTCTGTAAGTATCACGATTTTATAAATATCCCAATTCGATGATGAACTTTTTTCAGATTTTGTTACAATTCTAAACAAACTTAGCAAATAATTTGGTCTTGCCTCAGAGGATGATGTGCTGCCTGGTAGTGTGTGAAGAGTCAAAGCAGATTTTTCCTTAGAACCTAACTAATAATTGTTCACGGAAACGCCCCATGATTCCGTAAATATTTGTATTTTTATTTATATTTAACTTTTTTGTGGCAGTATATAATTTTTCATGCGTTTTAACGCCAAACTATTAAGTACAATATAATTAATTAATTTTGTAACATAAATATCAATGTAAATTCAGCTACATTTCTTTATAAATTATAATACCATTAAATTTTTTTGTACTAAAAGCACCCGTAGAGCAAAACGCGGTTTGGGATGAAGAATTATTAGCGTACAGGACTTATACCAAAGAAAACGCACTTGCATAAATTACAGAGTATATACAGTAGGAGTAACATCTGTACGGTACTGTACGGTATTCGGTTTACCTTTACATTCTTTTATATTTAATGTATTAAACTAAGTTTGAAATGAAATTAAAGTGTTTTGGGAGCATATTAAAAGATTTAAATGATAAAAATAGGCATTTATTGTGCAGGCATTTTTTTTATTATATTCAAAATTCTCTAGGAACGTAAATTCTGCAGTCTTACAGACTTACAGCAACACATCACAACCTCTCACGTTCAAATGATTCCAGTCAAATATACTGCAACTTAACAGTGATGTAACTTACTGACTGGAGTTTCTTTTTCGCAGCTTTAGCCAATTCAGTCAAATCCAGGGTGCTGCATCGAAACACAGGAACGTACACTTGTTAAAAAAAATAAATCTATAAACCTTGCAAATGTCTCACTAGAAACAAAACATCATCATCATTTATACTTACACATTCCTTATCCGTTTAAAGTGAGCAAGGAGGAAAATCAAAAGTTGAACCATGTGATTTTTATTTTTTTTTTAAACATGATAATTATTCCAATGTTCTATGAAAGTTAAATTCTTACCTGTCTGCTATCTGAGGAATAATGAAATGCTGTCCGTTTCTGTGATCTGAAACCAAAAACAAGCAGCACATACGGTACATTTGAATAAATCTCACATTTCCAGAGGCTGCTTAACGCTTAACTACAGTAGATCAGTCCCATTATTCACACTTCCTGTTCTCCCGAGACGCTACACACAGGCTGCGATTTCTTTTATGATTGACTGCCATGAGTAACGAATAAATATAAGTATCCAGTACATGCAGGTACAAGCCAGGGATTAAAATATTGGTTTACAGTGTGATTACCTGGTTTTCTTCCACACAGGTAGAAGGCTAATCTGTCGGTCAGTTCGTACTGGATCTCCACCAGCCTGTCGGCGAGGTCCTGATGCCCTGCTTGTCTAAGAAGACAAAAGAAAAAACCCTTAAGTATTGCATGGGTTAAAAAAGAATTATAGGAGAACATGAGAGACAAACATGACATTTTAAGCAGCGTTTCGTTGTTTTGAATTTTGTCAATTTTGTTCTTGGTTCCTTGGGTTAGATATCATGAATCGGATTTTCACAGCTTTATTTTGGGTCTCATGGCTCAAACCCATGCTTGGGTCACTTCCTGCAGCTAAGTCTATTCAAGGGAATGGAAAAAAACAAAAAACGCTTTCTCACTGCTATCGAACCATGCTAGTGTGTGACTGCGATGCAAGCCCGATAAAACCCTGAATAACCCAAATGCAGGAAGTAAACAAATCATGCTGTGTGGTTTTAAATGCTAAACCAATCTATACTCAGCCCTTTAAGGGACAAAAGAAAACGGAAGAGAAAAAGGGGCATAGAATAGAAAAAAAAAAAAAAAAGAAAAAAAAACCTACAGTGATGTCCAGACGTTTGCATAAATTAAGAAATAAAATCATAAATATAAGTGTTAATAGTTTATTTTTATCAATGAACAAAAATGTTAAATAACTGAACAGAAGAGAAATCAAATCAGTATCTGGTGTAACCATCCATGCCTGCAAAACCAAACTCGCCATCAGTTCTTCTAGACACACGTGCACACAGTTTTTGAAGGAACTCGGCAGGTAGGTTGTCCCAGACATCTTCTGGCTCTTCATGGAATCCAGACAGACTCAATGATGATCTCTTGAGAGGGGCAAGCCGAACAAGGACAAGTGGGTAGGACTCCTCCGTCCTTGTTCTCTGCTGAAGATAATGAACTTGACTACATGTTTGGGGTCGTTGTTCTGCTGTAGAATAAATAATTGGCCAATCAGACGCCTCCGTGATGGTATTTCATGATGTACCTGTATTTCTCATCATAAATCCTGACCAAATCTCCAGCTCTATTTTCAGAAATGCAGCCCCAAGTTTGCAAGAACCTCCACCATGCTTCACTATTGCCTGCGGACACTCGCTTCCACATGTCCTTCAACACCCAGCCTACGTCCTTCTACAGCCAAATATTTGAAATCTTTTACTCATCAGTCCAGAGCATCTGCTGCCATTGTTCTGCACCACAGATCCTTTGTTTGAATAAATAGTTGAGTCTCTTATTCTTGTTTCCACATTTGAGGTATGTTTTTTGGGCCACAAAAAAGACAACTTCTGTCCAAACATCTCCTGACAGTAGATGGGTGTACTTGGGTCCCACTGGTTTCAGATAGTTCTTTACTGGACATCTCCCCATGTCTAAAGGAAGTAAGCATGTGTCTTTCAAGTATCCTTGCTTGATCACTGGATCTATGGTCCTCAACATTTCCAGTTCCTTTTTTGCTGCTTCAAACTAGCTTGAACATCACATCTTAAAACCCAGGTCTGCTTCTAAACCACTGCCTGAGAGAGATCTTGCAGATGCAGTATAACTTAAGTATGTTGCTGTGTCCCATCTTGCCATGGCGTATGACCTCTGACATGACTCTGTCTTCCACAACCTCACCTTAGCAGCAGAGTTTAGCTGTGCCTCAGCCTGTTTTAAGCCTCCTACACATCTGTTTCTGTTTCAGTTAAGGACCAAGTAGACACATGATATGAAACTGATGATCATTAGCATCTGCTTGGTACAATCAGTTAGTCATACACCTGACTTTTATTATACAAAATCACTGACCTGTCAATGCAAGTGTAAGAACTGAAGCCAGACATCAAATATTGATTTGATTTAGATTTTTCTTCTGTTCGCTCACTTTGCATTTTGTAAATGGATCTTAATTTTTTTTTTTTAAAACACGCACACACACCATTAAAATATAATATCTTTGAAGCATTCTTACTTTCAAGTACTTTTTCACATCTGCCTTTTTGCACAATACTGTACAGTATATTAGACTCATTTAAGGAAGACGGTTCTGGCCTCGACTGATATTGACAGCTGTTTCTCTGCGGACTTGGCTACAGTCGCTCGATAATTCAGGACTGGAATTTCCTACAAGCCTACCTGAGCCTCCAGTAACTACCAGGACTCCATTTTAACATCAATTAACAACTGTTATACTGAACTGCCTGCCACCCAACACAGTATGAATGCAGATAAATTCCTGCTTTCTGTTCACCCAAATGAGGAAGGGTTCCCTGTTGAGTCCGGATCCTCTCAAGGTTTCTTCCTACTGCCATCTCAGGGAGTTTTTCCTTGCCACTGTTGCCCTCGGCTTGCTCATCAGGGACTATCTGACCATTTTTGATTCATACACATTCACATTTCATACAAACTTAAATAATTCTTTTGATTGTGTAAAGCTGCTTCGCGATGAGGATAATTGTTAAAAGCGCTGTACAAATAAAATTTAATTGAATATCATTAAAAAAGATTTTTTGGCAGATTGCAAATATGTGGAATTAAGACATTCTGAATTCTGCGTTATGATTAGTTGCAATAATTCAGTCTCACCTATGATTGGACAGAGCGTGAAGACAGAGTGTTAAAACATGACTTTTTTTTTTATCTTAATTTTTTTGTGAAATATTTTTCAATTGTAATTTAGTGAAATATTTTTTTATTTTAAAGGTTTAGTGCAATAAGGTTTTTAAACTGTAAATCTCAGTTTCAGGCAAATCCCACCTTCTGCGTCATGACTGGTTGCATGAATTCCGTCTTATTAATTCCACTAATTCTTCGATGCAGGTAAAATTGGTGGCAAGCCTAACCAATTCAAGATCACAATAAAGCTTTGGACGTACAATTAATGTTTACCATTTTTTAAATCTCAGTGTAGATTTTTTTCAAATATACATCTTAAATAAAATTGTCATAAATCATGAAGATTATTTTGCTACACAGTAACAGCTTGTCTACTGATATAAGCATGACAACAAGAGTTACTTGTTTTTTTCTGATCTAGGAATAAAAAGACTTTTTTTTTCCTTCTATATACAGTACTGGGTCAGCCCTTGAGTCCCACTCATTTTTTCATATCGTTCTTCTAAAGAGACAGACTTTTCGTATTTGAATTTTTTAGGAATAGCTCTCCAGACCTCTTAAAGGACATTTCTTGCTCTCATTTTCATTCCAGATCCAGAGCAGTTTCTTTTGAATATTATTTGTTTGTTAAGCCACACAGCGACTTGTGAATCATTCAAGAATAATATATATTTTTTTTTAATGCAACTTAAGGCATGAACCAGTGAGAAAGAGGTGCAGATGATCAGATTAGTATTCTGGGTGATGCTGAAGAGAGGAAATGAGGTTGCTGCTGAAGGTGTTAAACAAGGGGGGGGATATATACACTGTGCAAAAGTCTTAGGCGCCATATTATCAGTAGAACAAATTTTGTTATATAAGTTTATGTCTGCATTATCATGTAAGACCATTCACTTAACAAAAACTTGTACTACAGTTAATATGACGCCTATGACTTTTGCACCATACTGTATATATGTATATAGGCACTTTGCAGCCTGTCGCAGTAAAACATTTGCTCCCATTTATTTAGTTTAATCTGTATAATTTAATCCAATATGAAAAGAAATGAGGGACGGGGATTGTTTTCCTCATATGCACTTTTTCCCATTGGGGGTTCCATTGTCTTTTAAGCTAACAAGGTCAAACCTGAAGTGTGGCAAAAAAATTTGATGTGCTCTGGATATCCTTTTCTGTGTCTCTTTGTGCACAGTTTTTCCCGTTTATCTTATATTTTGTAAATGCAAGTTGACTAAAATACAGTGGAACCTTGGATTACGAGCATAATTCGTTCCGGAAGTGGGCTCGTGTTCCAAAACACTCGTAAACCAAATCATCATTTACCATAAGAAATAATGAAAACTCAAATTATTCGTTCCACAGCCCCAAAAATTAAATACATAAAAATAATTAATACAATCTATAAAATGAAAATAAACCAAATTAATCTGCACTTTACCTAAAAAAGGTAAAAGTACAAATAAATCCTGACAGATAAGTGTTTCCGTTGCTGCGCGCAGGCGCTGTGTATGTGTGTGTGTGTGTGTGTGTGTGTGTGTGTGTGTGTGTGTGTGGAATTAGCCCCTTCCCTCACCTTGTTTTACACAGTAACACTCCTCCTCCCTCTCCCCACCTCGCTTTTTAAGTTCCACAACACACACACACACCCACGCGGAAACACCGTTTTAACAGAAAAAAGGAAATCTCTCGGAAACTGACATGAGCGTATATTAAGGGAATCACTTTTTAAGTTTCACAACAAACGCATAAACACAGCAGAAACACAGTTTTAACGGAAAAAAGCGAGACTGGCATGAGCGCATACTAACAGAATCACTTAAGTTGACAAACGGACATACACAAACACGGAAGGTGAGAGAGTGACGCTCTGTGACAAAATAAGAGTCGCATGCGTGATACATGATACTCGGCGCTCGTAAACTAATACTTGCTCGGTTTCCGATTAAAAATTTATTAAAAATCTTTGCTCGGTTTGCGGAACACTCGTAAACCACGTTACTCGCAATCCAAGGTTCCACTGTAATCTAGAATAGCATCTATGAGCCATACAAGAGAATTTTTTTTAATTAACTTAAATCATTCAAACAATATCCCTTGTAGCATGCAGTATCCTGCACAACTGGTGTGGAAGTGATTGACCTTGCATAATCGACGGGCGTGTTCCCACTGCTGTCTGGAGCGCCGGGGTCTGCGCCGTACACTGTGAGGAGCTCGGCTTGGAGAAGCTGACCCGCTTTAGCAGCCACGTGTAATGGTGTGTTCCCTTTCTCCTGCAGGAAACAAGAGTGTAGATACTGGTAATGACTTTCAAGAGATAGTGTAGACCTGTAGCAACATCATGCTGCACCGTGCCCAGTTTTAAGCCTCCTACACAGCCGTTTCTGTTTCGGGTAATGACTACACGTTGACCTACATATGAAATGAAAGGTCATGATCATACAGTATATACCCGATCCTGATCCTATATAATCCCTGACTTTCTGCGAGTATGTAAGTGTAAGAATTGATACGGGTTTGAAACCAAACGGTAGTCACCAAATATTGATTTGACTTACCTTCTTCTTGCGATATGATTGATTGCAATAATTTGGTCTCGTCCATAATTAGACATCGAGTGACTTCGAAAAAGGAGAACTGAAACTCAGCAAACACAAAAGTACAATCTGCAGTGCCTGAGCACGCTTGAGGGCTTTGTTAAACAGCCTGGTGTGTGAGACAGTGAAAGAGAGCGTGTATGTACGGGTGCGTGTGTGCGTGCGTGGCAAAAAAACCGACCACGCTCCTGCTGCAAGCAACTGATTAAAATGTGGTGCATGCAAACTCATTAACACTGCTTTTTTTGTCACCTGAATAAGCTGCAACCGGCTGCCTACAATGCGAAAGAGCATCAGATCAGAAGACTGCATTGGCACAATCAGTTTCAGCGCCACTGTCGTTTGCTGAGGCACTGCTACAAAAACTGCTACATGTACGCTTTCAAGAATTTAGTAACCACATGAACCCAAGATCATTTCGAAGATCAGCTGATGATGTAATCGTGAAAGTCTTCCCTCCTCGATGTCCTCTTTCTCAAGAAACTGTGTTATGTTTTTATTATTATTATGTTTTTTTAACACATTACCCAACAGGTTCTTGAGAAAGTTCTCCTTTACATCTAATCTAATGTTCCGACTCAAGTGCATCGATTATTATTATTATGGTTAGTTTTAGGACTTTTATTAAACATGAATTATTACTGTGAAAATAAGAAATTTCACAAATCCCTGGTCTTTTTTTTTTTTGCCATTAAAGAAGAATTTCCTTTTTCAAAATTGATCACAGTTGCTGCTCGAATCATATTTTTCATGACTTGCACATACAAGAGATCACAACCCTACCAACTTTGGATCACTACGGTGAATAATCAGAGAAAAATAAACGCAGCAGAAGCTTACAGGATGGAAAAAGTTTGCCTGCGCTCCCAAAGACAACAGCCTGAGACACGTCTCCAGATTCCCGGTCCGCACACTCGAGTGAAGTTGCTGCCAAAAAAATAAAGAAAAAGAAAAGAAAAGAATAATACCTCGATTTAAGTCTCATTTGCTCAAGGTTGAGAGAGATGAGAATGTAACACATGTACTAATATGTTTCATATACAAATGAGGAAATAGTAAGAGGAGAGGGGGGAAAGAAAAAAAAAGAGGAAGTGAGTTTCTGCTTATGGTTCTTACTTTACTTAGATCTTTTGCAGTCACGCTGTCGTCCTCGCGGCACGGCATTCGATGAACAAAAGCCAGCATCTGATATTTGGCTCTTATGAACTCGGTTTTGTTGGGACTAAAGACACAAGGATTGAGGGACAGAAAGAGTTAAACACTTTTACTAAATTATTTAAGCTGGATGTGCTGAGAAACTCTTGATTCTAATTGGTCATTCAAACATCAAAGTTTATTATAAGACTTTTATTTATTTATTTATTTATTTATTTATTTGGAAGGAGACTCAAGTGTCAGTGCATTTCATCAGTGCAAGATCTCATCATCTTTTTAAATCCTCACCTTTAATAAACCAATCAAATACTTTTTTCCTAGTCCTCTTTCCCCACAAACTTTTCTCAGTGTATTCAACCTTTCCAAATTCCCATTGTTCCTCCTCTAAAGGCCTTTGAAATCGTCCCTGCTGTTTTTGTTGAGAGGTGGAGAGGAACTGGTGATGCAACAAACATTTGCAGCTGCTAGAATGCAAGCGATAGCAGGAACTAACTTCCTGTTTTTATGTTCCATAGCATACAGTACAATGCAACTGGATGTATACAGTACTTAAAGAAGTTCTGCAAAAAAAAGTCTTGAGCCACTCTCATTTCTTCATATCAAATGAAATTAAGGAACAGTTTTACTCTGACAGGCTGGTAGTTTATGTAACAAACAACCTCAGCAGCAACCTCATTTCCCCTCTCATCTGTTTCAACCGCTCAGCATTCAGCATCACCAGTATACTAATCACTGGCCTGATCATCTTTCATCATCTGCACCTGTTTCTCACTGGTTCATGCATTAAGTTAGATGCTTGAATGATTCATAGGTCACAGTGTGGATTAAAAAAATAAACATTCCTCTGAAACCGATCAGGATCAGGATTGGACTGACAATGCAAGTCCTTCAGAACTATTCCTCAAAACTAGATTAAAAAAAAAAAAATTTTGGCTCTTTGGAAGGAAAATATAAACGTATGAGGGTCGGCTCAAGGCTTTCGCGCAGTACTGTACGAACACAAGAGGAATAAACCACTTCACGACTGAAAATAATCCGCGTCAGGGTGGTAACAGGATTTCCAGCCAACCCGAGTTGTTGATTATTTTTCCTCTAACAGGATGCCAGAATGAAAGCACGTCAAACTGCAATACACTTCCCACAACCCAAACTCAAACAGGCACATACAGTACCGTACAGGATATATCAAGTGGAATGATTATGAATCACTTACTGCACTCTGTCCTGCGGATTGGCTTTGCGTTTCCCGCTCATAATCGAGGAAGGGTCCAGAAGGCTGTGCTCCCAAATCGAATTCGCGCCGTTGTTATATAAAGTCTGCACCATCTGCGGGGCAAACGTGACATCGTACATGGGTTAGACAGGACCCTCTAGATTCAACGAGGCACGGATTCGTATTCGCACCGCATGAGGAAGGAAGAGCATCATGAAAGAGGCCGCAAGACCGAGCCACTCTGCTTTATTCTATTTTTATTGGAGGAACTGAGGCACAATGCTTCATTTCCTGATAACGACCGCAGCAGGCAAGGCAAAGCGGCGTGGCAAATACCAAACAAAAAACAAACACAAAAAAACATCCCGTAAAAAACAAACAAACAAAAAAAACATTACCTGTAACTGCGAGGCAGGCCACGGCGTGTGCGTCAGGTGGCGGACCTGCGAGCTGTGGCGACCCAGACCCCGGTGTATGCTGCAGCACTCGTCACAGATAAGCACTCCTCTGTTGATCGAAGCCCATCGAGGCTCTAACGTGGAGAGGGAAAAACACAAACACACACGTTCGTATGAGGAAGACGTATTAAAACAGGAGTATTACGACTTAGCAGATTTTTTGTTTACTGTATGAATCAGACATTTATTACAGCTGAGATTCACAGATAAATACGTTTCCTTTTACATGATCGGGTGTTCCCTCAGCGGCGGTTTAACAGTTCGCTTTAAAATTCTTCATCTCGGGTTAAATTACACTTCAACATTCATAAGTTCAACTCAAACCTTTAAAGTTGTTTTATAACCTATATCATCTTTAATTTTTTATTTTTATAATATATTTATAATATATTCTTTGGACTTATTTTAAAGTACTATGCAATACATATTACTTTAAATGTGTACATACTGTACATATTTATTGTTTAAATCTTCGTCTTTTCGGAATTATTTTCATTATTATTAATAGCATAACAACAACACATAATGACTAATAACACCACCAACACCCGTATTACGATATGGTCCCGCCTCCTTCATTGTGATTGGCTACGACTTTCTTCGGTTACAACACTAACTTTCATAACACAACAAAACAGACACTCAAATCAGCCAATCATTGCAGAGGGGCGGGATTACTCGGAATACGGATGGGGAAAATAAGAAAGAACGACAGATTGAATTTGAATCAGAGCGTATAAAATAACAAAACAAAACAAAAAACCATAAATGTATAGATATATATTTAGAAATATATATATATATATATATATATATTTCAAGATCAGAAAAATATCTTTGTCCTAGAGTTATGCCAGAAAGCACAGGATATCGTGTTTGCTATCGCTTTAGCCAGCTGGCTAACGAAGTTCCATCCTGTCACCAAGTAACATTCAGTAATAAATTAAGCGCTGTGTATTTTTCTCCTCAGCTTAAAACAATTTTACTTTTGAGGCAGCTAAAAATAAGAGAAGCTGGTTCCTACCAGAGGCGCTGCAGTCAGCGCAGATTTCCCTGTTGCGAGGCCTCATTGACATCGTTTTACTGCAAAAAACTCCTTGAAATGTTCTTCTCCTTTCACATTCGGGGGATGCAAAACTTCTGATTATTTCACAAGAAAGATAATATGTGGTGAAAAACCAAGCGCAAGATATTAAAAAGTGGAATAAATGGAGACAGTTCCGCCCTTGTTCTCTGCCCCTCCGATACAGCCTGATTTTTTTTCAACTTCCGGAATGCAGAGGTGACGAAGTGGGCGGGGCGACTGTCAATCAAACAAGCAACATGAGGAATTATTATTTATTATAAATAACAATATATTATTGAATCTATTTTTATTTTTAACTACATGAATATATATATGTTCATGTAACTCAAAAAAAAATATATATATATATATTTTTTTTTATTTTTATTTTACTCTTCAATGAGAATAGCTCTGTACTTAAATTAATTAAATTTTATGCAATTCAATTATAAAAGAAAATACATACAATTATAATTTATTAAAACAATTAAACAAAAATAAACATTTACAGTGTGGTCTTCACAGTGAAATGATTTCACTCACTCACTCATCTTCTACACCGCTTTATCCTGTATAACAGGGTGACTGGAGCCTATCCCAGGGGACTTTGGGCATAAGGCAGGGTACACCTTGGACGGGGTGCCAATCCATTGCAGGGGCACACACGCATACACACACTCACATGCTCGTTCCCCAAGCACAGGAAGAACAAGCAGGGGTGCAAGGAGAAAGAGCTAACCACTACTCCACTGTTACGTATTTAGATATTTGTGTCATTATTCTTACTAGATGCAGTGCCAGGCCCAAGCCCAGATAAAATGACAGGGTTGCGTCAGGAAAGGTATCCAGCGTAAAAACCCATCCTCATTTGGGTGATAACGGATAACAGGAATTATATAACAAATGCTCTTGTTATGATCATGTGTTATGCAGCTGGAAGTTCAATATGACAGAAGTTATTTAAGTTAACATGTTAACTTAGACATCTTTTGTTATACTGAATTTCCATCTGCTTACCACACAGTACGTTGGCATAAGATTCCTGTTAGCTGTTATAGCCAAAATGAGGATGGGTTCCCTGATGAGTCTCAAGGTTTCCTCCTATTGCCATCTCAGGGAGATTTTTCTTGCCGCTATCATCAGGGACAATCTGATCATTATGATCTACACACATTTTTCTCGCTCATACACATTTCCATAAATGACTTTTAATTTTGTGAAGTTGCTTTGAGACAATGACCATTGTTAAAAGTGCAATATAAATAAAATTGGATTGAATGATTAGAAAAACATTAACATTCCCGGGTTTGACAAAAGTGTTCCAGCAGACACAAGCTATTTGTATGTACTGTACTGTATATTTATCTGGGCTATAGGAAGTGTTATTATGATGCAATGATGGGATAGTGTTACGGGCTCAGAGGCAGAGGAAAGTACACTCACCTTCCAGCAGGAACCCACCAGTCCAGCGTAAAAACACCTCAGTGTGTGCTTTCAAAAAGCATGAAAACATTTGAGACAACAGCATCACTGTCTAGACTGACATACATCATAAGAGTCAGAAATACCCTTCATACCAGATACCTTTTTATTTACCGGCAAACATTTACCATACACCCTTATATAGTGCTTAATTTCATCATGTGCTCTGGGGGGTGAGAAGCTCCTCTGCTTTGTTGCTATTCCTGGTGGTTACACTTGTTTCGTTTCATTCCTGTATGGTTAGCTGTTAACCATTTACTGTCGTGGGTCACACACCGCAACAACAGCAACAACAACAACAGCAACAACAACCCCCATTCTGTCTCTGTGAGCAAAGGTGGAACAGTTTCACCTTGAACAGGTTCGAACAGGCATTGAGGTCAGGTTTTGGGTTTTGCCATCAACAAAAATAATAAGGATGGAAATCTATTCTTATCAAGCATTTTCAATCAGTATAACACTCTCATTCACTCACTCACTCACTCACTCACTCACTCACTCAGTCACTCACTCATCTATACCACTTAATCCTGTATTCAGGGTCACGGGGGCCTGGAGCCTATCCCAGGAGACTTAGGGCACATGGCAGGGTACACCCTGGACTGAAGGAGCGATATCTAAGGTCATTTGTCCCTGCTGCTATTAGACTGTACAATCAGAGCTGCTTCCAGTGAACCACTCACCACATGATGTCATTATTACTCTTTTATCTCTTTTATTCCTAACTGTGCAATATCATATTACCTAGTGCAATTTGATTTTATTGAAAATGTAAATACTGTGTTGTATTACTTCCCCCCTTCCTTTGTATTCATATACTGTACTGTGTATAAATAATTAAATTATTTTTGTTTATGTCTATTTTTCTCTTTTTGTCTTTATACATGGAACTGTCACTATGTTATGTTTGCACATTGTTCTTTGCTGCTGTCATAGCACTACCACTGGGGATACAAATAAAGGTATATCTCATCTTGTCTTGTCTTGTCTTGTCTTGTCTTATCTTATCTTATCTTATCTTATCTTATCTTATCTTATCTTATCTTATCTTATAAGACAAGATATAAGATATGAGCCATTAGACACTCTGGAGTATGAGATCACATCTATGCTGAACAGGGGCTTCCCCAAAAGAGTGGAAATTAAATTATTTTTGCTTCTGATAAAAGAAAGAATTGTTGTGAGAGATGTTTGAGAATGTTGCCAAATCAATACAGGTCTTGTCAGTTACTGTAAATATCTGTATTCACACACTGCTTACTGCAGTTCCTTCTACATGAGACGCCTTCAGTCTACTCTGTTGTGTCTTCAGCTGCCTGTGTCATGAACTTTAACTGACACCTTTAAGTGTGCTCTATAAATAAAGGTGACTCGACTAATAAGCACACAGTGATGATGTTATGGTGCCCTGAGGTCTCATTTCACTGTTGGACAAATTGGACAAATGTTTAGGTCGATTAGCTACAGTCAATAAAAGGACACATACAGGGCCAGCATATAATAGTTTTTCTTGTGCCAGCATACAATACTGGGCATAATAATAATAATAATAATAATAATAATAATAATAAGTGGACATATAAGCCTGATCTGGACTGGATATAAAAAAGTGGCAACTGTATGTATTATATATTAGTTCCTCCTATAGTCCAGTAATTCCTCTTTCTTGGTCAGTATAAAACTGCTTTTTAAAGTACGAGTTCCTATTGTGCGCTCGTAATTTCCTTTAGTTCTACCTGAAATCTAAACACATCATCAATGAAAAGCTTGGACATACTGTGCTTTTTTCCTGTTATGCATTTTCTTATAGAAACACTACTTGTACAAAGAAATAATTAAAAGCTAATCAAAAGCTTGATTGTAAAAGATTGGGGACATGCAATGGAACAGATGAGATCAAAATGACTCATTTCATTTAATTACTGCATGAAAAAGTAGCCAGTATTTAAATAATCACAAGCTGATTAATTTATCAGCAGGGATTTTAAAAGATAAATAAGCTTAGTATTAAAAAAAAAAGAAAAGCTGCCACCAAACCCAGTCTGCAGCAATAACTGAGACAGTTAGCAAAAGTATAGTCATACTGTAGGTTTAAATCTGCATGCATAGGTTTAATATAGTGCTGTTGAGAAATATTGGCAGCCTTAGTAATATATGTACAGTACACAGTAGGAAAGAAGAAGCGAGGATAAGTCATAGTTTCAGTTTTCTTCAGGTTGTGATCAGATATCACATGCTTAACAACGTGTTTCATACAAGATCCTGAATTGAAGGATAAATTTCTTAGAATATCCAACAGGAATCAGAACCTAAATGCATGCCCGCAAAACACCAACCCACTGTGAAATATGTTGTGGGATAGTAGATCATTCAGATTGTATAAAAAGTTCTTGTGAAGACTGCTATGTGAGCACCAAGCCTGAAAAATATACATATTGTACCAGTTCAAAAAAAGTTGAACACATTATTATTATATTATTATATTATTTTAACCTCCAGTATTCTTCTGCAATGTAGAAATTAAATACATGTTTTTAATGATTTAGTTTCAACACTCTAGAAGAATACTGGAGATTTCAAAACTATAACATAACACATATGGCATTATGTAATTATTTTAAGACATGAAGGTCAGCTGCTCTGGATCAGCTCTTGCAAGAACAGCATCGTGTCAAGTGCGTTTGCAAAAGCCATCAACCACCATGATGAAAAGACCAAACTTACCTCTGCTGCAGAGAAGAAGTTCATTTAGAGTCGCCAGCCTCAGAAATCACCAATTAACAAACAGCACCCCAGATTAAAGCCGTTATGAAGGATTTACAGAGTATAAGTAGCAGCCACATCTCAATGTGAACTGTTCAAAGGAGATTATTGTATATTGTGGATGCCTTTAGTATTGCTTTACAATGTAGAAAGAAATAAAAATCAGAGACCATTAGAATTAGAATTTGTGTCCAGACATTTGATTGGTACTGTATGTCCAGTCAACAAAGATTAGGGCTTTCTCAGTGTCTTGTTTTGAATCATTTTAATTACATATAGTCGGACTGAAAAGAACCCGTAACATGTGCAAACTCAATAACATAAAATGTAATTAAAATGTCCTGCATGTAGAAGTGCACAGGTAAATGTTAAATGAAGAGATTCAGGGTTGTTATTTTTGCCATTTTGGGGCATAGTCTACTGTAAGATTACAGAAGGTAGAATTAACTAATATATTTTATTTACTGTCCAGGTTGTACTTCCTACTGTCCTAAGTCTCCTGAAATAGGCCCCAGGCTATCCCATAAACCTGTGCAGGATATGCAGTATGGAAGATGAATGAATGAACAATTTAACATCATTTATTTTATTATTGTATTTCTTAATGGTTTGCAAATCACTTCACAGCTTAAAAGCCTCAGTACGAATAAAATTGTAATGAATGTATTTTCTTTGCATTCTTTATTTTCTTGTGGCGGTAACAACAATGGATAACAATAGAGATATTATTCTTAAATATAGCTAAGAGATAAGAGATATGTACATTAGATATGAAGACATTACTGGATAATCTGTATAAATGAACAATGTATATATCTGTATATATGTATAAATCTGCATATATACAGGAGGAAAGCCTGATGCTGCTGCATGGTCTGCACAGACTTCTACTCTGGTGAAGGGGCTCAATAGCTGGTTCTTGGGTGTCGATGATGTGATCACCACCCTTTCCTTTCTGACACCATGGACCTGCCATATCAGACTGTGATAGAACTGGTCAGGACGCTCTAGTTTCTAGGGAGATAGATGACCTTTCTTCAGTCTCCTCAGGAAGTAAAGACACCTCTTCACTTCTCTAACTAGGAGTGAAGCGTTATGGTGTCAGGACAAATCCTCAATGATGTGGACACCAAGGAACTAAAAGCAGGAGACATATTCCACTTCAGTTCCACTGATATAAATGGGAGAGTGTATGCTGATATTTCATTTCTGAAAATCTGTTGGGTATTCAGTTGGGTATTTTTTGCTTTATAGTTGAGGTTGTTGATGGAACAGCTTGGTTCCAGGGTACAGATCTCTTCCCTGTCGCTTGGCTCATCATTTTTGGTGATTATCTGCAGTTATATTGGAGTTATGCAGAGGCACACAGTAAGTAACGGTGGAGCACACAACCCTGTGGGATGCCTGTGTGTTTAGTATGAGGGAAAAGGACATGTGATTTTCCAACCTAATAGACTGAGATCTATCAGGGTGTGAGGAAAAACCTGTGCCAGTCTTACAAGCATCTATTTTTCTTAGTGTTGAGTGTAAATCTTTTGTGGAGAGTGAGAAGGGGATGGTCAACAGTGGAACGGTCATCATTTATGGCGTGCTGCATGTCAATCATTTCTTGACAATCAATTTTGTCTTTGTTATTTACAGGCTGTAATATAGGCCTCTAGTTGAAATGTTGGTTCACGGTAAGACATAAACACCTTTAAAAATAATAATTCACATAAAATTCCAAAATGTCTTGTGCTATGTTACAAATCAAGAAGACACAGCATCATCTAGTGGATTTTTTGTCAGGACACATGGGTTCTTCCATTCAAGCTTTGTCTTCATGGACAATTACTTTGAGACCAAGTAATTTTTATGCTGGAACACAGACATACAATATATTGTATATAATATGCAATCAATATATTTCCTGCTTTTTTTTTAACCCTTTAGTATTCTGCTTAATGGTTTGATACTGTAAAGCACAATTTAATTATATCTCACTTTTTAAAGTGAGGAGCCAGACATGATACAACACATTTAAAAAAATTTGTTGCATCATGTCTTGCTCCTCAGATGTCTTTACCCAAAAACAGTGCTTGACTTTGCTAATGCGATTGCAGCTGAATGAACAAAAAGCTCAATGGAGAATGGAGGCTGTTATAACAGTAAACGGGAACTAAGGTTGCATTCCATTTCACACTGTTGGTTATGGGAACTTCCCTTGACAAAATTCCACAATTTGGAACACCCTTGCAAAGTCACTAAGGAAGATGTCGCTTTCTCCTTGAAACAACACCACCACTTTTATTTCTCTTAAAGTTCTTTGTGAATTTTTCTTCGAACAATTCTTCTGGCAGTAGTGGGTGAAATCTCTTTTAGTCTACCTGAATGTAGCTTACTATTAACGGAAACCCTTATTTTTCACCTCTTTATCAGATTTTAAACAGTACTGACTAACATTTCAAGGTGTTGAGAGATCCTTTTACTGTATATCCTTTTCCTGCCTCATAAAGTTCAAGTACCTTATTACACAGGGCTAATTGCGTTTTTTTTTTTTTTTTGTCTTCCCCGTGGTGCAGTATCCAGCCAAGTCAGTGCATCACCTCATTCTGAGAAACCCACTACTTATACACAGATACTAATTGCATTTACAATGAGTCCCAGTTGTGAAAACTTCCCTTTAATAGCCATTTAAACCTGTGTGTGTCAACCTGTGTGTTTATAATGTATCCAAACAATCAAGGATATACAAACTTTTAATCAGGTTTGGGTGATTTCAGTCATCATTAGGTTTTAAAAAGGAGTCAAACAACTATGAGATAATTAGTGACTTCACGTGACCACGATTCTTAAATAAGGGAAAAAATTGCATTATCAGTCATATTTTCCAAATAAATGGCAAATAACAATTTCTTTCAGGGTATGCAAACTTTATGTTCTCTCTGTGCTTGGTGGGTTTCCTCCAGGTACTCTGGTTTCTTCCCACAGTCCAAAGACATGTAGAGTGTTCCCAAATTGGCCGCAGTGTGTGAATGTGCGAGTGAATGTTGACCAGAGGTCCTACCATAGTCATACAAGATGGGAATAAATACAGTGATCACCATCTGTCCCTAGTTGGACTACAGCAGTTTCTAAATGGATGGATGGATAGATGCAATTTTTTGAGCACAACTGTACATACAGACTTAGAGACAGGAATTTTTCGGAGACTGGTTTCGGGGTCCTCCAATGTATGGAACGTAAAGATATCATCAAAAGACGATAGTCTTGACCGATGTACAGACTTTTTTTATTACATAGATGTAAAATGCAGCCCTAAAAAAAGTGATTTTATATGTAAAATGTTGCCTTTGTTTGATTGGTATATTGAATTTCCAGCCTTGTAACACACAGTATGACTGCAGATCAATCCCTGCTGTCCGTTTCACGGAAATGATGATGGGTTCCCTGTTAAGTCTGGTTCCTCACAAGGTTTCTATATGGCCATCTCAGGAGTTTTTCCTTGCCCCCGTTACCCTCGGCTTGCTCATCAGGGACAATCTAATCATTTTAATGCAAACACATTCACATTCCATACAATTTTTTCTAATTTCTTTTGATTGTGTAAAGCTGCTTTGCGACAATGACAATTGTTAAACACGTTATACAAATAAAAGTGGAGAGTCAGTGGGGAGAAGAAATAGTTTGCTTTTGAGTTAGCGAGATAAACTTGCTCGTTCCTCACATTCCATGGACAGTCCTTGCCACTGGATAGTAATGAAACTCTCAGATCATTAAACAGCCTGGCTTATTTACATTTACATTTACACTTAGGCATTTGGCAGATGCTTTTCTCCAGAGCGACTTACAAAAGTGCTTTATAGTTTGCATCATTGGATAGATCCTTACAATGGGTTACTAGGTTACTAACTAAGTACCATCAGCAAAACATCATTGGGAAGTTGTTTCTTTTAGGGGTGGATTAGCTCAAGTAATGAAGAAACAGATATGGCTCAAGACGGCAAGATGTACCATTAGTGTGCATCATCACAACACTGACAACAACAACAACACCAACGCAGTCTTTCTTTTTTATAAAATTGAAGCTTAGACAGGCTTTTGGAAACTCGATGCACAATGGTTTCGAGTTATTTCTTTATTTAGTTCCAGTATTTCACGCGGTTGCTGTCCATGGTGCTGCAGTCCAGCCGCGTGTCGGTGCACAGGTATCATTACACCTGTGATCTCATTTATTCCTGGGGATCGCTCGTAACCAAAAAAAGAAAGAAAAAAATAATTAAAAAATCATCACACGTGACGCACACGCTTCACGTCTCCATCAATCGACACGGTACCTCACGGAAAAAGAGGCGGCGCCAAAACGTTCCCTGAGACACGGTTGGCTTTCGTGCATCCAATAAAACACACCGGTGTGTGTGCGTGTATATGTCTGTGTGTGTTTGCGTGTGTGTGTGTGTGTGTGTGTGTGTGGAGCGCTGTGCAGACCTTCTCCGATCAGAATGACACATTAAACAAATGTGTTCCCAATCCTGCTTTGATCGTCCCGAGCTCGATAAATAAGGATGTCAGTGCGGAGATTCTGCGCTTAACCAATCCGGGATTGCGTTGATGCCACACCCCGGGCGCGCGCCGCACTGACTCACCGCGCTTCACGGTGACCGACCGACCGACCGACCGACGGGATCCTGCGCACATCTCCGCGCGTCCCTGATCTCAGGAAGAAGAAGAAGAAGAAGCAAAGGAGGAGAAATAATAATAATAACAATAATAATAATAATAATAAGCAGAAGAAGAAGACGAAATCTGCCATCAACACCAAGTGGATTAGTAAAAAATAAAAAAATAAAGAAAAAATGGCAGGTAAGAATTGGAATGACGCGCGATGGTGGTGATGTGATGTGACGGCCTCATCAGGGAGGAAAAATCCTGTCTCCTTTTTTTTTTTTTTTGCTGTGTGTAAATACGGGTTTTGTTTACCTTGCAGAGGCGGAGACGCGTCAGCGATTACTGCGCAGCGTGAAAAAGGAGGTGAGTGACCGAGCGGCTGAGCTGCTGCACCGCCACACACGTTTCTCTACCGCATCCTTTATTATTATTATTATTATTATTATTATTATATTTTTTGCATTCATTATACCTCATCTGTCTATCCGCCTGCTTTTCTGCCTCTTCGTCATGACTGTTTTATTTTTAATCAACCATGATCACTCCATCCAGCCATCTATCCAGGAACCTCTGTAGTCCAGCTAGGAACCGTGGAGGCCAAATGTGATCACCATTATATTTATTCCCATTTCTACAACCTCCGGTCAACATTCACACATGCTCATTTGAGAAAGCCGATCAGCCTAAGCTGGATGTTGGAGGAAACCCACCAAGCACGAGTAGAACATGTAAACTCCATGCACACAGATCACACAGTTGCAGGGAATCGAACCCGTGACCCTGGAAATGCAAGACGTCATCATACAGAGATGCACGGATCAGCCATAACATTATTATGACCACCTGCCTAATATTAAGTAAAACTCCCTTAGCCCACCAGAACAGTACTGACCTGTGTGTGTTCTGGGATCTTTCTATCACAACCAGCATTAACCTTGTCAACAATTTGATCTACACTAGTTCATCTATTGGATTGGACCACACAGGCCAGCCTTTGGTCTTCGCTCCCCATGTGCATCAGTGAGCCTTGGTCACCCTTGACCCTGTCACAAGATTATCGTTTTTTCTTCCCTGGATCACTTTTGCTATGTCCTGACCACTGCAGACAAGGAACATCCCACAAGAGCTGCAGTTTTACTAGCATGGCTAGCCATCACAATGCGGCCCTTCCCACGGTAGCTACATTTTCAATATCTCGTTACAATGGCGCATGAAAGTGGATGGGATATATAAGGTCGAAGGTGAACCTTTTTCTCCTGAAGTTGATGGTGTTGGAAGCAGAAAAAATGGGCAAGTATAAGGATGTGACTGACTTTGATAAGGACCAAATTGTGATGGCAAGAGGACTGCGTCAGAGCAACTCCAAAACCATGGCTCTTGTTGGATGTTCCCCGGTCTGCAATGGTCAAGACGCAACAAAAGTGATCCAAGGGAGGAAAACCAACTGGCGGCAGGGACATGGGTGGCCAAGGCTCACTGATCCACATGGGGAGTGAGGGCTGGCCCGTGTAGTCCGATCCAAAGGTTAATGCTGGATGTTATAGAAAGGTGTCAGAACACACAGCTACTGAATATTAGGCAGGTGGTCATAATGTTATGGCTTATCAGGGTATACTGTGTGTTTTTAAAAACCATTTATTATACAGATGTTAAATAATAAACTCTTGCATTAATCAATTCTTAGTACAGTTTATCATGTGTAGGGTCTCAGGGGGGGCTGGGACCTATCCTAGATAGGACACACTAATTGGGGAACACACCTTAATAGACTACAGTCAGTTTGGAAATACACATGCAGCACATGTCTTTGGACTGTCTGAGGAAACTGGAGTACCCACTGGAAACCCACCAAGCATGGGCACATGAACCAATGATGAGATTTGAACCCTCTAACCACGGAGGTCCAAGGTGACAGTGCTAACCACTGAGCCCTGCACTATGCCAGGAATAATAAACCACCTCCTTTTATTTAATCCTACTAAAATAACTCAATTACTAAAAGGTAGCCAGTGTTTACAGTAGTGTTCTTTTGCTCATTAAAATGAACGCATCAGCAGAAGAAACAAGTTTACTAACAGCCTCTGTTACCTTCTCAGTGAAGAATTAAACGAGCAGAGTAAAGAAATAAACAGTGGTGGCAAATTGTTGTGTTATAAAAGGAAATAAAGATTTCGGTACATAATGTTCCAGGAAAGTAAACAGCTTGAATTCATGCTCTTTGTGTTTGTGTGTTATTCTGTCTGCTGCACCCGTTTGAGGGGTCGTTATAGTGGCCCATCCATCCACATCCATCCGATCCACACACAACCTGGTACAGGTTTTACTCCGGATGCTTCTCCTGACACAACCCTCCTATTTTGTCCGGGCTTGGGTTTGGGACTGCATCCAGTGGCTGGGCTTTGGGCATTGGCTGGGAATCGAACCCGGGCCTGAATAAAAGAAACACCACTTTTTAATCAATCACTAATCACACTAAATGTATTCAGTGATTCAGAGATCATTCACATGATAATACTACATAGTAAGCCGCTTACATTTGCAGTAAGGCAGGGGAAATAAATAGCAAATTACTCTGTTATAAGACAAAAAAAAACCTTTTTTGGGTGACATGCTGTTACAGGAAACTAATCAGCTTCTTGTGCCTCCATGTTTTGGTAGTTTTTTTGTTTTTTGTTTTGAAAGCAGCATCCAGTCATTTGGTTGTAACCATAACCGTAACTATAACCATGTGTGCAGTTTTCAGATCCTGATTCTTCTAATGCAGTTATTGTGTTAGCCTTTGAAAAAGTATTCAGGCTGTTTAATAGGTTCCTTTTCCCAATTAAATGATTAAATAAATACGAGTTCATTAACGTTTTCATTTAGAAGTAGGACAGCCTTGATTAAGAAAAAAAAAAATCTGAAAAATACAGAAATGCTCAGTTTCGGCCCGTGCTCGGTGAGTTTCCTCCAATCATTCCATTTAACCGAATTGATTTTTCCCCACATGCTCTGTTGATTAGCAGCACACCACATCATCTTTTATTTCTCACTTAAGTCATGTGCACTTGTCCACTACAACCTTAATTCTGTACAGGGTTTGTTGGAATTGCTCTTGGCCTGGAGTAGTTCTAGCTGGGAGGTGGTTAATACAGAGATCCTATTCATTAACAAAATATTTAATGGGCATCTAGGACATTGTGGAACATTATTGTAATGCATCCTTTATATTACACCATTTAGGCTCTGCATTCGCTGCTTGTACCTCCGTGTACTGTTTGTTATTCTAGTTTTGGGGTCTATTTGGGACATTAAGGAGTATGTTAATGTTTGCTGGTTTCAGTGCTTCAGGAAAATAGTTTTGTACCGTTTTGTTTCTTCTGCTCATTAAATTGAATGCACTAGTAATCACCGACAGAATAAACAAGTTTACCAAACGTTGCTCTTCCTTGTCACTGCGGTGCACCTTTGGTATTATTTTTCTTCTTGGTAACTTATAAAATTAAATGCTAACTAAATCTATTTCCCATAGATTTTGCCAGGCCAAAGTTACATACTAAGGGTAGTAAACATGCACTTGTGTTTTGTACCATGCTGGTGACATGGAATGTACGTAGAGTTTGGTAATTTTATGCCTAAGAATGTGTTTTGTATAACTGCATAATTTTGTGTAATTAAATACCAAATGCGGGGCCCTGAAGCAAGAACATTAACCTGTACCTGCTCTCACAGAAACTGATCATTCATTCTTCACTGATGAGGTGCAAAGGGCGTTCAAGTGAAACCGGGACTTGTGATAAAAATGTCTTGGTAATGAGGACGTAAAACCGATTTCAAGCACAGTACAGTGATGAGACTCTTAGCCGCAGTAGAACATTTGAATGGTGCAAACGATTTAAAGAAGGTCGTACTTGTGTGAATGACGATGAAGACCGAGATGGCTCGAAGCACACTACAGTCGTGATCATTCAGCGAGTGGAATGCCTGACCTTAATAACTTGTTCTCATCTTGCAGAAAAGACATTACAGGAACTCATTTGGGAGTTTTTGCTGCATCCTTGGTGTAGTCCTGACCTCGCTCCACATGTTTGTGCTGTTAAAGGAGTTCCTGTGAGGCCAGCGATTCAGATGCGAAGCAGGCAGTCTGATCATGACTCTGGCATACAGAGAAAACCGTCTTTATAAACCGGCATTATATGGAGAAATAACATTTTTACTACATTAATGTGTTCTGTTATTCTGCACAATCAAAAAATCTTTTGTTGGACCTGAACAAAAGATAAGTTTGAAATATACACCGTATTGCAGTATGGATTGTCTAGAGGAAAAGCTTTGTCAGTGCACTGTAACTGAATAGCACTTCATTTTCAAATATAGTTCAGCGGTGGTGGTGGTGGTGGTGAAATATCATTCACAAGAAGAGGACAACTTAACGTGGGTGAGCGTCACACTGCAAATGGTGTGATGGCCTGGCACTTTTTTACACCAGTGAAGCAGAAAAGAAAAAGCATGTCGCAGCATGTGCAGGCCTGCCCGTGAGACTGTGGGGGTAAGGGATAGATATGCACATGGAGAGCTACTTTACTTATATCCTACAGAATCTAAAAGGGGTTCCTGATTCATCGTCATTGCATGGATAGTTTTTCAGTTTATATTAATGTACACATTGCAATAAGTTACTATTTCTGTTGCTTGTACTCTGTAAAAAATAAATTGTAAATTTTACGGTAAAAAAAAAAAAAAAAAAACGGCAGCTGTGGTTGCCAGAAGAAGATAAAATCCGCAAAATATACAGCATAATGAGTGCAATCCCGTACAACTGAAAACATTGCTACCGCATTTTTTATGGTAAACTTCTGGCAACCACATAAAAACATAAAGGGGTCGAATAAACGTGCAATAGGTCATATTTACATTTAGGCATTTGGCAGACGCCCTTATCCAGAGCGACTTATATTTTTATCTCAGTATACAGCCGAGCAGTTGAGGGTTAAACGCCTTGCTCAAGGGCCCAACAGGGACAGCTTGGTGGTTGTGGGATTTGAACCTGAGACCTTCTGGACCATAGTCCAATGTGAAGGAGTGTCCAGCGTCGTGGCTTTGTAATCATCAGAGTTGAGGCAGTACCTTTATGTTTTCAACACAAGGATAGACTTTAGGATGGTGTAGTTTGCAGACTATGAGTAAGTTGACCAAAAGTGTTGCATTTGCTATAGAAGGGGAGAAAAAGGGGGAGGCTGGTAGTGTTAATGACTGTTTGATGTATTCCTCACTGCAAAAGTCCCAGTGTTGATTTAACACCCAAAGTGTTTATATATGACCTAATGGTCACGAATGTACTCTGAAAGTGTTAAATCAACACTCTGGGTGTTCATTGAAGACTAAGGATTTTGCTGTGCTGTTATATAGGGATCAGACATAACATTTACTCCACCTAGATTTTGGGTTCCTTGTGTGCCACCAGGGCAGCTTTGGCCCCTTGGGGCATGTTTCCTCAAGACTCCCGGGGTGTGCCGTTCCATGTTGGAAACGGATCCTTTGGGTGCTGTTGGTTGCAGGGTGAAGCCTGCTTTTGTCCGGTGCATTGCATTTGTGTTCTGTTGGACTGGGATCTCGGTCATTTGGAGGTCAGGTGGGCAGTTTCAGGGCGAGGCAGTCTATGGTCACTGGGTGTTCTGGCGCCTTTCTATTATGACCAGCATTGACCTTTTTCTGTGATTTGGATGGGTCAGACTGGATGGGTTTGCCTTAACCGCCCATGATCCTATCCTCACTTATGTATGTGGTGTATAGTTGGTCAGCAACGCTGTTCACTTCACCTGTCCATCGTCATACACTGTTGTCATTGTTGGCAAATTAGTTTCAGTATACAGGTAACAAAGCATTTTAAATGTCTTTTTCGTCAAGACATCATCTCCTGATCACTTCCTGTTGCCTAAAAGTCTGCGAGGCTAAAAATGTTTTACGCACTACTGCAGAGGTTTGAGATTTCAGCCCAGGTCGTCTTCATCACGTATGATTCACCTCAGCTCGCTAAACTTGTAGTGGAAACGATGATGCACACGATGATGCACGCCTACCTGCACACCTCGCAGTCTATATTTCAGCTCCTCTCTTCTTTTTCACGCTCGCAAGTGGCGACACGTAATTATGCCTCACCGAGAAACAGTTCTCAGCTTCTTAGCTCAGGAAGGAACAAAATAAACATTTTGTTGTGCTTTCTGAAATGTCTACTGTGAAATAATTAACCTCCCACATGGGCCTTCAGGTGAAGCAGATTATGGAGGAGGCCGTAACTCGGAAATTCGTGCACGAAGAGAGCAGCCATATCATTTCTTTCTGCGGTAAGCTTGTCACCTCTTGACTTTTCATCACGCTGTGTTTGAGAGCGGGTTGAATCAATCTGGGCGCCCACTTTGCTAGACATGCGAGTCATTACTGACGGATATGTTTGGCAGTAATAGTCAGAAGTTGTTGCGTATAAAGAGTGAAAGTTGTAAAATCATTTTCGGCATCAACTTGATAATGTAACAGATTCTTTGTATGTAAGGATAGTGGGTGCTGGAGGGATGCCTGCACCAGTCTAATGGTGGTTAATGACTGTTGACATTCACTGCTCTGACCGAAGGTAGAGATCATATCCGTGCGTGTCAACAATCTGAAATGTCAAGCTGTACCACATCCATCTGAGACAACCCGAGAATAATAGGGAGAGAGAGAAATATAGAGAAGAAGCAAACAATGCTGTGTAGTAAATAGTTAATTAATACACACGCACAAAAAAAGAAGTGAAACAAGTTGATGTATTTGACTTTAACTATGTCCACCTAATGGACATAGGGAGTCAAAAAAGTATAATAATGAAATAAAAGATCGATATGCTGGCAATTCATACTGTATTTGACAGTGCACATATTGCACTGGCAGCATTTCTACCATAATGTACGGATTTTCCTCAGCTGTTGTTGAAGCTTGCGTGTTGCACGGGCTGAAGAGGCGTGCTGCCGGCTTCCTGCGAAGTAACAAGTTGGCAGCGCTCTTCCTGAAGGTGGGGAAGATCTTTACACCAGCTGAGGATCTGTGCAAGAAGGTGCAGGAGCTGGAACAGCTCATCGAAAACAAGTGAGACCCGCAAACTCTCCAATATGTTTCTAGGTTTGAGGACAGGCAGCCACGAGACTGGCTAGTCGCCCAAATGTACGTCCTGGTTACTAAACTATATACTATCCGATTCTATAGTTCCAGACAGAACCAGTCTCAGACGAGTCAAGACGGTATCCGTAAGCAGTCGCGGACTCCCAACCTCTCCCCGCAAGCCATCAAACACCTGTGGATCCGCACGGCGCTGACAGAGAAAGTGCTCGACAAGATTGTTTTGTACTTGGTGGAGAACAGCAGGTTGAGAATCTGTTTGAATCACAGTCTCTAATATATATTAATACTCATCAAACGCTTGGGGACACCTTCTAATTCAACAGTACTGAAAACATGGCATTATGTAATTCATTAAATAGAAACTGTTCATCATTACTTTAAAGATATGAAGGTCATTACATCTGGAAAATCTGAAAAAGAACTTTAAATGTACAGTGTCTTCAAGTTGTTGTTAGTCTTTTGGCTTCTCCCATTAAGGGGTCGCCACAGCTGACCATTCGATCCAGCCAACAATTTGACGCAGGTATTACATCGGGTGCTCTTCCTGACACAACCCTCCCATTTTATTTTGGCTTGGGACCAGGACTGCATCCAGTGCCTGGTGTTTGGGCATTGGCTGGGAATCAAACCCCAGCCATCCGCATGGCAGGCGAGAGACCTACGACTGAGCCACCAATGCCCATTTGGTATCTTCGAGTCCAGTCAAAAAAACTATCAAACGTAATGATAAAACTTGTCCTCACGTGGTTCGTCGCAGGACAGGAAGACCAAGACTTTAGCTTTGCCCGAGAAGATTATTTCAGTTAGAGTTACCAGCATCAGAAACCACCAAATAACAGCACTTCAAATTAGAGCCTGCATTAAGTATCAGACACATCTCAACAAAAAAAATAAAAAAAACAAGAAAAAACATAGAATTAGAATGTGTGTCCAAACTTGTGACTGGTAATGTGTAAGAATTATTGTGCAGCCTGATTAATATATATGTGTAATTTTGTTTTGTTGCAGTAAATTCTATGAGAGGGAAGCTTTGTTGAGGGATCCTGTTGATGGACCGATCCTTGCATCGCTCCTGGGTATCAAAATGATTATTAACTTTAAAGCTTATCATGACCAACAGTTATGGTGAATTTAGTTACATGGTAGAGTAGAGCAGAGAACAATAGCCTTGGATTACTCCTCGCCATATTTTTCCATCAATCACCTGAATAACTCAATTCTGGATGTCAGTGCATGTGATAAAATATGGGCTTAAACCGACAGAAATAATATATGTATAATAAATTGTTCTAGTGCAGGAAAAACATTGGGTCTTTAGCAGTGCTCTGCATATCAGACATGACGTGCTACTTAAGGTAACGATTTCTATCCATCACTGTCATACCTTGACTTTTCTAGTTGGTCCCTGCGCTCTGGAGTACACTAAAGCCAAGACAGCTAACCACTTTTGGACAGATCCTTCGGCTGACGAGCTGGTGCAGAGACATCGTATTCATAGTGGACATTGCCGACAGGACTCGCCCACCAAGCGCCCTGCTCTTGTTAGTACTGCAGCTTTTCTGCTTCAACATGTTCAAATGTTGAATATACTCTTTTTACGGATTGATCCTTTGTTCCAATCTTTGTGTACTTGTTCGGGTAGATCCAGAAAAGGCAGTCAAGTGGTAGTATGGATGACAGGCCCTCACTGTGGGCTCGGGACTACGTGGAATCTCTCCATCAGAACTCCAGAGCCACACTGCTGTTTGGCAAGAACAATGTTCTAGTCCAGCCAGTATGTTACCTTCAGAATTATTATGACTGTTCTGAGCGGCCTGAATGAACCATACTACTATAATCTACATACTTTATGTTTATTTCTGTAGACAGATGACATGGAAGCGATCCCAGGATACCTGTCTCTTCATCAGACTGCAGAGCTCATGACATTAAAGTGGACACCCAATCAGCTGATGAATGGCAACATGGGAGAGTTTGATTATGAAAAAAGGTAAAAGTATCTCACTACTAAGAGAAGAAGATGTCTCACTGAATTATTATTGTTGTCTTTGTATTGTGTTGATTTGTACGTTTGCACTTATTTGTCATTTTCCAGTGTGTACTGGGACTACGCAATGACCATTCGTCTAGAGGAAATAGTCTATTTGCATTGTCATCAACAAGGTAAAATCGTCCACAGTGCAGGACAGCATCTTATGGTGATTATTGTGTATGTGTCTGAACGAACCACCATCCCAACCTGAGTATTTTCCCTGTCTTCAGTGGACAGCGGAGGCACTGTGGTGTTAGTGAGTCAGGATGGGATCCAGAGACCTCCATTCCGATTTCCAAAAGGAGGCCATCTGCTGCAGTTCCTCACGTGTTTGGAGACAGGGCTCCTTCCACACGGCCAGCTTGATCCCCCTCTCTGGTCCCAGCGGGGAAAGGTTGGCATGGAAATCAACAAATCCAACATCAGTTAGTAGCTCAAAAAGTACCATGGTTGTTTCTGTAAAAACTTATGCAACTTTTGTTATTTAACAGGGAAAGGTTTTCCCAAAATTACGGAAAAGGAGCCCACACAGCTCCTGTGAGTCATTTTCTGACAAGGATGAGGATGAAGCAACGGATTATGTGTTTCGAATAATATATCCAGGAAGTCAGGAGTTTGGTATGTGGCTTTGTACTGTGTACTGTGTTGTAGCGTCAGTGTTGTGCAGACTATCATTGTGAAGTGGTTGGTTTTCCTCCATCTTGTGTACCTTCCACCCTGTCTTGTGGACATCCTTCCTGTTCCTGTAGGTTATGATACTTCCCCAGCATCAAATCCTCCCTAGCATCCTCTCATTGTGCTACACCGTGCACCATCAACCTCATGGGTCACTATGTTATCGGAAAGAGAGAGAGAACATGTTCGGTCTGTCACTGTTTATTATCTTAGTCACCCTCTCTCATACTTTAGAGCAGCTGTCTTCAGCATTATCCCGAAAGGACAGGCATGGCTGCAATTTTTCATTCTGAAAAAGATTTTATATATTTGATTTAAAAAGCCCAAGAACAAATGATTAAACAAGTGTGTCTGCTGATTGCCTACAAAAAGTAACTCCAGCCCATTTGGATATGATAAGACTTCTGCTTTAGAGCCAACTGAGGATGATGGTGGTGATGAAATTGCAACAAGTAATTACAGTTTGGATGCTTTCTTAATGATGCAGTTGGCCCAGAGCTGATAGACCAGAGCATGACCATGTGGCAGCCTGCTCCAAGGAAGTCTTCTTGCTCTTCTTGTTCTCAGAATGGTTCTTCTGAGGGTGGACTTCCCAATGGGTGCAATCATGACAGGTTAGTATGAAACAAGCAGTACAACATTGAGAACTTGAAAAAATAGTTGCAACCTTTTATACTGTACTTTTTTTTTTATCTTTTATCTTTGTACAGGGCTCCACTGAAGTTACTTTGCGAGACCATGAAGTACCAGATCATTTCCCGTGCCTTCTATGGCTGTATGTACTCTCCAAAACTTGTTTTGAATAAGCCTCAGTTTCTTTAGAAGGTCCATAAATTTATCATAA
Source organism: Clarias magur (assembly GCA_013621035.1). Taxonomy (NCBI): domain Eukaryota; kingdom Metazoa; phylum Chordata; class Actinopteri; order Siluriformes; family Clariidae; genus Clarias; species Clarias magur. Next base: position 3,142,212 of record QNUK01000027.1, on the reverse strand, counting down.
CATTCATAACATCCATGTAGGGTTGGCCTACTGCCGTCACCTGTCCACAGTCCGCACACATCTGTCTGCGCTGGTCAACCCTATTATCATTGAACCTGACATTCCGTATGATGCCAAAGGAGGGCTTTCTGCAGATGTTTGGAAGACATTTCTTCAAGATAGTTCTGTAAGGAGACTTAAACAAATCTTTGACTTTTTTTCTATTAAGGAAGTACTGCAGCACAAATAATGCAGCACAAATTCAGCTGTTCAATCAGCTGCTTTCAACTGCTTTCTCCCTGGCAGGCATATGAAGAGGCAGAAATTCTGCGGCTTGTATACTATGGTGGTGTAGACCCCAACCTACGTAAGGAGGTGTGGCCTTTTTTGTTAGGCCATTACCACTTTACAATGACTACTGATGAGAGAAAGGAGGTATGGTGCAGGACACTAATAACTAGCTAAATTTGATACATGCTTTGAGGTATCAATCATCCAGGTGTGTGGTGTGTTCTGAAGGTGGATGAACAGGTTCGGGCCTGTTATGAGCAAACCATGAGTGAGTGGCTGGGCTGTGAGGCCATAGTGAGGCAGCGTGAGAAGGAACAACATGCTGCTGCCCTTGCAAAGTGTGCCTCTGGAGCAAGTGTGGATCTTCGACAGGACTCCACTATCAGCACTGATGTAAGACATGGACAAGAAACTTCTGGATAATGTTGATAAAGTTATTAACCAAGGGTAATATGATTTCAGTTCTGTTCTAGGTCCATCCAATACATTAATTACTCTTAAACATTAATACTAACCATGAACTGGTTCTATGTGGCAGAACTACATAGATATTATAATACATAGTTAATATTACCATATTATCATTCAATGAATTAATGAAATATAAGTGCATTGTTATTTAAATTTTTTCCCTGTCCAGTCATCCCAGAGCTGCAGCTCAGAAAAACAGAGCAATGCATGTTCCCAGTGTGACTCCAACAGTAGCACTCAGGTACGCCCCAACATACACAATTAAAGCTTTACATTTTTTACACCAAAGTTCAATTAGCAGATGTTTCACTCCTAGTTCTCCTAACTTTCTGTAGGTGTTTGGGTCTGTTGATGAGGTTGACCCAATCGAATCTGAACCTAAGCCGAAAGATGAAAAGCCCCAGCCCAAAATTACAAATGGTACTCTTCCCAATTGCACTAGCTCTCCAGACTCTGGACATCCATCCTCGCGCAATTTTTCGGTCACATCTGCACTCTCAGATTGCTCCCCAAGCACAGAGGATGCTTCAACACAAGAGAATGGAACCAAAATGAAACTAGCAGAGCCATCAGCAATGACTTCTGAGGTTACTGTGGACTTTCCAGCCAATTCTAGCCTTGAAGATAAGCTCAAAGGAGAACCAGCAGATCAGAGCTTCCTGACACTGGGCACAGAGCAGTGGGATGACATCAAATCACCCATAGGAGGTGTCCCTCCACAAGATGAGATGATCAGAGCTCAGGAAAATGAAACAGTAGAAAGTGCAGATGCCAAAGATGTTAGCAGGAATGACACAGTCAAGTATGTGGACTCTCAATGGGATTCCAGTGAGTTGAATGTGAAAAGGATAGAAACTTCTGAAACAGTAGAAACTACAATGTCTGTGTGTTCAGAAGAGAGAGAAAAATCTTCAGATAGCACTGAGAGAAGCAAACAAATACGTCAATCATCAGAGACTACTGCTGAAGAAATCACAAAATCATTAGAAGGAATTCGGGATTCACAAATGGTGGTTGAGAGTTCTGTCGAAGAAGCCAAAACCACAGACATAAACTCACCTGCAAATGCTGAGGATCTCACAAAGTCAGAGAAGACCTGTGACCTTCACCTGGAGCCTTTGGAGGAAGAAGCAACCCCCCCCCAACCACTATTGGAATCAGAGGCAAAGTGTGCCCCTGTCATGGAGGCTTCAGAAAAAGAATTGAAGCCTCTTCAACCGCTATCTAAATCAGAGCCAACCAGTACCCCTGAGATGGAGGCTTCAGAAAAAGAATTAAATCCTCCTCAATCCCTATCTGAATCAGAGCCAACCATTCACCCTGACATGGCGGCTTCAGAAAAAGAATTAAATCCTCCACAACCCCTATCTGAATCAGAGCCAACCATTACCCCTGACATGGAGGCTTCAGAAGAAGAATTGATGCCCCAACCCCCATCTAAATCAGAGACAACCAGTGCCCCTGACATGGAATCTTTGGAAAAAGATATGAAGTTTTCTCAACAACTATCTGAATCAGAGACAAAAAGTTCACCTGGCATGGAGGCTTCAGAAAAACAATTAAAGACTCCTCAGCCCTCATCTGAATCAGAATTAGCCAGTGCTTCTGACATGGAGGACTCAAAAAAAGTTATGAAGCCTCATCAACCCCTATCTGAATCAGAGACCACCTGTGCCTCTGACTTGGAGGCTTCAGAAAAAGAAATTAAGCCTCCTCAACCTCTTTCTGAAACAGAGATCACCAGTACCCCCAACATGGAGCCTACAGATATGAAGCCTCTTCCACCTCTTCCTGAATCAGACATGACTGTTGACTCCCACACTGGGCCTTTGGAGAAAGAAACAAAGCCTCCTGAACCTCTTTCTGAATCAGAGATGACCAAGGCTCTTGACATGGAGCCTACAAAAAAAGAAATAAAGCCTCCTCAATCTCTTTCTGAATCAGATATTACCAGTGACTCCCACATGGAACCTTTTGAAAAAGAAACAAAGCCCCCACAACCTCATTCTGAATCAAAGATGACCAGCAACTCTCATGTGGAGCCTTCAAAAGAAAAAACAACACCTCCGTTAACACTATCTGAATCACAAGATATCGAGTTCATACAGAACGATCCACCTAATGCTGAAAAGCCAGATTTAAAATCTATAATAAACTGGGCCTATGATTCCAATAGAACCAAAGCATTAATGAAGCAAATGAATGAACCTCTTCTTGAAAGCTGCATTTCCATTATGGCTTCATCGAAACAATCTCCAGATACTTCTGATGATTCACCATCTGCCCTGGAAATGGAGGAAATCCCAGCTGCACTGGTTTATATGCCTTCAGAGGATATCTTGTCCAATGCTCCTATTACACTGGGTCCTCCTTTGGCGCTGACAATGCCACCAGAGAGAGCTGCACTAGGGATGCCTGCCTTGGAGCTGTGCATGGAGGCAGGTCAAAACACGAGCCCAGAGGCTACTGAATCAGCCCTATCTGAAGAAGAGTCAGAGATGGAGAGTCTTTTCCCCAAACCAGATTCCTTAGCTGTAGGAGACCATAAAAATGATGTTGCGTCTCCAGTGTCCTCTATCGGAACTACTTACTCTGTAAGTTTATTGAAATCATCCAAGCATTTACATGTCTTTTGGTATAGTTCTGCTATCTGCAAATGTCAGCTGTTCATTTATAATTTTGTCCTAATGTTTTACTTTGTAGCAAGAGCTGCTAGACTTGTATACCCTCAATCTACACCGCATTGACAAAGACGTCCAAAGATGCGATAGAAACTACTGGTACTTTACTGCTGCCAACCTGGAGAAGCTCCGCAACATCATGTGCAGGTAAATCTGAAGATTCTTGTTTTTCCTCCTGTAAAAAAAAGTATTATATAACTATGTATATCATTTAACACTCACAGTACTTGTTCATGTACCCAAGATTATTTGCAATCTGTTACATTTTTTCCCTCGTAGCTATGTTTGGCAACATCTAGATATCGGCTATGTGCAGGGAATGTGTGACTTGCTTGCGCCTCTGCTTGTTATTCTTGATGATGGTAAGTTCACACCAAGCTGCCCTGCTGCTTATAAATAGCAAGTGAATCATTGTCTAGCCGTATTCTCCAAGCCTACGAGTTGATTTGACTCACGTTTTTGTGATCTATCTTTTTTTTTTTATCTCTTTCTCTCTCTCTCTCTCTCTCAGAGGCCATGGCGTTTAGCTGTTTTACAGAACTCATGAAAAGAATGAATCAGAACTTTCCTCATGGTGGGGCAATGGACACTCATTTTGCCAACATGCGTTCCCTTATTCAGGTACGACTCCCGTACTTGAAACCTATTTCTTCAGGAATGCAGTAAATTATTTTCCTACAGAAGTGTTCAATTATTTATTTTTTGAATGTTCAGATTCTTGACTCTGAGCTTTTTGAGCTGATGCAACAGAATGGAGACTACACCCACTTCTACTTCTGTTACCGATGGTTCCTTTTAGACTTTAAAAGAGGTAAGATCACTTATAGAGATGAACAAGGTACAAATCTAATTTATACCGTTATACTGCAAGAGAAAATAAAATAATTTTAAATCAGAGCACAGCATAAACAAATCCTATTTGTGTGTCTCAAGAAATGGTGTACGATGACGTGTTCTCCGTATGGGAGACCATCTGGGCAGCCCGCGCCATCTCCTCTGGCCATTTTGTGCTGTTTATTGCCTTGGCACTGGTTGAGTTATATAGAGACATCATTTTGGAGAACAACATGGACTTCACTGACATCATCAAGTTCTTCAATGGTAAGATAGCCATAAAGGGAAATATAGCCATTCCTACATTTGCACAAAAAATATTCCTGCATAGTCACTGTTGGTCTTGTCACCTTGTCACCATGGTCCCCAGTTAGAGCCTGAACTCACGCTACTATATATATGGACTTTCTGTGTATCCTGTCTCCATATCTGCATGGGTTTAATCTGGGTTCAGACATGCTACAACAGTGCTGTAAAAAAAAAAAAAAAAAGGATTTGCCCCCCTTCCTGTATTTTAATTTTTCTGTCATCTTTGCCACACTTAAATGATTCAAGTCATCAAACTAAAATTACAGAAAGATAACCAGATTAAATACAAAATGCAGTTTTTAAATGGTGATTTTCTTTATTAAAGAGAAGAAGCTATGCAAACTTGCCTCGCCCTATGTGCTAAAACTAATTGCCTAATAACTGATTGTGCCATCATTGGCGGCAACAACTGCAATCAAGCGTTTGTGATAACTGGTAATGAGTCTTTTACATTGCTTTGGAGGAATTTTGACCCACTCTTCTTTGCAGAATTTTTTAATTCAGTTAAAAAGTGTTTTCTAGCCTGTATAAGGTCATGCCAAAGCACCTCAATCGGATTTGTGTCCGTCCTTCTAACTACCGTCCTTTTTTAGCCATTCAGAGGTGGACTTGCCGATATGTTTCGGATCATTGTCCTCCTGCATAACCCAAGTCCACTTGAGCTTGAGCTTAAGGTCTTGAACCTATGGCCTGAAAATCTTTGGTTCCATTAATTTGTCATGCACACTCGTAACACGACCGGCACTAGGACCCGGAAGTAATACGGTCGGGTTTCAGGAAGCATAAAAGGAAACAAGATGGCGCCTCACATTGCTCAGTCATTGAGTTCTGCCCATGCTATCGCCGACGCCTCGCTCGTCTAAACGTGAGTACTCACTTTCTTGGGTTATCGCTTCTGATTGGGTGTGTGTATTTAGAACGCGGGTTTATTTGTGTAAACTCTTGCTCTCGCTTCGGGAGAGTTCTAAGAATAACGAGCGTGGTTATCCTGCCTGCTCGCGCTACTTCCGCGTTTGGGTTTACCATCCACGCTACAGGGCTAACTGCTAGTCTTCTGATTCATCTCCGGTTAGTTCGTGACATAATTATGGAAAGCTGGCCAGGTCTTGAGGCCCCAACCCTCAGTCCACAGAATATTTGCCCAAAAGTCTTGGGGATAAAAAATATATTTTTTGGCAAATGTGAGATGAGCCTTTCTGTTCGGTTTTGTCAGTAGTGGCTGTTGCCCTGGAACTCTCCCATGTTTGCCATTTTGCCCAGTTTGTTTCTTATTGTTGAATCATGAACACTGACTGTGACTCAGGCAAGTGAGACCTGTTGTACTTTAGATGTTGTTTTGAGTTCCTGGATGAGTCGTCATTTTGCTCGTGGAGCAATTTTGGTATCCACTCCTGGTAGGGTCCAAAACAGTTTTCTCCTTTTTGTGGATAATGGCTTTCACCATGATGGATTGATAGTGCTAAATTGATAGATGTAAACCAGTGTGTGAATATGTGCACATGGTGCCCTGGTATGGACTGGCAGTCCTCAGTCACCTTGTGTTCCTTGAGAGGCTAGTCTCTGGGTCCATTGCAACGTTAAAAACTAGGATAAAGCAGTTGAATGAATGTTGAATGAATAACCTGATTACACACCTTGTGTTTCGTTTCAGAAATGGCTGAGCGGCATGATGTCCCACAGCTTCTAGTCATGGCCCGAGACTTGGTTCACAAGGTCCAGATCCTCATAGAGAACAAGTGATGACCTTCACCAACGTCTGATCAGAAGACCACTCATGTTTGCTTATTTTTCAAATTACATATTTAGAGCCAACCTTTAGAAACATCTTTCTCTAAGATCCACATAACGGGTTGGCAGAAATCCTTTCTTATGTAATTTAACTTGCTTAAGAGCAATAAAACCCAACAACAGATTACACACTGGACAAGAAATAAAAAATACATATTCATATACATGGCTGATCGCGGTTGAGGAGACTTTAGTTGCATGAATGTACAGGACCCCAACTATACAAAAACAGTGTTTTCCTGCCTTGATCATGGAGTACACCAGATCTGTAGTTCACATTGTAGTTGTTTTTTCCTTCAAGCTTCCCCATGTTGCTTCAGGAAGGTCCTTTTAAGATATTTGATTAGCTTATTAAGGTGTGTTCAAGCAGGGAAAAAAAAAAAAACAATATTCAGGGCAGGGGCACCACAGGAAGACAGTCAGGAATCATGGGTACCATAAAAATGATGAGTCTATGCTAGTGACCAGAACGTTAAGCATTTAAATCTCATGGAGCTATTTTTTGGACATTGAGGAAAGTTCCTGCTGAATGTCTGAGTTAAGTATTTTTTTATTATTATTAAAACTGTTTGCCAAATAAATATATATTATAGGAGGAACCCAAATGATGGCATTACCAATAGAGATTCCTTGAAAAGCACAAAGATATTTGTCTTTTATTATTAAGAAACATCTATTAAGAGGGGTGCTTGCTGTTAACAGCACTTAGCAGATTTGTTGAGTATTGCTTGTCCATCATGATGATCGCTCCATTTTTGCTTGGAAAGCCCTCAGTCTGTGACAGCACACCCTTCCGTTTTCAGGTATTATCAAATTTGTATTATAGATAAGAACAAGTGATTTTCTTCTTGTAATTACCAGTTGAGCTTTCTAGGGTGACTCGGTCACTCGGTGACACGTTGAGCTGCTACACAATTGCGTACCTCACCCGAACCGACCTTACTCGAAAACAATCAGAAATATACTCTAATCTTGAAAATGTGTTTATTTTTGACCAGTCTTTTTGCCTTAAGTTCCTTTCTTTAGGGACACATTCAGCGAGTTTGTTTATGCTCTGTGAGTGAGTGAGTAAGTGAAGAAAAAAAAAAAAACAATCCAATTATTATGTCTGTACATCAAAATATGGATTCATTCACCACAGGAGTATAAAGCATATACAGCATTTACATAGCGAGTGTGTGCGAGTGTGTGCAAGTGTATGAATGACTATGTGAGCGTATGATCCGAACTACCAGCAACCAAACGTCCGTCTCAAGTTTTAGCCGATGGGTTCATCGTAGTTTTAGGACCTCTTGTTATTCAGACCAGTTGTTTCAAGTGCCAGTGTTACTAACACTAACCATCACCCACATGCCATTTCCATTCATATGTGTGTATCGCCATTTCTTAAATGCTCTGTGTACATTAGAAATTATAAAATGATAAATATACTATATAGTATAAGAATACTATATAAAACAGAAATGATTTGTCAATTGTAAAAACAAAAAAAAAGAAAAGAAAAAAGTAAAGCAAAGAAAAGTGCTGTATTTAACTTATGAAAATGATAATTTATTTAAGAACAGAAAAATCCTATATGTTAAAAATATACTGTATGCTTATATATTTTTATTGTAATCAATGTGACTATACAGTATATTGTCAGAATGTTTTGGTGCTGTATTGTAAAATGGAATAAATGTGGACCGTCATGAAAGCGCACACGCTTCAGTTATTCGCTTTTCACTGCAAATGTGCACGCGATTGGGATACGAGTGTGGGATTATTTCCAATAATTGTGTTACTAAGACGTGTAGCAGTGTCCGCTTCGTACAGCCTCTGAATCACCTTGCTTTTGCTCTGTAGAACACAGCTAGCGCAATTACAATGACATTTAACAAGGGGAGAGAAAAAAAAAATCAAAGTAAATGATAATGGCTATCGTTCACTTTTACCAGCTAAAGTACAAAAGAGTACAAAAGATTAGTAGGTTGAAAGGTTGATGATGACTGGCATGAAAACAGGCTTATAAGATTGTGTAGCTTATCTGTTGAAGCAGAGAGTACAGATCAAGAGGTAAGAGAGCTACCATTTTTTTTTGCTATCAGTCACTACGAATTTGGTAAATTATGATAAATCATAAGTAGTCCTACAGTAAAGTAAGTCCATGAATTCAGGATGATTCTCAGCATGCTGTCATGAGCTACCAATTCTTTAAGCATTCTTGGGGAAGTGGTCTGTGGTCATCTGTGCCCTACTTTGTGCCTTTTAAGTGTCAGGAGGGTATCACTGGTAGGTGAACTTTACTGTTTTTTGTTATTTTTGCTTATAACTAAGATAAATTATACTCCAACCAAATGATTAATAATCATTTTAAGTCAGAGCATTTCATGTAAACGGTGTAGTGTTTAGCACCGTCGTCTTGCACCTCCAGGGTCTGGGTTCGATTCCCGGCCAGGCTCGATTCCTGTCTCTGTGTGCATGAAGTTTGCATGTTCTCCCCGTGCTTGGTGGGTTTCCTCTGAGTACTCCGGTTTCCCCCACAGTCCAAAGACATGTAGATATAGGCTTACTGCTTTTCCAAATTGCCTACGGTGTGTGTATGTGCCTAGCTGATGGACTAGCACCCTGTCCAGGGTGTACTCTGCCTCGTGCCCTAAGGATAAAGTGGTATAGATGAGTGAGTGAGTGAGCATTTCATGTCATACAATATTTATTTATAATTGCCTATATTTATAATTATTTCAAGATAATTAGCAACTCACTTCTGGCAGGTCTTCTATCCTTCCATTCGTCCTCTACAGCTGATCCAGAATGCAGCTGCATATTTCGATCTCAACCTTTCCAAGTTCTCCCACACCACCCCACTTCTCTGCACCCTTCACTGGCTTCCTGTAGCTGCCCGCATCAAATTCAAACTTTGGCTTAAAAAGCTAATTTCAGCCTACAAAGCTAAAAATGGCCCAGCACCCACTTACCTCTCAGCCCTTATCATACCACACACTGCACCACGTTTCCTCCGATCCTGCTTGCCTGATCCCATCATCTCTCAGGGATCAAGGAAGATGTGCACCTAGACTCTGTTCTTGCACCTACTGTAGGTAGTGGAATGAACTTCCTCCCCCCAACCAAAAAAAAAAAAAAAAAAAAAGGACATCATGGTAGTATGTACCACCATACTTCGGGGAATGTCATGGTACTTAATAGGTACCACCAAAATTCAGCAGATATCTAATATGGTAGGTTTGTACATATTACATACTGTACCACATTATATATGTTAGTACTACTATACCACACCATAACAGTATCTAACATATTATATACAGTACCTGCTTAACTTAACTTACAACAGTAGCCACTGTTGTATGCAATAAGTACCATGATCTTTACCAAAGTATTGTGTATCATACCTTGTAAAATACCATAAGAGGTAAAACATTAAAACAAAAGTTTCTACATAAATATTACCATGGTTGATGGTCTTTTGGCTGCTCTCATCGAGGGGTTGCCACAGCAGACCATCCGATCTGGACAATAACTTAGCACAGGTTCTTCTGAATGCAAACCTCCCATTTTATCTGGGCTTGGGACCGGCACTGCAATCAGTGGCTGGGAACTGAAACTGGGCCTTCCGCATGACAGCTGAAAAACCTACCACTGAGACACCATTATGGTACATAAACATGTATAACATATTTTTTGACAGGTTCCTGGTATGAGTTCATACTACTGTACATGGTACAACCATATACAGTAGTATGGTACATGGTTGTAACATGTACATTCAGTCATCACCTATACCGGTTTTTCCTGTATACAGAGTCGCAGGGGGCCGGATCCTTTCCTGGGAAACTTAGGGCACAAGGCGCACCATCAAGGGCACACCCTTGATGAAGTGCCATTCCATTGCAGGGCATGCCAGTTTGAGAATGCCAGCTAGCCTGATCTGCATGTCTTTGGTCTGTGGGAGGAAACAGGTGTACCTGGAGGAAACGCACCATGCACGCCGACCTGGAGGCGGCAATCGTACCTGAAACCTGGAGGTGCAAGGCGACAATGCTAACCACTGCGTCACCGTGCCGTCTGTAACATGTACAGTAGTGTGGTATTACGATGAAGTAAGAGGTACCATGGTAGAACCACATACCATAGTGTGCCTATAAGGTAAAATGTTTTATGGGGATTCATTTGGTGGATTTTCCTTCATCAAATATTTTTCTACATATTTCGTTTAGACTGATTTTTTTTTTCATGAAGTGATAACATGAATGCTCATGCATTACATACAGTAACATTGGTGTTCATAAAAGTGCTTAATCGGTTTATTAAGAACTAATACCAGAGACAAGTGAGATTTTGAACAAGTGAGTAGAACTCTGAACACAAATCAGGTCCTAGTGCGTCTTGACATAGAAGAAAACCCTTAGCCAATATTTAGCCTGCAGCTACCAGAAGGCCGCCCATTCAAACCGAGCTCGCTTGACGCAACGTCATCATCCTGCGCCGCTCGTTAAACCACGTGATATGAAGCAGCAAAGTCAAGGGGGGAAAATAAAGAGGCTGCAGGTCGGCTTACTGTTACGGTATATTGATAAATAGCACCACATTGCCGGGATATTTTGTCCACTATCGCGAACCTAAATCCTGTGCTATTGTCTTAGCGTGAAAATGAACAGCGTGGGTGAAGGCTGCACCGAGCTGAAGCGCGAATATGACCAGTGCTTTAACCGCTGGTTCGCGGAGAAATTCCTGAAAGGAGACCGAGGTGAAGATCCGTGCACTGAGCTGTTCAAGAAATATCAGAGCTGTGTTCAGGTAAACACGAATAGACCGGCAAAATGATGTCATGCTGCATGCATTTTTGGATTGAGTCCTATAAATTACAGTCGGCAAACATTCCAAAGTTTTAATTTGCCAATTTGATTTTATGATTGAATATAACAAGATTAAACAGGAACTACTGCATTGATTGTGGTTCAATCCATATCATACTGAAGACTTTCAGCAATACAGTACACACTATATCATTGTGTTTATGTCAAAGTACACAAAACATATGTTTGGTAGGCATTGTGTGATGAGAGAAACCTGCTTTCTTTCTCAAATCTGGGATACTCCTGTGCATTTATTTAAAAAATGATATTTTGCATTTATAGCTTCCTATGGTACTGCATGCTGAAATATACCTTTTAACCATGTGTTAGCAGGGAAAGTGACCTGACTTTCCCTTGACATATGGGATCTAAACTGGCAATTTGTTGGTTATTTGTGCAGTAATATGTTAATATATATATATAACTTTATTCCGTCCATCCATCTACGAACCTCTGTAGTCCAGCTAGGGACTGTGGTGATTACATTCCCATTTTTATGACCACAGTAGATCTCTGGTCAACATTCATACACGCTCATTTGCACACTACAGGCAAATTGGGAATGGTAGTTAGAATAATCTGCATGTCTTTGGAAATGTGTGAGGAAAAACAAAGTACCTTGGGGAAACGCACCACAGGGAGAGAACACAAACTCCTAATTTTTATTTTATTTATTTATTTTTACAGACATTAATGATTGGTTAATATTGCTTTGCTTGACAGAGGAGAAGAGTTGTCCATTCCTTATATCTACTTTTTAATTTTTTTTTACTGTGACATCAGGATTGTGAACGTCTGACATACAAAGTGACAGGATGGTACCGGTTAAACATTTTCTACCAGAAGCTTTCAATATTTGTCTGATTAATGCTGGTGTGATTTTGCTCTACAGAAAGCCATCAAAGAAAAGGACATCCCTATCGATGGTGTGGAGTTCATGGGTCCAAACAAGGAGAAACCAGGCAGTTGATGCGGCTCTTCTGAATTGCTTAAGGAAAATCATCGTAGATTGCACTGAAGATGTCCGTATCATGCGTGATGACAAAATGACAAAGACTTAGTTAAGAACTTTTTGGGGGGTTCAGAAGGAAAGCTATTTAACACTCAGTCGACCGGAAACGCTACAAAGGACATGGCCGGTCAAAAAAAAAAATTCCGCTTCAAGTCAGGGAGTTCGTACATAATGTAATGACACCATAAAAAAAAAAAAAAGCTGGCTTTTGGAATATAATGAAGCTGGTGTTAGCATGCCTCTAAAATATCACAAATACACCTGTAATTTTTTTTTTAATTTCATTGTGTTTGTGTGTTTCCTTCCTTGTGTCAGTTCAATCAATCCTTTAGGTCGGGTAATTTAAAAAGCCTGTTCTGTTGGTGCTGAAATGCAGGAATGATGACATTACCAACATTTTGGGGGAACACCACCATGATTCAAATGTTTAATTGGAGAAAGAAAAAAAAATCATCAAGCACACATTTCACACATCTCTAACATCATACAAAAATGAAGCAAATAAACAAACTTTTTCATTTTATTTAAAAGAAACGATTTAGAAGATTAAACAGATTAGCAGAACTTCTGTAAGAACAGCCTTTTTTTTGCTACAAGAACAACCAAGATGGACAAATGATTTAATCAAGAGGTCTGCCCTACATGATGAGATAAAAATCTCTCTTCTTGGCAGTTTTACTGAATTATCCAGTAATTAATGACCAAAAGAGGAAAGTTTCCATCTTTCGAGACCATTTTGACACTCGTGAATAGAGACTAAGGCTTTCCAGGAATGGTCTTGATTGTGGAATGTCAATTACAAAATAGAAAAAAAAAAAATCCAGGAAAAAAATTGTAAAAGATTGGACATGATGGATGGATGGGTGGGTTTTTAAACAGGTTGAACTTGTTTGGCTGTTTACCGATAGTGGCGTGGCGGTGGGCTGTGGTGCTGAGGCGGTGGTCTTCGTGAGGGAGGGCTGAGACGAGCCATGTGGCGTGGAGGGGAGCGGTAGCGGGGAGGGGAGCCTCGGCTTTGGTATGGAGGAGTGTACCGTCCACGAGACCTGGAACGGGAACGTGAGCGACCCCAGCTTCCACCGCGCTCCTCCAGTACTCTGATGTAAGCCGTCTCACCCTGTAGGATGAAACAGAGAAGCTGTTAACCCCTGATCATGATTATCTCTTCGTATATATTATGTATGATACAAATGGGTGAGAAAGGGAAGACCAGCATAAGCTGTTTAATAAGTGTAAAAAATCTTCTATTTATTTGTGCTGCCATTTCCCACTAAAAGGACATAAAGATATAAATCATGCTTGTAAAACAAACTCCTCCCATAGCTTCAGCCCTGTACTGAAGCAGCTTTAAGGCAAACCTGTTTATTATAATTTGCCCATTAAATAAATAGTGCTAGAACTAATTACCGGAGGAAAATAATAATTGGCTGTGATTGTCAATATAAATCATTAACAATACCCATAGGCTACATCTTGCGTTTAAGAACCACAGCCGTGAATGAGGAAAGTTAAATATACATTAGAAAGTACAACTAGTGAATTTGGCTGTTAGTGTTTCTCTATTGACTCGGAGTCTGTAACCTGGTGGGATCTGAACTCTGTGCCATCTAGTCGACGTAGGGCATACTCCATGTCTTCCCGTCTAAGAAATTCTACCACTCCTTCACCGTCGCGCTGCACATCAGCAAAACATACGTCTCCTGCCTCTCTCATGTGGTCTTTAAGGTCTTGCCAACTTCCAGTGGGAGGAAGGCCTGAAAAACCAACAACAGGACTCATGGATACAAACATAAGTTAAACAGTGTCATATATCCATGTTTACCTACTAATACCCCTAATGATTAGCAGTGGAATTAACTAACCCCAAACACCTTGCTGAAAATATTAGATTAGATTTGATTCAACTGGTCACTGTTCAAGTACATGTACAGAGCCAATGAAATGCAGGTAGCATCTAACCAGAAGTGCATAAGTGGCCTGTATACAATAAATTACAAAGGGCTGTGTGTTCATACTGTATGTACAGGGTTGAGCGTGATTAATGTACAAAAGGTGCAATAGATAATAAGGATAGGTACTATGGTTTACAAAACAACAACAAAAAAAAACACACTGAAGACTTGTGATGTTTCGACCTACCCGTAACGATAACCCGAAACTCGGATCTACGTGAAGGAGGTCCGAACCTCCCCCTTGGTCCTCCACCCGAACCGCCAAATTTGGATCCTGAGGAGCGAGGATATTCCACACGCAGCTTACAGTCTCCCAATCCATATCCGTTCCTTCCATAGACGGCGTCCTCCGCATCCCTATGGGAAAAGAGTAAAGTGCTCCTAACTTTTTTTTTTTCTACTGAGAGACTTTTGAGAAATGGCTCCTCCATGTTCCCTGTCTTCAGTCAGTGATGGTGAAAATGACAACATCAGCCCTGGAACTCACCGTGGGTCCTCAAAACGAACAAAGGCAAAGGGGATGGTGCCGCGGTTGTTCTTCAGCTCGATATCCCGAATTTTTCCATATTTGAAGAAGAGATCCTCAATGTCTCTCTCCTGCACATCCATGGGAAGGTTCCCCACATAGATCCTCCCGTCCGCCATGGTTTATATAAATGTACGCTCGATGGACCTGCAGCCTTCGAGGAGATACAGGATTCCAGAGAATGGCTTTGAATGACAATCCCGGGTCAAGTCTGTCCTCCTTAAAAATGGCTTATTTAAAACTCTAAACTCTGGTAAGAGCAGTGGCAGAAGTGCATGTTGAGCCCAAGTAAGACCGTAGGACCTCTTCAAGACTCCACCAGAGTCGGCAACCTTAAAAAAACAGCATAGTCAATGAGTAAGCTACATTTGGTCATGAAATCATTCCAAGAAGTGTAATGCTACTAGCAGTATAAGGCCACGTTTATGGTTGTATTTTTCTGGGGCCTATTGAGAAGATTTACATAAAGTGCAAAAGAAATTTGCATCAATCACAAAGGCATGTCGATTTTCAGCACAGGTGCACCTTTACAAAGTGCAGCGAGTCACCTTAAACACAGATTTGGTGTTCACATAAAATAAGGCCTTAATGCAAACATTTTCAAACCTTGTGTCTATCAGGTATAACTGTAACTAACTATTATAAATTAAATATATCTCATGTATGAGTCTCAAAAGTCTTCATACATGGGGGAAATTAACACTTTTTAGCCAAGTCTTATTATACTATACATTATGCAGCATTTAAGAACGCCTTTAACAAAAAGAAAAAACATTTTCATGACTGGATCAGGAAACTGCCACAAGTGTTCATTTATATGGTGACACCTTATGTATATACATAGTATTAATTAATATATTTTTAAAAAGTCGAAGTTATAATATAGTATAACCTCTCTAGACCGGATTTTGAAGAACATATGATGTCTCACAGTGTTCGAACAGATAGGTCAAGTAGAATGTGCAGGAATTGCCCAGGCCATGTACCAATATAATAAATAACAACTGACAGAATCTGACAATGTTGTAGGCTAGAAAAGTAAGGGTTAATAGGTTGTATTTAAGTTAATGGAAAAAATATATAGCTGCAAATTTTTTTAACCAGATCAAAAGTCTTGTTCTAGTGGTTCTCATCCACCGACTAGTCTCCAAAAACTCCTATACATTACACTCTAGCATTTTGTGTTATTTCATAAATTTATCATAGACATGATGGCAATTGAATGCAAGTGCTAGGGTTTTTTGTTTTTTTTAGAGGGGGGGGGGGGCTGAAAACAGCTCATGACATCATCCAAAGTATGGACAAAGTAGGAAATGTTAAAATACAAAATCATTTGCAACGCACCGTAAAAAAAGTTTAAAATAGCTATTTTGTTTTATTAATAACACTACAGAAGAATATCTGCATGCCATCAAAGGAAGCCACATAACAGACCAAGTTTCAGGTAAAAAAAGAAAGAAAAAAAAGAGAAAAAGTAGTCTCCTGCATTTTGCATGATGAAAATAGAAACAAGCAAGAGTGACAAAATTACCAGAAGAGCTCTGGCATATTCTTCAGCACACTCATATTAACCGAACATCTGGTTTACTTACAGTACTGTGCAAATGTCTTGGGAACATGCCAAAAAATGGCGTAAGCAAAGCGATTCCCACATAAAATGAACTTATAGAGTAATAATAATAATAAAAACCATAGTAATATTTGGTGTGTAAACTGTGTGAAAAAAAAATCAGTACTACAGTTTTAGAAATAAAAAAAGTAGGTTTTACTGAACATGCTGGAGAATATGAAAGTTCTTCTGGTAGCTTTGTCACAGCTGCTTCTTTCTACATTATTATTTTTTAAAAACTGGTCTGTCATGTAATATATTGCTTTCTTTTCTTTACTCATTTTAAGGTCGGTTTTGAAACAGTGAATGGTTTTGTACAGAATGATGAAGACATGATAAACCTACAGTGGAAACTCGCATACGAATGCCGTACCTTATGAATTTTGCCTTAAGAACAGAAATTTGCAAGAAATTTGCATCAGCATACGAATGGTCAAACCGAGCAAAAAATCGAGTTTACTCTTTTAAAAGTTTTTTTTTAATTTACATTTTGTGCAAAAAGAGCACCGTAGGTCTAAATAAAGTTAGCAAGTACGGTAGCAAGAAGAAAAGGATGGCATTTTCAGTGGAAACCAAGCCGGTACCAAGAAGAATCATAATTTAATGTTAAGTGAGATTTAATGTCTATTTATTTGATATTTCACTCCATTTACATACATCAATACTCTCAAATATTGGTAATATTTTGGGTGGCTGAAATGTATAATTTGCATTTACAATTGCAATACAAATTTAAGACGTAAGAACTAGCCTCTGGAACAAATTAAATGCAGAGGTTGTATTATCTATGTTAAAATCTAATTTATAGTGAAATCTTTTGCACAATACTCTGTATCTATCAACATATATTAAGAACAGAATTAAAAGGTAAACATTTTTTTACTTGAAACCCATTCCCATTTTTCGGTTTATACAAACAAAGTTTGCACCAAGGTGAAATTTAACTATGACTAAATGCTCAAATGTAGGTGGTGTCACCTACACAACCACAGCTTGACAGTTAAATCAGAGGAGCAATCTGATTTTCATTGCAGATTATTAATAACCTGTGTGGTCATACCACATCTGAGTAACTTAACGTGCACTCATTATTTCATTTAAAACCCCCTGTCTCATGCACTGAAATGAACAGAACGCTCGTCAGACAAACCAATGCTCAATGAAAAAAAAAAACATAGAAACGATACAAAATATCTAAAATTATAACTATTATAGATTAATGAGGGCCGGCAGGGCTGTATTATTTTGATCTACAGCTTCATTGATATTAGCCAGCTAGCTTTAGATGTTGCAGCTGCGTCAGCTAGCATTATAAACAATGGATACTTTTAAATAATAACGTCAACACTGCGTTACTTTCAGTAGAATAATATCCAAAGTGACGTTTTACCCCACCAGAAAACGTGTTTACTTAAAAGAAGTGTCGGTCAGCGGCGTGTTAAAGACTTCCCAGCCTCCGTCTGCGTGCTAAGCGGCTAACAGGTCTCTTTGTTGGGACAAAGCTGCTAGCTTAGCCGACTAGCACGCGGGTGCACGCGCACACACACGCGCGGTCTGGTCTTCTTCAAGAGCTCGAGCTCATTCGCGAGGGCATTCGCGCGCTCGTATATAAAATGCTGAGTGCATGCTAAAACAGTGAACATACCTTCTGTAAAGTGAAGAAGGTGGCAGAAATGAAGCTAGCCGCCGAGATAAACAACCTAACAGACGCTTCCTCCAAAGCAGGAAGTGTCTGGCGACCAATAAAGTGGCCCCGCCCACTTTACCGCTCCCTCAGGGTTCAAATATGAAAGCCCCGCCCCTCTTACAATGTATAACGGGACATTTGTTTTCCATACCACATATCAGGGCACGGGACGGGGGGCATCTTGGGTGGGGTGCCAAGCCATCTCAGGACATGCTCACACACCCACTGTACACTGGGAGAAATTCTGAAAGACGAATCGAATGCATACAATGGACTCTTTGGACTATGAAAGGAAACTGGAGTACGTGGAGGAAACCCCCCTAAAAAAGCACAAGAAAATCCTGCACACCGATTGGGGACAGGTTTTAAACCCACTTACTGTGAAAGTCTCACGCGATCGTGCCAACCACTGTCTAAAGCGTCATTCATTCATATTCTATCCCATTTAGCCTGTTTACAGGGGTTTGGGGGGTTGTTGGAGGGTTGAAGCCTCTCCCAGAAGACAATCCACAAAATCACTCACACCAATTGCTGAACGACAATTAGCCTAACCTGCATGTCTTTGGACTTGTGGGGGCTAACCAGAGTACCCGGAGGAAATCCACCAAGCACGGGGAGAACTATACTGCTTTATCCTGTATACTGTATCGCAGGGGGCCTGGAGCCTATCCGCAGAGACTTAGGGCACGATGTGGTGTATATTACAGGATGCGGGGTACTTTACAGGACACGCATGCACAAACACTATGGGCAATTTGGGAACAGCAATTAGCCTTAAACTGCATGACTTTGGACTGTGGGAGAAAACTGGAGCAACCGGAGGGAACCCACCAAGCACGGGGAGAACTTGCAAACTCCATGCACACAGACCCCAAGTCTGAAATCAATCCCTGAAGGTGCGAGGCCACAGTGCTTACCTACTATGCCACCATGCAGCCCAGTCGACAGGGTCATTAACTTTAAAAATCTGTCTTACAATGATTAGTGTACAAGCTAAATTTTAATGGATATATAGATAGATAGATAGATAGATAGATAGATAGATAGATAGATAGATAGATAGATAGATAGATATCACATTTAAAATTTGTTACTTAAAAACTTTCACTTGAGTATATTTTTGGCTACTTTCTCTTTTAGTTAAGTAAGATTTTGACACATTATCTACACTCTCACATATATAGGCTTTCTCAGTACTTCCCCACACCACTGCTTAAAGTTTTCTGCCATAACAGAGTACTTGCTTGATTACTGAGGAACACATTTTAATTCATTCGACATCATATAACATGACTTGCGGTCATCATCACAACAGGAGGTTCAGGCCGCAGATCTTGAAGTAAGAGAAATGACATATTCTTCACTATCTTACTTCATCTGTTTCACAAGTGGTCATGATAAATATACTTTATTTGTACTGCAAATACTTTATACCTCAGATGTTCAAATAATGTACAAGTTTATAAATTAATCACTGTGACCCAAAATAAGAAACATATTCACAGCAGGAACAAGTATGCTACAAATAAACAATGTGTTTTGTGTCACTGATGAAAAGAAAGACATAATCCAATAAAAACATGTTTCCAAAATGTCAATCAATCTTAATTAGGGTGTAAGGTGTACTTTATTGGAATATCACAAAACATTTATCCTTTGCTTAATCACCACAGAAGGATTTCTGATCATTGCAGCACAGTGGTGCAGTATGACCTCACACGTCCAGGGTTGAGGGTTTGATGCCCTCCTTGTGTTTGCATTTTCTCCATATACTTTGTGGGTGGGGTTTCCTCCTTGTAAGATTACCCTAATTAGGCCTAATTAGACAATTAGGCATTTACAAATTGTCTGTAGTGTGTGTGTGTGTGTGTGTGTGTGTGTGTGTGTACTTGTTTGCCCTGCAATGGATTGTCAAACTGTGTACCCTAGAATCCTGGGTTGACAAGATTTAATTACTAAAGAATTAATGACAACAAGATTTGTGGAGTTTCAGAGACACTATGGAAATAAAAAAAAACTGTCCCATACATATGAATTCTACTGAGCCACTAAAGGTAAGTACGCAAGAAAAAAAAAGAATGACGTCCCACCTTCATCATCTGGGTTTATACTGTCAATCACGAAAGTGGTGATTTCTGCACCTCACACAAGCTTGTTAATAAAAGCTGGCTAATACTTTTGCAGTTTTTATTATTTCAATAATAATCAGTATTATCTAGAAATCCCTTAAGTAAACATAAATAAAAAGTAGACTGACACTGAAATTTAATAATGAATATATCTTTTGCAAAATGGCTTTTATAAAAACACAACGATTTGACCTAGATTTCTAACCAAACATAATTTCTAACCAAAGAATTTTTTAACCTCAAATCAAAGACGGTTTTGCATTCTTTTGCTTATTATTTAGTAATTACATTTACAATGAAATAAGCAAAACCAATGACAACTCTTCTTACATTGATCCAGGTATAGTCTCATCCATTTTCAGCATAAATAAATGAATAAATGTTTTCTTTAAACATGTTTTTTCTTCTGTTTTGCCTGTTTTGTATTTTCCTTAAGGAGTTCGGTAAAATCCATCCTACTCACTTAAACCAACAGATGATTCACTGGAAGCTCTAAAAGTTTCATATGTGCATGACCCAATCTGCCAGTATTGAGTTTTTTTCCCCATAAGAGGATCCACACAGATTTGCTTTTTGGACTGCCAGCTCATGATTATAGATTTTTATGTGACAGGATGACTTGAAATATAACCTAGCCACAAACAATATTAGACCAAGATGCCAGTAGAGACAGTGAAGGGTTGACAACATACAGTTATCCATATACATTCCAGCACTTTGTTTTGAGAGGTTTCAGATATATCGTTGTTTAGTTTTGTGTGATACAACAGATGTGGAAAATTCCCAGCCTATCTGCATTTCAGGAACCGCACAAAGGACCTAAAACTAGTGTGGGCAAAGTACAAATGTGGGCAGTTTGCTTTTTCTCAGCCTTGGTATTGAAAAAAGTTGACCACGCTTCACATGTACAGTAAAAAATTTGAATAACCTGAAAAAAGTACATTTTTCTTTTGTAATTGAATTTAAAAAGTGAAACTCACATGTATCATGTATCTCATATAACAAATCCCCAAAAAAAAAGTCTCTATGTAATATCTACAGTATACTAGATTATTTAATTTCGAGCTTGAATAAATTACTGTTCATACAGTAAAAATACTGTGTATCTTTTGGTCTATTGTAGTATACACATGTGGAAGACCGATTACTTGACAGGCGTCCAGAAGATGACCACTGACATCCTCCACAAGTAATGTGAGCCACAGAAGGTGCTATATCAAAGCATTAACATGGAACGTTGATGACCACAGCCTTAAGAATATTGCAAAGCAAAGCTGATTCTAGAACTTGAGAGAGCTTCATATGGAGGGGAGTCAGGCTGGAGTCAGTGCATAAACAGCCACTACGCACAGATGTCTTCAGCAAATGGGCTACAACTGTTGCATTCTTCAAGCCACTCCTGAACCAGAGATAATGTTAGAAGTGTCTCATGTGGGCTAAAGAGAAAAAAGAACTAGACTATTTCCACAGCTCAGTAGTCCAAAGTTTTTATTTATTTATTTATTTATATTTTAGATTTGGAGGACACTGAGACACCCTGATTTACGGTGCCATGTCATATGCTGGTGTTCACTGTGTTTCTTTGTAAGTCCAAAGTCAATGCAGCCAATCAGGTGATCGCTTCCATGCCCTCTTGCTTTGATGTAGTAATTCCTGCTAAAGGAACCATTACATTTAACGTAATTGTTCAGAATTGTTTTAAATGTTAAATCTTTTTTTTTATTGATCCTAGGAAATATTCTAATATTTTGAGAAACTGGATTTTGATTTTCTGTAATCATCAAAATTAAAACAAGGCTTTTACTTAACCTGTAATGAATCTAGAATATTTTTGGTACTTGTGGTCCTGCTTATGGTTGAAGTGCGTGTTTCCTATTGATAAGGCATTTGTTGAGCAGAAGGAAATCAGCCAGTCCCCATTGTCATTTGTCTTGTCGGCCTAGCCGTAAATGGGTATGCAGAGGAGTGAATATTTGCTCTGACCACTACCCTCTCCTTGCGAAATGTCGACTCCGGCTGAAGCGCCAACACGCACAGCAAAAACGACCACGACCTTTTGCAATGGATAGACTCCAAGATCGCAAAACGGTGGAGCAGTTCAAGATCAAATTGAGCAATCGGTTTGAGTTGCTGGCGGAGGAGGTGGACTTTGGAGAAAGATGGTCAAGCCTGAAAGAAGCAGTGATCGAATGCGCAAATTGGAAGAAGGCACGGTGCGAATAGGGAGCACTGGATCCAGGAACGGGCCTGGGATCTAATCGATGAATGGAGAAATACACGTCAGAAATGCGACCAGGCAAAGACAGAGGAAACACAGTTTAACTCTAGTCCTACCAGGAGCTGGAAAGTGAAGAGGAGCTGTAGGTGGGACAAGCGGGACTGGCAAAAAGAAATGACACCAAGACATTATTGCATTGTCCATGACCTGGCTGGTGCAAAGAGTAGGCATGAGAAACCCGTCAAGGACAAGAATATGGAAAGTTGCTTCTAACCAAAGAAGAGCGGGACGCCCGATGGGTTGAACACTTCAAAGAAATGCTAAATCAACCTTTTTTGATCACTTTTGATCCCCCTGACCAAGCTAATGATCTGGAAGTGTGTACTGATGCAATTACAACAACGGAGACAGTTGTAGCAAAATCGACTCCTGAAGAACAACAAAGTGCCAGGCCTGGACGTATGCGATTTGCGGGCCATATACTCCGGGTCAACCCCATCCACGACACCCAAAATCAGCAGTTCTGTGAAGGCCTCAAAAAGGAAAGCGGAAACAAATACATATATATATTTTGGTGATTATATAGATTTTATCCACTCCATAACTTAGAATAAGAAAATGTTCTGTCTTTAAAACACTTATAACACAATCTATAACCTCTACTTTCTCTTAATGACTTCACACCTCTTTACCTTTTAACACCATCTGGATCACTGGAATCTACTACATGTCCTTTTGAAGATGACAACACACTTGGAATACCATTTGAAAGAGACAAATACTAAATAGATATTCACTGATCACCTTCCCCCTGAAGTATTTATATTGTGTAATTATTTATTTAGGGGCTGAGAGCAGTGGACTTAAGTTGGACTTAAGTGGACTTTGGACTTAAGTTCATGGTCTTTGGTGTGTGTGTTTGTGTGTGTGTGTGTGTGTGTGTGTGCCAGGTGTCAGTTTTTATGTCAGCAGGACATTCACAAGCTACTGTTGTAATCTGACTCCATTCACAAGTTCCTGCTCTTCCTGAGTAACTTGGATGTTTTACATGAACTTCCATGACCCACTGAAATCCTGCCCCCTGTAGGTTTTCCTTAAACCTTCATGCATCATTCATTTTTATCGCTTGAGAGGAATTAAATTTTCTAATGCTTTTGGTTAAATAAGTTCTGATACTAGTTTATGATGCGTGCAGTACAATCTCTAGTGAGCCTTATGAGCACTTTATTAGTCTTACTGTATAACATGTGAGGGATTATTGGGTTTCCAGTTGTTATGAAAAACCTAAATCTACCTTCAGTAACTACGTCTGTCTTTAAAAAAAAAATTTTTTTTATTAATGATGTCATCTGGTTGTACTAGCTAAGCGGAACACTACAGTGCTCACAAAGAAATAAAAGTTATCTGATGAAGTCATTTTTCTCAATTGGTTTATCTTTATGTCTAGACGTTTATGTATAAAGAGATCACACATATTTTTCTTACCACCTGTTACAAGACATTATTACTACCTGAAAGACAGATCTGGTTGGTTCACGGACTGCAGGCTCAGCCCCTATCGGTGAGAAAACAAACACAATTACTCAGTGTCACAAGGACACACTCACACACCCTTTCTCACAGAGGCAAAGAGAGGGAAAAGTCGAAGGCAAAGTATGACCGGTACTTTGAGATGGGTCTGAGACTGTAACACCGAGATGTTGGAATGATGCTGTCCCACATTCTCAGGCATTTCTTCAGGACAGAGTCGCTCCTGATGATCCAGACTCTCCTGCGTCTGAAAAGGGAATGATGTAAATAAGGTAGGATGAATTTAAATCCATAATACTTAATTGTATTTAATTGTATTAAAAACAGAGAAAACAAACAAACAGGAGTAGGCTTTTTGGATGACATAAACCTTCATGTCATTGTGTATAAATGAATAATCATTGTATATATTATCTTCCATTTCATGTGTGTAAAAAAAGATACATACTGTAGAAGCATCATATACCAAATAATCACAGCATCCACTATACTATGAAGGTTCTAATGCCAGCCTTTAATTATTCATTTTCCTTAATTCATAAATACCGAGTTTTTTTGTTCATTCAGTGCTTAACAATACAGAAAACTATTCTTATTATTAACACTCTTGGACACCGGACTCGCTAGGCCAATAATTCCAGCTGGGCACAAAACCCACAACACATATACATACAACAGAAAATATGGGTTGTGTTCCTGTTCATGACTTTTTAGATCTATATGGGCTGACATTAGAGCGCTAGGGGAGCTGTGAAATGATGTTATGCATGACTAAAATGTCTACTCTGAAACTGTTTCACTTTTTTTTTTCTTCACAAAGTGAATCCAAAATACCACCGCTCGATATGTACAAATTCAGATTCTCCTCGCCTTTTTAATGTGTTCATCAACAAAATGCAAAAAGGCCACGTTTATTTTGCATACCTTAGTTTGTAAATGGACAATCTAATGACCGTGTCAAAAACAAATAGCCTTTTCTGTTTTGAATAAGTTGTTAGGCAATTTTTGTTTGTTTGTTTTTGATCTTTTGCTATCACTTTTGAATTTTTTCAATTTACTTCCCTGCAATATGGAAAGAAAATCAACACTTTCCCCCTTATAAACTGCAATAATATAACCTATATAAAGTATTCTGCACATATGCAAACGCTTGGCAGCAACCATTTATTCTTTGTGAGAGCTAAGGTATGAATCTGACTTTGAAATAGGAAACGTGCGTATGAAAGCTGTATGAAAGCGTATGCTGTTTTACTGAGTAATGTGTACTTCCTGATACTCCACGACATTACACATAATAATAGTAACAATAACAATAATAATAATAATAGTAGTATAATCAATATTATGTCCATATTATATTGCCAGTTTTTTGTAACGTTTAAACAAAATGTCATTACCGGTTATTTCCAACGTACTGTAGCGTAAAAGGGCAAATAGTACACACTCTTATATAAAAAGAGTGTGTGATGAAGAGAGAAAGAGAGAGGTGGGCAGCAGACAGACAGACAGACCTGTTAGGATTTATACTATTAGGTCAAAGTTTTGCTCCGTCATTCAGAAAACAGTCAACACATCTTGTATTTCTCATGCCACTATTGTACAAACAGAGCGGTTAAGTCCAGCCGAACAGGTTCTGCAGGCAGGTTTAAACATGGAAATAAAAACCTGAAGTTTCCCATATTTAATGCATCGAAACTTAACTCAACAATGATCTTGTTAGCTTATGTGGGTGTGAATAGCTAAAAATATTCAGTTTTACTGCCAAAACAGGGGTTCTCAAACTTTTGCACATCAAATGGACATTATAAAGTTTTTTTTACAATCCCAACAACCTTCAGATTTATAATACACGACTTCTGTCATATTTAAACATTTTATTATGAGCCCATGCCGACCTACGCGCTAACCTCTACAGGTCCGATCGCTGATCCATTTCTCTGAGATGGAGAAATTTGGACAGAACACCTCTGATGGGAAGGAATAAAATGACATTGTATTTGACAAAGAAATATATCAATACACTTCACACACTGTTGTGGCTGCATTTGGCTGTACTAACCCTAACCCTAGGCTGTGATCTATTTGCTGCTGGTGTGTAACAGGATTTACAGTAACCGTGTTATAATCTCAATAACACGCCGGGTTTGCTGTGTAAACATCTGCAGTTATTTTAACCCATTCTTTTCAGCAGCATGGCCGCTCGGGGTTTAAGGGATAATTGGATGTTGAAAATCCTACTTCCAGCACAATAGATGGCAATGCTAAACAGCGGCCGACCAAATTGAATCAAGGCACTTGAGGAAACACCTAATCATTGTAATCATTGACCCAGTAGTAAACCTAACTACATTCTTTTAATATGAAAGCTGAGAGTTGAAGGGGTTTGTTTATAACAGTATTAAATGATACCCTTTCATGTCACTGAAGTGGTGGCAATAAGGGAATAAGTCTTTTGTTCCCTTAGTATGATATTTGACTTAAAAAAAAAAAGCTGCATCTTTGAAGTACTCTAAGAGTCCATTAGAAGTGCACAGTCAAATTGTGTATCTTTAATCACTGGACAAGTAGTACATGTTCTTCTGTGAAGGTACCCATCACACAATGCACATTATCACGTCACAGATACACTTTCAGATACAAGTTTCAAAATTGCAACACCAAACTTCTAAACCTTCTTTTCCTTATGAAAATGAAAAATTTCCAGACGTGTCGTGCTGTCTGGTTGAACAAATGGCAAAGATAGCTTTTGTTTTGTTGCTGTGGTGAAATCATCTTTGATCAACTGTAGCGACTGCTCATCCTCACGTGCTTACAGGGAAAGCAAACGCATTCTGGCCAAGCCCTGAGATTTAAACACTAGATACCAATGCAGGCATTTTTCCCTCTCTATAAATAGCCATAGTCTTTGAATGGTTAAAACACAGAAGTTTTATTCATCTTGTACTGTAAATTCATGACATGTCGCAAACTACAATCAGACTTCTTATGGCTTTCTTTCAACAATGACTTTGTTCTTGCCGCTCTCCCATAAAGGCCAGATTTAATAGTTTAAAAGGCACGACTAATAGTTGTCCTGTGGACAGATTCTCCCACCTGAGCTGTGGATCTCTACAGCTCCTCCAGAGTCTCCATGAGCCTCCTGGCTGTTTCTCTGATTAATGCTCAATTTGCCCGGCCTGTCAGTTTAGGTGGACGGCCATATCTCGGTAGGTTTGCAGTTGTGCCATACTCTTTCTATTTTTGGATGATGGATTGAACGTTGCTCCATGAGATGTTCAAAACTTGGGTTTTTTAAAAAAAATTTTTACAACCTAACCCTGCTTTAAACTCTTTGACTTGTCTGGTGTGTTTTGTGGGCTTCATTATGCTGTTTGCTCACGAATGTTCTCTGACAAACCTCTGAGGGCTTCACAGAACAGCTGTATTTATATTGAGATTAAATTATACACCGGTGGACTCTATTTACTAATTAGGTGACTTCTGAAGGCAATTGGTTTCACTGGATTTTAATTAGGGGTATGATTTTTATTTGTAAATCATTGTTAACCATTTATCATTTTCTCCTTCACTTTACAATTATGTGCCACTTTGTGTTGGTCTATCAGATAAAAACCCCAATAAAATACATTTATGTTTGTCGTTGTGACATAAAGAAATGTGGAAAAGTTCAAGGGGTATGAATACTTTTCCAAGACTCTGATTGTATATAATAGAAGTGTACACAAAATTTTTATTTAATTTGGTTCCTGTTTTTCCACTTACATTGTGGAACCTAGAAAGAGTGAGAATGTTAACCTTTAATTGTACGAACATCCACATTTGGTAACTTACAAGTGTCAGTATCAGTAGCTTTATTTAAGCACAATGTCTTTGTATTTTTGTATTATGTTTAAAAAAAATGCGTCTTTACATTTCTGTGTTTATATACTGCTTATATTTTTGGAGAAAAAAAAAATCATTACCCTAAATAGGTAAAAAAAAAAAAAAATGTATGGTAACTTCACTGACTGCAACATAAAAATGACAACAATGAAAAATTTCATGTTCAAGTCACAAAAGAGATCATTTTCAAGTATATCAGTGAGTATAAAAAGTTTAAACATCCATGAAGAGTAAACACTCCCCTCCCCCCCACCCCCCCACCCCCCAAACTGACTAACTTTTGGTTTTTCATCAACAGGCTTTTGGGAATCAAATCTGGAGGGCATGTAGAAAATGTACCATCATCTGCGCAGGTCAGATGCACACAAGCTTATGTTGGGGTTCCTGTTCACCAGCATCACAATGATGTTGTACTCTTTTTCAGTGCCAACATTCCAGGCAAACACACCAAGGTTTGTCTTTTATGTTCTTGACAGAGCAAGAAACATAACCTAAGGTTTAGGTGGGGATCAACAGTAGATTTTTATCATCCTTCTTAAATGAATTTGATATATAAAAAAAATTGCATTGTTTATTTCTTTTGTCTGCTCACATTTTTTAAAATTACGACATTACATGGATTCGCCACAACAGGAGTGCAATTATTAAATTCATTCATATCATTTGGTTTCTGATAATAGCTGTTCCTCAGATATTAAGTACCGTAGGCCTAGTAACTCTAGTAATCCCGCACCTCTCTCACACACAGATTGCCAGTGCCCCTGTGTGCAAATAAAACTCCAACATGGCAAAAGAAGAACGTCTCTTTCTTTACACGTGAGGTGCAGCACTGTGTGCCAAAAGTGAACTTGATGTTCCTGAAAACTCACAAAGCTGCAAGCAGTACTATTCTAAATATCCTCCTGCGCTATGGGGAGAAGAACAGGCTGAAGTTTGCTCTCCCCGATGGGCGCAATGATTTCTCCTACCCCTCTACCTTCACCCGCATGCAAGTGAAGGATTACAGACCAGGCGCATGCTACAATATAATCTGCAATCACATGCGCTTCAATGCTCCTCAAGTTGAAGCCCTTCTCCCAAGCAATGCGTTCTTTTTCACTATCCTAAGAGACCCAGCTCTGGTCTTTGAGTCCTCGTTCCATTACTACAAAAGAATCATTCCCTTCACATGGAGGATCCATGGTGAGGATAAACTGAAAGTTTTTCTGAATAATCCACGTCTCTACTTTGACGCAGATGGTTATAACTCCTTTTATTTGAAGAACCTTCATTTTTTCGATTTCGGTTTTGACAACACACTGGAGCCAGAGGATCTGATAGTGGACAGCGCCATAAGTGCCATCGCAGAGCGATTCCAGCTCGTCCTGATCGCTGAACATTTCGAGGAGTCACTTATTCTGCTCAAGGATGCTCTCTGCTGGGAGATGGATGACTTGCTGTTCTTCAATATGAACACACGCAGACCAACTAGTGTGTCCCAGCTCACGCCCGAGCTGAGGGCCAAGGCGTGTGAATGGAACGGAGTTGACTGGAAGCTCTACCGTTACTTCAATGCCACGCTTTGGGCCAAAATTGACGCCTACGGGAGGAAGCGCATGGAGAAAGAGGTGAAAAAGATGCGCCAGAGGAACAGCAAGATGGCAGCCATCTGCATTAGCGGTGGGACGGCCGTGGAGGACGAGGACATAAGGGACCAAAGCATGAGGCCCTGGCAGCCTGTTGGAGAGCGCTCTATTTTGGGATACAACATGAGGAGCAATATCGAGCAGCAATACAGGGAGCTCTGCCGAAAGATGCTAACGCCTGAAATTCAGTACTTGGCAGACCTTGGAGTGAATCTGTGGATGACCAAATTATGGGGATGGTTCAAAACAATTTTAACATTATGATTTGAAGAAATGGTGCTATTCCATGTCTTACCTCATGATTCTGAAAAGAATGTCATAATTACCCTTTAGAAAACAATGAAACATGAGTAACACAGTTCATAACGCATCTCTGACGAAGAACTGGCAGCTTTTTGCATTACATGATCATGTTTAATAATTATTGTGTGTAATAAAATGAAAAATGTTTCAATAGAACCTTATATGCAAGTTATTATAGTTTAAAGAGAGTCAAAGGAAACAAACAAAAAAAAAAGCAGCTGATCAAAGTAAGGTCAGTAATGCTATTCTTTTTTTCTCTTTGACTTTGCCACCTTGTTTCACAAAATTTCATGGGCCAGGATCTGTCAGATCAACCACCCCTCCCTCTCCCCCCGCTCCTCTTCCTACACTACACAATCTGTTTTCACAATCTGTTTTCCCCTCCTTTCTCCTTAACACAGTTTTCTTCCCTATTATCTCTTTCTCTCTCTCTAATCTTCTCTTTCCCTGCTAGATCTCATCCTTTCCACGACTGAATCCGGCATCCTCCTCTAAACATCTGAGTATTTATCCACTGCCTTCAAGAGAACTGGTTCTGAAAACGCCAACACTGGACATGTCAGTGATATTGACCATGAGCACTTTTCTCCACTATTTTTTACATTTCTTGAATGTGTTGTGTACTCTCAGTGCTCTACCTGTCTTACCCAGAGGCATTCCAAAATCCTAACTCATCCGACTTTAAAGTATAAAGTCTAGATTAACTAAACTTTCAACCTCTCAGTAGCCTTCAACATGGTCATTTGCAAAATCCTCTGCTCATTCACAGATATAAAAAGCTTGATATGGCAGTGGCAGTGAGACAGTCATATGAAGTATTATGGGGAGGTTCCATGTCTGCTGCATGCTAGTTCACCACTAGTGTTTTATCACCTGGTGTTCTGTTGCTACTTTATACCCGCGTATAACACGGATATAGTGGTGACGCTTACCTCGTTCCCTTATTTTTCAAAGTAGGATGAAAGGTTAAGGCACAGCTCTGCTCAGATAACATCATCTGACAATACAGGCAACCTTGTTGTGCTTCTGTTCAACCAACTATCATTTTGTTCTCATATTGCTAACCTGACACGATCATTAAGGTTTCAACATCAGGTGGATCATCACAAGAGCCACTCTGGTGCTTCATTAGAACACTTTCCCCTGGTTGTCTGTATAAAACCTACCTCTTAAAATCCACCTTTTCATCAAGCACATTAATTAGGACTTATAAAATGAACCTGTTTGGCTTGATTCCAACTTGTTCAGGGCCACTGGAGCAGAGCACAACCTTCTGATCAGCAGCCAAATGTCCTGACCACCGGCGGTGGTGCTGGTATACTAATTAAAGAAAAACTTAACTGTACTGTTCTTGTTGCTGGATAAACTGTGGTCTATGTAAACTCCACAGGGACAGTTGTGGTTCAGTGTTTAGAGTCATGGGATGCTGTTCAAAAGGTTGCCCTCTGCTCCATTAGTGCTCTAAAAGAATTCTAAAAGTAACTCTACAATACTTATATGTGTAAAAATAAAGAATTTGTTTTTGTTTCACCCTCACGTTTTTGTATTCATTTCCTCTACAAAGCATGTCTATGAGCAGTGCGAACAAAAAGAGACAAGAAGAGAAAAGTCTTGATCGTAAGAGGCCTGGTCTCTTAAACACCATTTTGAAATTGCACATCCATCAACCACCAACCTTTTGCTTCATAACATTGCTTTAATGTTTTGGACTTGTGTTTGGTTGATTATATATTCAAGAACTGTTAAGGTGTATTATATGGTATGTTATAGAATGAGAATGAGAGGAGTCCTAGCTTCAGGAAGAAGAACCACCATGTGGTCTACACCAGAGGAACATAGAAATGTCTAATTTATTTACTTTATTAATTAATTAATTTAATTCTTATTTATTTTTGAGTAATAGCACCATGCAGTGCCTTTGGTGTCCTTGTCAGAATCAGTCACTTATCATGAACATATTGCAAAAATAATGACAATCTGAGGATTTATCATAAACATGGCCAAACATTTACACATATGGTGGTACAATAATACGCCTCTTGAAATGTGTTTTGCTTATTACTGTACATTGACTCAGTATATGTGATTTTGCCAAGTTCAACCTGGTGCTCAGCTAACTTCAAAATACATTTTTTATGTATACATACAAATTCAAACACATTTTATATGTTTTTATTATTCTCAACGAGTTCTTTCAAAAATCAAGTCGTTTTCTCCTGACATTGTTGTCCATTTGTTAATACCTGGTCAATTTTGATCAGTGACATCACCACGAGAGATTGAGACAACAGGACTTAAGCTTTTCAGTTGAAGCCAGCTACGTTGCTACACTGAGTAAACCAATGTAGCCATCTTAAACTGAAATGATTCAACTTTGAAACAGCGTTGCAGTTTTGCATTGGTTAGCAAAAGGTACAGTGTGTCCGTAACACCAACCGTGCTTTTTTTTTAATTTTTTTTTTTTTTTATGTCATGCAGTTAGGACTTTCAATTTGCCATTGTCTTCCACTGTCTTTTGATTCACAGTTTCAAATAATGGAAAGGTCGAGTAAATAATTGCCGATATTTCCACTTAAGTACATTTACATGATTCAAGACAACATTACTAATGAATCAAATGTTGGCAATTTGGAAACTGGAGCTGAAAGAACAGTTGATTTGTTTTGAGTAAATCAGTAAGTCATCAGGCTCCGGCCCTGGTTTCAGCCACGCACAGTATACAGTAGACAGAAATTGCATGATGTTGGCTCCTGAAATTTCCCCTCAATCGAAACAACTGCTGTAGGTACATACAATATTTACACGCACATTTCATAAGTTTCATACATACTGTACTTGGATGAGGTAAAGCTTGATATGTTTACACTGTTAATATTTAGTATACTTACACTGGGAAACTTGGGTATTAATATATTTATATTAAATTATATTATTATATTATGTTCAAAATATATTTGCTAACCAGTCATATTTAACAACAAATCACTTAGATGCTAAAGCATGTCTACCCTGTCATGGTCAACCCAATTGTCAATGATTCCCTGACAAGGTGGATGTGGAAGATGACCTTGACAGTTGTTGCTAATAATTGTATACATAAAGTAACGAGTATTATACACATATAACAGCAGATTTACTCCATTCGGCGTGGGTATTATGGACTTTTTTGGTGACAAAGGTATCAGCAGGACTTTTGATAATGATAAGAAAATATTTTACCAACTTTTTTTTTCATTAAAACACCATACTGCGATAAATACAAAATGCACATAATGGATTTACCCGTTTGAAATATATACAGCGGTGCAGATGTAAATTAACAAGACTGTTAAGACTAGTTCAGCCAGGCTAAACAATGGGAAATGATTTGCATTTGACGTCTCTTTTTAAATTGATGCATTTATTATTCATGAATTTTATGGCAGTGCAGTACATGCTGTGCTATCTCCAGATAGGTTAATTTCTTAACATTAACACATAAATCATGTTTTATTTCTTGTACCTATGTGAGGAATCACCCAAAGACAACAAAATGACATTGTAGTGAACCATCAGTAATTCCTTAAGCAAATGGACTCCCTAGAACATTTTCAGTACTTTTAGTGTTTGGTTGTAGATTTCATAATTGTCAGCATTTTGAATTGCACTGCATTGTCACTGACTACTGAGTGTATACAGTAATGCAAGCAGGTGTTTTATTGTTTTATTGTCCAGGATTTATTGTTCTATCTCTGCCCTTAAAAGTCAAATAAACTACATGCTAAAAGCTTTTCTGCTGGAAGGCTGTAAAGAGCATTTTACACACATCTAAAGAATGACTCAAAAGTTGTGGTCCCCAGGGTGGATAAGCCAATTCGAAAGCATAAAATGTACTAGTTCACCAGTTTCCTGTTTGTTTTATTCCGGTAATCAAATGAAACTACAGAGCATTCTCGGAGAAAATAGTACATGTTAAAGATGTGACCCTGTGTTCTGTGAAGTGACTTGACACCATGACCAAGACAACTCAGTGACTAGCGTGAACGGATATGAATAGAAATACAGTCATATGGGTACTGATAACCTGCTGGAGACTCTCAAAGCGCTCTATTTTATCAAGATCAGACTTACGAATTGTGGCTGGTGTTGAAGTTCAAGCTCTGCCCTGTGACTTTTTGAAGGTAGGGACTTTGCAAGCATGAAGAACGTGCAGCAGCAGTTTCGCATGCACCAGATGGAAGTACCAGACAGCATACTAGATCACCATGTCTGACAAGAAGAGATGATGCACAAGGAGTGTGTGCACAGACACATTATGAATCAAACGCTCAGAATGTGCTGTCCACTTCTGTTGGAGAGGAGCGCAAACAAAAAGAGTCCACATTAAGACTATTCAAGTAAAAGTAACAAATTTAAAAAAGTAACAAAAAATCCATATTTAATTTCTAATCTGTCAATCACATGGCAGCAATGCATTTAGGCATGTAGACATGGTCAAGTTGAGCTGCTGAAGTTTAAACTGAGCATCAGCATGGAGAAGAAAGAGGTTTTAAGTGACTTTGAACATGACATGGTCATTACAAAAGTACTGATCTGCTGGGATTTTCATACATAACCACCTCTAAGGTTTACTGAGAGTGATCTGAAAAAGAGAAAATATCCAGTGAGCAAGAGTTCTCTGGATGAAAATGAAATGTGGATGCCAGAGGTCAGAAGAGAATGGCTAGTCGGGTTCGAGCTGATAGAAAGGCAACAGTACCGCAAACAACATCCCGTTACAACCGAGGTATGTCAAAGAGCATCTGTAAACACACCACACGCCAAACCTTGAAGCAGATGGGCTATAGCAGGTGCCACTCCTGTCAGCTAAGAACAGGAAACTGAGGCTGCAATTCGCATAGGGGAAAACCAAAAATATAGAATATATAAAAAATAGAACAATAGAAGATTGGAAAAATATTCACACACATTTTTCACAACCTTAATAACATTCTATTACAATGCCTGAGCTTTTAAGCTGTTGGTTTGAAGCAACAAGAATACAGTTAAAAAAAAAATCTGTGTAAAATTTAATTACTCAGAGGCATAAAGCATTTAAGTCATTTTTGTTCCAAAAGAATTCATGCAGTGCACGTAGAAATACATTGTACTACCGGGTACATGCTGAGGATGGCACTGAGGAGTCTGAGGACTGCATGTTCCCATACTTTTTTTTTTGGGCTATATGGAGACACAGGGTGCAGAAGACCGAGCCAGCTTCCTACCAAAATCCCTGATTACATGTTCAGCCTACACTTAGACTAATCTAATTTTATTCATACTGGTCTATCTATCTATCTATCTATCTATCTATCTATCTATCTATCTATCTATCTATCTATCTATCTATCTATCTATCTATCACTCTGTCTGTCTGTCTGTCTGTCTCTCTATTGAATCAGAATAATTTTATGTATTATATTTATTTATATGTATTTGTTTCTTGTTGTTTAGTTACATACATAATTTATGAGGCCAAATACTGTACATAAATATTGCACCTAATATACAATACCAATATTAGACCTTAATGGTACATGTTAGGTCCAGCTGTAATTTATGTTACATTGGAGCTAAAATGTCAGCTGGATGCTACTGTATATAGCAATAATTATATACAATATTATTCATTCATTTATTCATCTTCTATGGAATACCGCTTATCCTAAACAGAGTCTACCCCAGGAGACCTAGGGCACTCAATCCCCACATTCACAACTCACATTCAAAACCAGTACACCGAAGTACTTTCAACAACAAAACACAGCTGACAATGCTAAACAGCTCTTTGTCTCCTTAATAACTGCTTCTAAATCATTCCGAAATCAGTGCTAACTGGCTCCTTACACAAGGCTCAATCTCAAATCACTCTCTAACGCCAGATCACTTGGTGTGTGGAACATGTGATTGTACATCCTAGCACATTAGTTTTCCATTTAATACTATTTGGCATTTAACCCCCAAAGCCAGAAGTCAACGAAGCTAAAATGGAATAAGTGGAAATATAAAGAGAAACATCTGGGATTTACAGGACTGCCCACCACATCCATGGTTTATTCTCATCAAATGTTGGCAAACAAACATAGTATGACAATCCCTTACAGGGAGCACACCGGGCAATTTGGTAACACCAACTACCCTAATCGGCATGTCTTTGAACTGTGGGAGGAAACCAGAACACCCAGAGGAAACCCACCAAACACGGTGAGAATATACAAACTCCATGTGCGCAGACCCTATTTGGGAGACGATCCCTCGATGTGCGAGACCACAGTGCTAACCACTATACCGCCGCACCAACTTAACGACAACATTAATACTAGACTATTTAATAATAATACTAATAATAATAATAATAATAGAGTAAATATATGAAAAAAAATCACCTAAATAATAATAAATATAAACAAATATATTAAACACTAATATGCCTGTTCACTTGAACAACACATTTCAGTAGATATTTTTTCACCATTTTACATTATCACAGAGCAGTGTCTCTTTAAAGCGCAACGGCCGTTCCAGTTCTAACCAAATAGAAATTAAGAGTACCCGCCTTCTCGCGTTCTTATTGGATAACGATAAACAGGGCTCTGCCCAATCAGCGCTGGTTTCCGGCTGTAACCAAACCGCTGTCCTGTGAGCGCGCCTTTTGGCTGCGCATGCTGATTGGACGACTTCCAAACCAGCGCGCTCCTCCCTGGACAGGACCACTAGATGGCGTGTAGAATGTCACAAAATCTACACCCTCCGTAGTGCACTGTAAATCGATATGGGATTGAGCCCCCTCCTCGTCAGACTGTGGGGAGCCTGGAGGAGTCTGCCTGCTGCCGTGCAGAGTAAGCAGTCTGGCTGAGGCTGCAGTGCAGCCCGATCGGGGCGCCTGGCCCCGCGCCATTAATATCACTCCAGAATAGACCGACTCAGGCAGCATTGAGATCACTGATCACCTGTTGGTTTAAAAACAAACAAACAAAAATCTGTTTCTCGGAGCAATATTTTAAATATGAATTTGACTACAAGCTGTATTTCCATGTGAAGCAGTTTTCGGTGGAAACTTGGGTTGAAACAGAACAGGAACGAGGTTTTAACTGTAAGTTTGAGTTTGCATCCTGTCCGAAATCATGAGTTGTAGCTTCAGAGAGATTTCTGTGCAAGGAATGCTGCTTGGCCATGAATTTAGTGGCGCTGTGTGTGTGTTTGTACGCGCGCGCATGTGTGGGTCTTGGGTCAAATAAGGACTTTACAAGTCAACTGAGTTCTCTTAAACAAAGCTCGATAGCTAACTTCTGTGCATTAAATATAATGCACACACCAAAAATGGCTCGTTTTTTTGGTGTTGGATGTGGGTTATGAAAAAGGACACTTTGTAAACTTACCCTTTAAACTGTCGAACATTCTCTCTCTCTCTCTATGTGTATTTTAATGT
The DNA here is from genome assembly GCA_013621035.1 of Clarias magur. Taxonomy (NCBI): domain Eukaryota; kingdom Metazoa; phylum Chordata; class Actinopteri; order Siluriformes; family Clariidae; genus Clarias; species Clarias magur. The sequence goes on along the minus strand of QNUK01000027.1, from coordinate 3,105,083 downwards.
GTTTTGAGTTAGCTGTGCTAGCTGCTTTCATTCCATATGACTAGCCGAGTTTGTGTTAGCTAGCTAGCAAGCTGCTTCTTTGTTCAAGAAACCTGGCTTTAACACACAGAGTCGGGTTTTTGTCAGCAGAATGACACCGGGTTGTGTAAATTCAACTCGTTTCTCGTACTAGTGTCAACATTTTTTTTTATCTTTAATGTGAAATTTGTAAATTTATTTGTTTTATTTTTTTTCAGCAGCGCGCTAACGCTAGCAGTTAATAATAGAGCTAGCCTGTGCTTTTTCTGTTTTAAAAATGTACATCATGTACAGACGAGCCGTCCTGCTGTCTGTAAATCGTGCCAGACAGGAGAGAGAAATTTGTCCAGCACACAAGCTGTTTGCTTTTGAAGGCGCAATTTATATAAGAAAGAAAGAAACAAGCTTATCAAACAAACGGCGGTTTTTTTTTTTTTTTTTGAATGAGAGGAATTTCCTTTGAAACTTTAAGGGTGGATTTGATAGCTGTCAGATCTCTGAAGTCAGGATCTTGACTTGGATATTGATTGATTTAATTTCTTATTTGCTCCAGCAGCTCTACACAGTCCTACATTTAGCCAGCTGCAGGGGCCGATGAGGTCATGCAGGCGGGCTGCGACATGCCAGTGTGTCTCCCATCTTAAAATGCTCTATGCGTCCACACACACACACACACACACACACACCAAGGGCAATGCACAGTCTGTTCCACTAAAGCTGCAACCACTTTCACTAGACACCCCTCTCTCTGTGTGTTATTTTGTCTAGCAGACATCTCCAAGCCTTTCTGCAGTGAAAGAGCTGCTCCTGCACACCGACAATCATGGTGAGCTCGTGCATTATTATTATTATTGTTGTTGTTGTCATTATTGTTAAATTTAAATCTGCTTCAGGTGACAACACCTTTTCTTGCGGTCATTGACTTTATTTTGCACGTGATTATATTTCTTTCTTTGTGCTTGTTTTTTGCTCTTAGGTTTCTGTTTGCTCATTTCTTTCTTTTTAAAAATACATTTCTATTTTTAAAGCTGGTTCATGCATGCTATATTCCCAAGTTTGGAATTTCCTCTTCATCTAAGTCTCATTCTGCAACTGTACCAGGCACTGTTACCGTTGCTCACATTTCTCATTGCTCGGCTGGAAGTTTGCATTTTCCTGACACCGGTGTGTGTGTGTGTGTGTGTGTGTGTTTGTGTGTGTGGTGCTGCAGCAGCACTAAGGGTTCATCGGGTTCGTAGTGGTGGTTGAGACAGGATGGGAGGGGGAAGAGAGAGAGAGGGAGAGAGCTGGGGGGGGAAAAAAAGTGACCTCTTTTTACTTGGATTGGATTCGCTCCAGAGCTGCAGTCGGGGAAGCGGAATAGAAGGGAATTTGAACAGGTGCCGGGCCGTGCTATTGTGACCATGTGTGCTTTCCTTAAAGGCAATCGGTTTTCTTCATTTGTCACACTGTAACGGTGCTGATTTTATTCTGGATCGATCCGGACAGTTATGCGCTCGTTATATGGGTGTGATGTATTACATGAATGATCAAATTACAGTCAGTCTGATGCTGTGTTTCTTTTCAAGCTTCCTGCTGCAGAATTGAACTGACAGGAGCGATGGAGGATCCCCAGAGGTATGTTCCATTACTCTAAATCCTAAAAACAAATGGGCATAAAGTTTAAACCGGATTCGGGCTGTATGCGATGCAGACACATTAGCATATCACATCAGATTTTTAATTTTTTTTTCCCTCATCATGTCCTCTGTTTCAGGGATAACATCTGGGCCCCTGCTTTGGCTGGGGTGATGGGGAGCCACAGCGAAAATTCGACATTCCTTCCACCTGATGTAGGATAGAAGTGGTTTATTAATATGGATCCTCCTTTAAAGGAATCCGAAGAGCCTCCCTTGTATAGTTTTGTTTCCTAAATTGTGTATTTTTCTCATTTTTATGGTATGTGGTAAAGATGAAATATGACTCTGGGGCTGTTTCGCTCCCTATCTGTGTGATTTTTTTAATACTATGATAGAAACGCTCGGGACTCTAAGCCTTGATGATAAGTTCACGTTCTTTGGGAGGACACAAAAGTAGCGCCGAACGCCACAAAGCACCTCGCGACAGAGCTGACAGATTGGAGCTGTACAGACCCGCATGTCTGCATCGTTTACAACCTCCACAGGGCCGAGAAAACCTGCAGCAGCATGTCATCCACTTGTCCACTATCTACCGAAGCAGGATTTTTTTTCCCTATCTTTTTTTTTTCTTTTTTTTCCAGTATTTGTACTATTTTGTTTTTCCACACACTCTCCAGGACTTCCGTATTGAACATGTTCTAATATTATCTTAAACTCACACTGCTAGGGGCAAACATTTCAGAAGGGGGAAAGAAATAAATGATCAATATTACCCATAAGCCAAGTACACAGGTTTTTCAGAAACAAACCCTGACACTAAAGTCTGCCGGAACTCATCAGTCAGTTTGTCCCTATCTTCCTTCATTGTCAGATCCACATTTAACCTACAGCAGCTGATCTTGTCTTCACACACTAAACTACTGAAACCTACATTCTCAAACTCGACAGTATTTACTGAGGCTAAGAGTCCCCAATTCCCACGCAGTTACTAGATGCTTTGTAGTACACAGTAATTTTTAAAAATTTTTAACCTTGCTTTAATTAAAAAAGAAAAAAAGTTTTATTTTTATTTTGCTTCTTTTTTTTGTTTTCCTTTTGCTTTGCCAGTATATTAAAGTGTAATCATGTGCGTTGTGATATAGAAGTAGCTGTAGAAACCGCATTGTTTCCTTGTGGTAAGTGATTGAGATGCTGCCACGGATTTGAGACACTGATGAATGGTGCTATTTTGGACTTTAATCTGCTCCTTGGTAAGGTAGCCGAGATGGTTTTTATTTCATATCTCTTCACGTCTGGAGAAGGTGTTTGGTTCTTTGTCGTATGGCTGTTGTAACTTGGTCTGGATTGACCCCCCCCCCTCCCTCTCCTCTCCTCCCGTCCCTTCCCTCCTCCCACTGTCGTTTCTGTGCGGCTTTCTCTTTGGATTAAAAATAATAATAATAATAATAATAATAATGACTATGAAAAACATTTTTCTCTGAGGAAATGATCTCTTTTAACACAATGATCACTAAATACAGCAGGAGCAATCACAAAACTGCAATTATTAGTGTTTTCCCTTTAAGGTCAACAGCTGATACGACTGATTTAGTCGCTCTTACTGGCACTAGATAATTTGGCAGCGGCGACATAGAATACCATCTATGAGCATTTACTCTTTGATAGTACTGTCAGGGACCTGTCTCTAGGAATGTATTAACACTTAGATACTATAAGAATGGGGGAAAAGATGGGATGTTGGGCAGAGTTGTATTCCTTTGAGGTGTCTTTTGCTTAATATGTTCATTTGTTCACCCGGAGAAGGGCACCGAAGGAATTGAGAGCCTTTCTTGTTGGATAACTCTGCAATCATACTTTTTTTTTTTTTTTTTTGTGGGAAATCGTCCACGTACAGGTTGGTTCAAGGTTACCAATCAGCTGCATAGATTTCACCAGCTGGTATTTAGGAAATGCTTCTAGCAGCCAAGACCATCACATCTTACAGCACACGATCTGATCATGCGCTTTCCTAAGCTGAAAATGTAGCACCGATGAATTAGTTTTCATCAACGTTTTTTTTTTTTAAAGCAAAAGCAAAACGACTTGTAGGTCACCTTGAGGATTAAAAAAGAAAAAAAAAAAACAAAAAGCTTTACATTTACTTTGGGTAATTCAGTAGCAAAGTCTCATCCTTCAGTATTTGCAGTTTTGTCTTTGCTTCCAGTTTCGAACTTTATACTTTGAACAATCTCAATTGACCAACTTGAAAGCCCACTTTAGTTTCTTTTGTCTTCCATTTTAATTTTTCGCCACTATAGTGGGAACCTTCCCAGCTTGCTCTAGATCTTCCCTAGTGCATCAGCTGCATGCTTTTCGCTTCGTTTCGTTTTCATCTCCATCTTGACTGTTCGCATTTTCTCTTGTAAGCTAGGTATCCTAGCTCCTGTAAATAGCATAGATTAGGTAGGGTCTGCTGTACTTATGTTGAAATGCTATAACTATTGGTGTAAGACAAAAAAAAAAAGTCAGCTTGTGATCATTAAAGAAGCACTCTGTATTGTATAAGTACTTTTGACGATTTAAGCTGTAGTTCAATAAACTTGCAAGCTCTTAAGGTGTTTTTGTGTAAGTGTTTTCATTCCCGCTGGTAAGTAAGCTGTGTGAGTTAATTGAGTAGATAATCTGTAATAAAATGATTATTAGTACATTAGTAGGTAGTAGTAGTGATGCTCCTCCAACATCTCCATGGGAAGAAAATGATTCCTTTGCAAGCTCAAATTTGACATTTCAAGACATTCGAGGCATTTATTAGACCCCCATAATTTATCTTAATATTGCAGGTGGTGAGCCCACATGCTTGCTGCACATGTTCCAGGTTACATCTGACAAAGCATCACAGATGACCTGGTTCTAGTGGTCAGTACCTTAATCTGGCTAGTTTACACTGTGCTTTTGTACCTTTCATGAGGATCACTATCTGATCCCTCCCTTAAAATTCAAGTCTGGCCCTACTGGAGGGCATCAAGTGCTATAGAGCAAAGGTTCACTCAGAGTCCCTTCTCCATGCTCCACAAAGACTGTCAGATCATTATTTCTTACTCTTGCCATGTCATGCAGCAGATGGTGGAAAATATCTTTTTAATAGAAAACCCTCTTTGTGGTGACCTTCTGGAGGGAAAGAAACATCTCTCAGTTTTAATCACATGGAAACTGCTGCGAGGAAAGAGTTGCACAATGCCTCCCTGACCTCGACCCTCTCAGAGCCTCGAAGTCTTCAGCATAGACACCTTAGTCTTCTGGTTTTTTCCATGCTAATTTTTGCACTTTGGAAAAATGGTAGTGTGCACAAATGTTCTTTCTTTAATATGCATCATGTTAAAAAGGCTTTCTGTCAGGCAGGAGGCGTGGCTTGAGTTTTGGGCTTGAAGTGGCATTTTCTTCATATGGTTGATCATAAAAAAATGATAAAATGACGAGATCTCTCCAGTGAAAGAGAGATGTCTTTTCCTCCTTGGATTAAATCTCATTTGTATCGATTCCTAGCACAAAAAGGCCTTTCATCGCCAATGTTTTAACCAGTAGTGTATGTTACATGCTCACATAACGTTAATGCTTTTACCCAAGTTGAGGGTGAATTAATAAGGTTTCCATTTCCCAGTTAATGGCTGTGCATGGGCTACTGCCAGGGTGAAGGTTAAATAGCAGTCATGGTTGTACCCTGATTAAAGGACACTGAGAAACTGAAAGTGCCATAGTATTTATTATTATTTTTTGTTTGCTACAAAGTTTGAGAGAAAGTTCTCCAAAAGTTCATATCTTTTTCTCTACAAGGCTACCTGGCTGTGATTTCCTTCCTCAAGAAGTGTTCTCCTCAGATCTCTTTATTCCTATGCCAAGGTCTTCCATATCATACTTCCACATCGCAACTTCACCAAGTGCTTATCTCCTAGACATGCCACAGGTACTACCAGACAAAGACACAGGAGACCAGAAAGAAAGACACCAGAATATTAGTTTAACTCAGATCTTTAAGGCCCGGCTGTTTGGAGATATGCAAAAGCTACAGTGCTAAATGTAGTCTGGTTGTTTCAAAAGCTAGTCTAAATCTCATGTTCGTCAGGACAGACCTTGATAATTCAGGTTGTAGTACAGGTATGGTGTGTCTAACTAACAGAATTCTTGTTTTGTGTTGCATGTGTTACGTGTTTTATGACAAGAACTAAATTTTGCACTAGTAATCGACATCTTAAAGAGCGGCCATTATCTTACGAGGATAAGCCAAACATTTTTCGCACTCTGGCTGCTTTAAAATTAACTTTAAGAAAAGACAAATACATAATTTTTCACCCGAGTTAAGAATTTCCGCAGATACAAATTAGCTGCGGTTCAACGAACACTAGGCCATGAATACACCGCTGTCTTTACTTCTTCATCACAAGTGAATCTTTGTTCTCGTGCTTTCAGGGGACCAAACAGGACAAAGTCCGATAGAGCACGAGCAAGTTTAGGCACCAGCTCTTCAGTAAGTGTCTCACTATAACGAGCACTGTTGATTGGTCAACTTTCCCGAGAATCCCAGAAAACTGAAAGCATAAATTTTCCATCTGACGGTTGACTTTTGAACTTTCTTCTCGGTCGGTGATTGAGGATGTTTCCGTTCCATACTCTGCCGTTTACTCTCAGGTTCGTAGTGATGAATCCATGTCTCGTCAATTTTGTTTGCAGATATCCAAACACTTTCTCCATACTGTGCACAAAGTCTTCGATAAATAACGGGACAGGGTATGCCCTCAGACCACAAGGAATGACTTACTGCATGCTGCTTTTCTTTTGTGCAAATCACAAGTGGGATATCCATTTTTGCTCGCATCGCAGTTACAAATGAACTGAAGTAACACGTTCACACCTGCACAGCAGTGACTGGGGAGACAGCAGCCTTGAACAGAAAAATTGTTGATAAGACAGTGCAGAAAAACAAAAGATTTAATATAACCAGAGTGCAGGTAATTTTTAACTAATCCTCGTAAAAAGGAATCCAGTTCAGAAAATATTTTAAATTGTATTTAACTAAGTTCTCAGCACAAGTGTACCAACCATTAATGTTGAAACTTTGGGTCGTCTTTGTTGGGAACTGTGTTTAATTAATCTGACCAAAAAACCAAGAGGCATGATTTACATCATGTTTAGTTTTCTAATTAGTTGTTTAGCTGAATCAGGCTAAAGAATCTCCAACAATAATGTATTTCTAGAACCAGGGGCAGGAACGCCTCGTTTAAGAACAATGCACAGATCTTAACTCGGCTTCAATGGCTGCGAAATCCATTAAGACAACGTGAATGATGGGTATTCATTCTGTTAATTTGATAATAGGTCTCAACACAGGAAGGGGTGAAATCCTGTTTATGCAAGGCCCTTTGCAGAAAGCAGTTGTCCTCAAAGACCCACAGGATGCAAAACAGGGTTAAATCCTATTGTAATGAGGGCATCTATAAACCGTTTTTGAGGGAAAAAAAGGAGGTCTATGCCTAAGAAAGGCTGGGCAAAATCAAATGGCAACCTTTCAACAACAGTGCCTTGAAAAATTCCCAGGTTTAATCATAGAGCCAAAGCTTTTCATCAGTTTTTCAAGATTACAAGCTCCCCATGTGGGGAAAAAGAAAACGTCCGTTCCAAATCACAAAGCAAAGTCAGAATCCCAGCTCTCTCAGAATCTCACCCCTCCCTTTTTTTTTTTTTTTACAATCCATCGAGGTGAATGAGTGCATTTGGCATACATTTGTTGGCACCCTACCACGACGCACAGAACTCCTGCTGCTCCTGCTGTAACTCCGCTGCAGACGTATGAGAATGCCGGACATGGACGTACAAGGAATTACCAAACAATAAGAGCGATGCTAACTGTGGGTTAAGATAACACCTTTGTCTTCATCTCAAACCAAAATAATATTAAAGGTTTGCTTTTTTTTTGCTGCCAGACCAAACATGCTCCTAGTGTAGACTAAACTTAAGCATACTAAGTTTGTGCTAGATCAAGTTGAGATGAGGACACCGCTCAGTTAAAGTAAACATTATACCCAGATGCCTCACAGGAACAAGGCTGGACTCTCAGAAAAAGTGGAATTAATTCCAATCCCAATATGCGGTGATAAAACTAATATTAATATTAGTATTTGGTTGACAGAAATTAAGTTTGCTAGACCCCAGGCTTAACACCACATGTCTCAGACAATTTTACTGTATGTAACCACAATATTATTTGCTTTCCTGCTTGCCATACCAGCAGTTTAATAAACGTAAGTAAAAATTCCATCGATTATAAATGTTTATGCATTGCACAAGGTCTTTACAATTATTTAGATTACACATCAAAGCTCAGTGAAATCTTTGGTATTTGGCTTTTATCCAAAACCTCTGAGTTCATTTAGGGTCTGGCAGAGAAGAGCACAGAGTTCAGATTCTTATCATTTCAGACCTACACAACTTCATTGTGTTCAGATTTTGTACATTAAAATGAGTAGCTTTAGGATATGTAAAAAATCACAATGAGTCGTTTCAGAAAATATAGGCCAGTTGGGTTTGGAACATGTCATGAGATAATTTACTATTCCACAAGTGATGTATTTACTTCTACGTCCGACAAAGGTTGCTGTGTTCTTGTAATAAGGCATGTTTCTGTGTAATACAACACTTGTGTTTGTCCTGGCTTTTTTATGTATTAACAGAGTTAAAAAATTTTAATAATAATAATAATTATTACTATTTTTTGGTAAAAACTAAAAACACCATAATTTACTGTGATGCCGATGTCCACCTCGTCACAGGTCAGTTTATTAGGCAGAATTGTAGAAAAACTGAAATCTTAAATTTGCAAGAGCTTTATATTTGATCCTTCATGTATGTACTGTACGTAGGAAGCACAATGGTTAGCACTGTGGTCTCACACCTCCAGGGTAGAGAGTTCCTTCTTTCCAGAGCTGCCCACCATACAGACCTACTTTCACCCATGCTGGTGACTGATACAGTAATTAATAACTGTGATACATACAGACGAGTTCAAAACGTCCCAGTGCTGTTATGCTCTATTATTATCACTTGTGGAGAGCCAGCTTTCCAGTCAGATAACTCTCTCACTCTCACTCATCACCTATGCCACTTTATCCTGTGTACAAGGTGGTGGAGGGCCTGGACCCTATCCTAGGAGACTTAGGGCACAAAAACACATACACAATACGGGTGACTGGAGAACACCAAATAGCCTTATCTGCATGTCTTTGAACTGTGGGAGAAAACCGGAGTACCCGGAGGAAGAACCGGGAGAACATGCAAACTCCACAAGCACAGACCAGAGGCGGGAATCGAACCTGGACCCTGGAGGTGCAAGGCGACAGTGCTAACTACTAAGCCATTATGCCGAGTTTTGAACTAACTGTTATATAATATACATTATTTCAAAGATGTTATTTCGTACAAGCATTTAATTCTTTCATAAAACCTGAGAGATACTTTACACGAGCTGAATAATTATGACTTTTCATTCCTGATGTAACACTCAAGTACAGTTTATTTGAAATTAGGCATTACAAAACAGTAGTGACATGGACCTACAATCTGAAGTGGACCCAGTCATAGTTCCTTAATTTGTACCCAGATACAGTACAGTGTTCACGCTAATCAAACAAAGTAGACTTTGGGGTCAAAGTTACTCTGACATAAAGGTTTTATTAAATATATTTACATATTCACAGTAGCTTAGTGGTTAGCACCGTCACCTCATGACTCCTAAACATTAACCTTATGTTAACAGAACTGCTGTATAAAAGCAATAAAAGCAGGTCGCACTTGCCATCATGAGGTTATACTCAGTATCAGCATTTTTGATTGTGCGATATAAAACAATATGCAGATGTTTGTTGTGATAGAGTACACTGATTGGACGAGAGGAATTCCACGAGTGGTGATGATAGACCGTTAATTATACTAACTGTTAGTATGTCAGTACTGAGGGGAGAGAAGCTGCCTGCCAAAACGCACATTTAAAACAAGTCACAGAAGCACTTTCAACAAGAAAGCACATCTGATATCATTATACATTTAAAATTTATAAGACTTTGTCACCTCAATAATTGTTTCTTAGATCGTGTCTGAACTATCAGTGTTCTTTTATTTTTATGGCTACAAAGCTAACTAGCTCCTAATACGAGTCTGAATCCCAAATCACTCTCCAAACCCTGATCAAGGGCACTAGTTTGTGCGTGGGACAAGTGATTGTACAGCATAGCACTTTAGCTTTTCATTTAATGCTATTGAAGATTAAACCCTCCAAACCCAGAAGATATTCTAAAATGGAATAAGTGGAAATATAAAGTGAAACCTATAAGATTTACAGAACTGTCCACCACATTCAAGGTCGATTCTCCTCATACAGTAGGTTGGCTACATAGTACTGTGAAGAATTTACTGTAAAAATACTTTTACCCCTATTAATTACACTAACTGTCAGCTTCCAGCTCCGCCAGTCGCGGTTAGCTAATTCTGCGTCGTGGAATGGATGTTTATGGTCGGAGCAAAATAACTGTTTAAATAAAGAAACAAATTCAAATTTGTTGATAATAAATAATATAAACTGCTTTATAATATAATGTTGTGCAATATCACACGAAGTTGTGCAGTTGTGATAAATATTAGCACGGCTGTGATGCGATCGTAGGCACGAGAGCACAGCACTCCGATTCAGGTTAAATTCTACACACCTGTGCCCAGGGCTCTGGATTCACTAATACCATGAACAAGATTAGGCACTTTCTATAATAAATAAAATAAAATAAATCATAATAAAAGAAACACAGATTAAAGTACATTGAAACAATTTAAACTAGTATGTAACTTTTCATTCACAAAATTCACACACCAAACATTTTCAATGACTGTCTGAACCAGGCTGAATTACTGAAACACTAGGACATGTTGAGTGACTCCACCTAGTGGCAGCAGGTTGTAAACAGCAGGGAATATCTGATCTGAAATGGTTGTCAATGCAATCCACTGAAAAAAAAAATCCACAAAAATACAGTATTTAATAATTAAATTAAAACGCAGTGTGAATTATTAAGGTTACATACAACATACCTACTACCATTTGTTTCTGTCATAATGTGAGGTGCTCAGGAGATGCTTTTTTATTTGCATTGAGGAGGATGAGACCTCGTCTGACATCAAAATGTGGAACACTCAAAATGTGAAAGAGTGTGTGCTCTTACCTTTAGTACCTTAATACCCATTTTATAGATTTATTATTCTAAGGAAAATCACTAACATTGTTAACCATTGCACTAACTGGTGCTCTATGGCAAAAGAAGGAAAAAGCTTTTAGGTCAAAAGTATAGGCAAAAACTAGAAAATTATGTTTCTATCCAAATACGAGTGGCGTTTAAGCCATGCCGGGACTTGTGAAGCAAGGAATAAACTAGATGACATTTACAGAAGACTTCAAGCACAATACGGTGATGAGACTCGCTGCAGTAGAACATTTAAAAGGGTCAAATGTTTTTAAGTTTTCCCATTTAGCAAGTGGGACATCTAATATAAAAAAAATAAATGAATAAAATAAAGATATTGATGAATAACTTGTCACCAATTTGCTGAAGAGAGGCATCTGGGAAATGTACACACAAACATTCACCAATACTCTTTGCACATTACAGGAACTTGGTTGGGGTGACCTAACTCAAGGAATTCCTGGAAGGCCAGTGTTTCAGAAATGGCTCTGACGTACAGTACTGAAAAAACTTTCTACCTTGATGTAATTGTGTTCTGTTATTCTGCTCACTCAAAAGTTCCAGTTTGACGTAAACGCCCCTCACACATATGAACCTGAACGTATATGATAGAAAGTAGCGACTGTTGACAAGAATTCATTTTATTGAGTCTCCAGCTCAGCTACAGTTAACCATGTACTGTGTGTTTCCTAACAGCAGATAAAGACAATACAAAGAGTTACAGCAGCAACAATTTTCTATGTATCATAGTCTATCATCGGAGGACACAAATACAACGTTTTTTTGCATGATAAAATCCACATATACGATAACTGGGTCAAGAATATTTAATACTGTATTAAATGTCAAAATCGGTGTCCAGTGTAACACCTTAAAACCTGTGCAGTGTTCGCTGTAAAAATGATTCATTATCCTTCACTTGATTGTCAGAATAGATCGAGTGGTTTTTAAAAGACTTATGTGCTTATAATGATCATGTTCATTCAGATAATAAAAGTACAAAATGACATTTCTTTTGTTTTTAGAATTAACACTAACTTATTTATCAGACAAGCTTATGGCATGGATACAGCCATCTCAGCTCCAGGTCTGTCTGAAATTTCCATTTAGTAGTGTTGAATACTTCCAGGTCTCAGTATATATTGTCCATTACCTCTCCTAACCTTTCATGCTGAAAAATCACAAAAGCGGTCACGTTTCAGTTTTTGTCCGAGAGCCGTGTGAGGTTCTTGCCGCCTTGATGCTGCTTTTTGTCTCCTGCCCAGAGCTCTCAGACAGATTGTCTTTGGATCCATTCTTCTTCTGCAGAAAGAAAAACACAGACATTTCTGAACAAAACTATAAAAACATCTCACAGCGACCCGTCGTTTCTCAGCACAGTCATGCACACTAGGTATGTGAAACACATAAAAGATAAAGAAAGTCCATATAATGCTGTTGTATAGAATTTTGGATTATGAATCAAGAGTGTTTTTCCTAGTTTACAATTTCTGATTTTGTGCTGATTTCCAAGCCCTTGATAAGCCTCATGTTTTGTGTAATATAACGGATGGTTCATTGACTAAGTTAATGTTTTACAATTTTAAAACAAACTGTATCTTAACAAACTCATTATTTCTGGTCAACTTAATTATTATTTTTTAAACTGTAATTTTTATACCAATTTCTCCCAATTCAGTCATTTAGTAATGACTACCAACTACACAGCTACCCACAGGGGGTGGGGCGGTTCAAGGCTGAGACGTGCTTGCTCTGAGACCAAACCGCTGTTTTTGTTTGTTTGTTTGACATTCCCAAGTCTTCATGACCCTTTGTGGCCCAATCTAAAGTGAGTTGACATTTCCTTCTCTAGAGAGAGGATCTGCGGGCAATTTGGAAACGCCAGTTAGCATGTCTTTGGACTGAGGGAGGAAAACCCACCAAGCACTGACCTGACACGGGAATCAAACCCAGGACCTGAAGATGCAAGGCGACAGTGCTAACCACTAAGCTAACCACTGAGGAATCAGGAAGTGCATCAAGGTAGTTGTTTCATGTGCTTAGAGGCATGGGAAAGGTCATACATCATCAGAAAACCTTACAGTCACATCAGGCTGTTATGCTCTCTTAGACTCCTCACTCGCTGTGGCATTGTCAGGATTCAAGTTTAAATAAGTGGACAGTGGACTACGAACAGTAACGCTGGTGAACTTGTGCATGGCAGTGTTTTGTATAGAAACTGACCTGTGAGGTGGCAGTGCCGGACCCTGTCATGTCTACAGTACGCGTAACAGGAAGTGGAGGCACCAGATCAGTCCGAGCGCTAAAAAAAATCAGGGGTCAAAAAACACATCTGAGTCCAGAGACATTTTTATGCGGATGAGATGAGACACTCAAGTTGTTTCTTGTTAACCTCTTGAGGGAAATGCGATCTTTGAATGGAGCAAAATTATTCCTGGACTCACTTGACCTCTGAGAGGACAGATCTCTCTCCATCAGAGCAGTGTGAGCGCCGGTACTGTCTGTAGCTACGGGGAGAGTGAGAGTGCCGGATACGGATCGGGTCACCTTGAGTTCTGAAAGAAGATAGTTTGTCATACTGACGGTCAATAGGGAAGGTAACTGATGTGACTTTGTGATATACTCATCCAATAAGCCACATTTTCTGTACACTCAAGTGTTAATAATAATTACATTCTCATATGAATAAAATGCAAATTAAAAAAATCTGTCTCAACTCTCCAGTGAGAGGTAAATCTGTGTTTCCTGAACTGCAGCAAAGTTTTGACTGATATCTATAAGATTGTTATACATATAAAGTATATAAATTGTTTACAAAACCTTACAGTAGCAGCTAAACAGAGGAATTATTAAATGTGTAAGGATAAATACAACAAGCTTATATTGCCTGCTGTGTCTGGTTTTATTTAGATGAATTATTTTCTTGTAATTCATCAAAGTAATTTCATCTCCTGTTTCTTCAGGATTTGGATTAATCCCTCCCTCATAAAAAAATAAACCTTCCCAACAGCGTTTGACTGGTTAGTAACCTAGTAACCCAGTGTAAGGATCTATCCAATGACAGAAACACTTTTCTAATGACAGCACTTTTGTAAGTCGCTATGAATAAGAGCATCTGCCAAATCCCTAAATGTAAATGTGTATATATATATTTTTTTATTTCTTCAGCTTTTATTAATAAAAATATTCTCTGTACACATACAGCAGGAATGGGATTTTAAGAGCATGAGTACTGGTTACTCAATAAAATGATTGCCACATTTTCTACAGTATTTTTTGGATACAGCTGGCATTAACATTAGAACTACATTCCACTCTATTTCTAATTGCAAAATCAGATACCTCTGTACTCAGACATTGTGGAGTTTGCTTATTTGGATTAGCAAAGACAGAAGAGATTCACTCACTCTACTTTCTTATATGGAATCTCCTTCAGCTGTTCCTCAGTCAGACCGGATGGATCCACCAGCTCCTTTCTGCACACGCGCACACACACACACACACACACACACACACACACACACACACACACACACACACACACACACACACACACACACACACACCATCACAACCACGGCAACCAAACCACACCATATGTCTGTGTGGACAAAGTAGCAAAGTTCACAGAATCACTCATCATTACTTACTGTATATGTTTCCACAGCTGCTCTTTAGCATGAACATCTGGACTTCTCCTACAAAACAAAACAACACAAAAATCTATATTCTGTAACTGACACCCTTCATTACAATCAGCAAAAGTACAGTTCATGAATGAGACACTGTGCCATTTTATTTTGTGCATTCTTTTTTCAGACATAAGATTTTATTTATTTATTTTTTTAAAGCTGAATCCTGGTTTTAAGATGCGCCCCACATCTGTTGTATCTTTTCCTGAAGAGAATAACAGCAGGATATTTAGAGGATTTTTAAAGCTTTTTTTATATTCTTTGGATAGGCCTGGCCTTTTGGTTAATTCAGACCACAGATTTCAAAAGTTTTAATCTGTCTCTTTTGTGTGGTTAATAATTTCCAAGTGTTTTTTTAAATTATTTTTTTAAATTAAGATTTTAAAGGAAATCTTATTGGAGTTTTGTTTTAGTTGCATCAGCAAATATGGTATGAGACAGAAACCACAAACCTCCCCAAGTGCCTGTATAAACCCCTGCCTTGTTTGAGAACACTGCAATACACAAAGGAGAAGTGTAAATCGGAAATACTGACGATCTAGAGCGGTGACGTGAGCGGCGATGGTTGGGATCATTGGGGTTTTTCTCCTTTTGCCTGCGTAGCACAGCTTCCCACTGTGGTGCAGAATCTACCATCTCGTTCTCCTGACGGGACCTACAGCAAGGCAAACGTGTGGAAAAACCTGCTTTAATATACGTTAAATTAGATAAAGGCTCAACAGATACGACATTTATACTATGACATTTATATGTTGATGTGTTAATTTTGGCACATTCTATTTAAGAACTCAAAAGCAGTAATTAAACCACAATGTGCGCCGCTAATGACAGTTACTATATGAAGACCACCAAGACTGATTTGTTTCTTTTGTTGGTTTTAGTGCACGGGAAGGAAATATGTTGTACCGGTTTCTCTTTTTACGATGCTCTCTGGTGGAATTCTCTGACTCACTCCCGCTGCTTGTGTTGCCACGGGAACGTGACCTGAGAGAAGAAACAAAAGGGGGGTTAAAAGTTGTTGATAGGGCAGAGACATATATCTTCAGGGATTTCAGCTGATTTAATAAACACATAAAAAAAATTATCTAAATTTTCAAATTTTTTATTTATGGAACAGTGATTTTCCATAAATAAGACAAATTTCTCACCTTCTCCGGTGCTGCTTGCTGGTTGGATCCTCACTGCTCTGGACTTTCCTGTAAAAGCACACAATCGAATACAGGCTGTGATTTTAGGCTCCCTATGCGCTTTGATGCTTTATCACTACTTATGTATTCGGAGGGTTTCTTTCATCAGCGCCTAGCCTGAGGAAGGATCAAGACGGCTCTCTGCTCCAAGTCTAAAGCTCCAGGATATTCATGATCTGAATCTCTTTACGCCTTAGGACTCAAAGGCAATCATGTGGCATGAAGTGTGCTGGATACAAATCAAGAATCAGGTTCTGTAGATATTCAGAGTTGAAAAAATCAAACTATAAATATTTCAAACTGCAACACTTAAAATATATATGACTGCAGTGTATTTTTCATCTTGTTTGTATTTTTTGGCACAATTCTTCTCAAGATTATGAATAGTGACTTAATATTGATTAAATGTCACCTTATATGAAAGCACTGTTACACAGACTTCTCACTAGAGGGAGTCCTCAGACTATATTTAATACATTTCCACAAATGCAAAGAAAGACAAGTCTGACGGGACTTCATGTATTCTAGCTGCTTAGAAAACCAGGGACAGAGGGTAAAGTCAGCCATAATGAGCCAAGAATAGGGTTAAAGATCTTGCTCAAGCTGTCCGATTCAAACTCATGACCTTCTGATCAGCGGGCTAGAACTTGGAGAAACTGAGCTGCCGCTGGAAAGTGTGCAAACATTGTTTCACCTCTAACAGACATGCAATAACGCAATTAATATTCAGAATCAACCCTGTGCAGAGCAGAATGAAAGAAGAATCCATCCGTGAATGGCGATTAGGGCCCATATTTACTCAGCGTCTCACAGTAGGAAATCGCTCCTAAGTGCCCAAAAATTCTCAGAATGACACCATTTTGATCCTACTTTCAGGAGTAGCAGAAAGAATTGTTTATCAAGATTCTTAACTACAATAGAAAATTCACTCCTATCTCCAGCAATATGTAGGAGAGCTCCGGAGGTGTCCTAACTGGTTAGGAGTAGCAAGGAAATGGCGTTCAGGCAGAGTGACGCACAGAGGACAGACGTTTTAGTTTCACTGGGTGACACATTTTTAAAAAAAAACATTGCGTACTGTATGTAACTGGTCCAATAACATGTTGTTCCCTATCTCTGCAGGTGACTGATACTGTATGGTTTTTTAGTAACCGTGAAAATGCAGCTTTGAAACAGTGACACAGCCGACAGCATCGGAAATGATAAATTAAACTTTACTCTTCCAGCACTGCTAAGTTGTGGGCAGCGTCCATGACACACACATTAAAACAACCATATTTATTTTATATGAAATTATTTGAATGTAAACAACTGTTTATTTTCTCTGCTATAGCGCAGCACTATCCCAGCGTTTCACACTCCTCGGTAACGTCACACAGCCGAGTCACGCATCTATAAGTCTTGCGTGTACGTATAACGGTTTCACACAACTGCCGCTGATTTCACCATTTCGCTTTTAAAACTAGAAAAAACAGTAAAAACTACAACACCCACTATAACGTGCAGACTACTTTACGGCTCTCAGTGTCGTAAAAAAAAAAACAAACAAAAAAAAACATGTCATCACATGCTTTCCTCGGCGCAGTCCTTCTCCTAGCTGAAAAAAAGAGTAGGAAGCTTCATTAATAACTTTTACGTCCTACTCTGAGGGAGGAAGATTTTCAGTCCTAAATGAACTTTGAGCCCGATTCCTACGAGTGGTTCTGAGATGTTTAGTAAATACGGGCCCAGAGCTCTTAAAACACATAGTGGGGTCTGCTCATCACCGGCTGACTCTGTGCCAGTGTGAACAAAGATAAATTCTCAAATGAAAGCCACCAACATAAGGATGTCATAGGATGTTGCAAAACTTATAAAACAGCTATAAATACAGTAGTTTCATTGACAAAAAAATTTACTTTTCAATCCTAGAATATGAGATGTATTTGAAAATGTCTTAGATTATATGAAAATAATAGACACTGGGAGGTGTGTTATCATCCCAAAGTCTATTATTTTAAAATACAGTAACCTCACAGTCTGGAGTGTGTTATTCCACAATTATGGTGATTAATTTAATACCGAACGTGATGTCACTCATTTCAGTGGTTTATAGCTCTTGTGGAACATCCTAGACACAAGTTAGTTCCTACTATTCCTTCTGTTATAGCTGCGATAAACAGTCATTCCCTTGCTGCCTTGCCTCTCCTTCTCTCTCTCTCTTTCTATCTACAGCTTGTCATTTCACACTGAAAGAGTATACTCCTCTGTGATGAAAACTTTCCCATGCTGCGAAATTCATGATTGTTGCAGAGCACTGACAACCATGACTCCTTAAGTCCATAAATGTCACGTAACAAATACTGACTCACGTTAATGATAAGATGTTTTGCTTGGTTAAACGACACATTAAAAAAAAAAAAAAATCTGCAGAACAAATTCCTGTTACTGTAGAAAAGATAACGTATTAGAACAGGCATATAAATGTAAATCGTTCACGGGACACCTGAAATTCCTGTCCGTTCCATACAAAGTTATTTCATATGGTGTCTTTAATCTTGTACAGTGTGACTGTCAGTGATCTTACACACCTGCTATAATCACACAACGGGCTTTGATCGCTGCGACGGCACACTATGCACATTTTACTGCATTTTCTGCTCTGACATGCTTCATAATTATCTGACTCAGTTGGGCCAGAGCAAAAGGAATCATCAAAAATGTGCATGACGTCAACCGAGTAAGCCCATGAATAGTGAATTATTTCTCAATCCTGTGTTGCTGGAAAAACACCTGCCCCGAGTCATTAGCAAACATCTGGGTGGACTAGTGATTGGAAAATTACCACAGGATTAAACGAAATCGTAGTCATAGCCATGGGATTTTAAAAAGAATTCTACCTTCGCCACACATCAGGCCACTCCTTAAAACGAAAGTGCTTTACGAATACCTTGGCATGATGTATGTTTTTTCTATTAGTCATTAAAATTGCTGAGAAAGTCGTTAATTGTATAATAACAATCACAAGCAGGAAGTGTTTTTTAAGCAGGTATACACATGCTAATGTGATGCACACACACTTATATATGCTGTACCTGTGCCTGGAGGAGTTCATAACCTCGTTCTCGCTGCCTCCTGAGGGCGAACGTCTGCGTGTGTTCGGGAATTTGGGGGATTTATTTCGCTCACTGGCCGAGTTGTACAGCCCGCTGAGGAAAAAAAACAAAACAAAACAAAGAAAGAAACAGTGGCGTTAAATAAAAGGGAAAAATGGTAAATCCAAAGCTGTTGGGATTTTCTTTAGAAAGCTTAGCTCATGTTCTGAAGTAATTGGAGACACAGTTGGCAACTAATACCTTTGGAGTGATTTGTGATTTGTTTTCAAAGGAGTTGGAAAGAAAGTCGACTTAATCCGGTACTTGATCTTTATCTTGCTGTAATTTGTAGTTTGTGTGTGTATTTATGCATGTTTGCATGCTTTCATGCAGGTTCATTCACTCTTTAAGCCATAATTAATCTTGACCTCTATCATACCCGTACCTCTGTGGTGCATTCTCGTCCCAGGGGGCCGTGTGCTTGCTCGACTGTTCCTCTGGAATGTTCTCTGTCTTGGACACTTTCGGGCTTGGAGGAAATACAACAAGTATATATTGAGTTGACGGTGGGTCTACACTCTGCTTCAATATACAGGCTTTATCAGAGGAGCGTGCGTGAGGTCAGTACCTCTTGGCCGGTGGGTGTGTGCTGGCTTTAGCCTGGCCTTCACCCAGGGAATTTCCTGCCTTTGTGACTGATCGGCTCCCATTGTTCAAGCCTAGACGATACAATAAAGAAAGAGTCTGTGTGCTGCTTCACTTTTAGATTAATGTTACAGCTCGGCAGCATGATACATCACTGTCAATTTTAAGCATAAGTTAAAGCGTCTGTGGGGATCTATCACCAAATAGAGTTGAGCGAAAGAAAAGATCTAATTACCTCAACCTGAGACTGCTGACTAACTCTGTGTAATGTATGCATGATTTAGAAAAAAGGTAGGAGTTGACAGAAAAAAAAAGTCTCTCAGAGTGTTAGTCAAAGCAAAAAAAAAAAAAAAGGCTGAAAAGAAAAGCAATGGAACATATTTGTAAACATAACTAAAATCAGGCGTGTGTCAAAAATCACCCAAAATAATCAGAGCAGGTCAAATGTTTAATTTTGGATAATTAGATAATGCAATATCTCACTCTGTGATATGATCACAGGCATGATGGCGCAGCCCGAGGACTGAAGATATCACAGCCTTGCTGTACGACCGTGAGTGTGAGATTGCCTTTTTTACAAATGGCATTTGTTTCTGTATTTAATCAGTTAGTTTTCTCCGCCAACACATACCCTTTCACGACTGACGGAACTAAATAACCAGTTGATGGAGTTGGAGTTGATGACCATGATTTATATTTAAATTTAGGCTTTGGCAGACGCTCTTATTCAGAGCCACTTACATTTTTATCTCATTATACATCTGCTCAAGAGCCCAACAGTTGTAACTTGGTGGTTGTGGGTTTGAACCTGGGACCTTTTGAACCACAGTCCAATGCCTCAACCACTGACCCCAGTTTGAATGTGTTGAATCCCAAATAACATAAAATGAAAAGCTAATGCGCTATCTATGTAGGGTGTACAATTCCTTATTTCACACACAAAGTAGTGACCTTGTTCAGGAGTTGACGGTTATTAGAGCACTTGTAAAATGGCTGAGTCATGCAAAAAGTTAAAAGTCCCGGTGCTGTTATGTTCAATATCAACACTCATAAAATGTCTCTCAACCAATCAAACTGCTTCGTCTGAACTAACTGTTGTACATTAGTTAATAAATAACAGGCAGAACCCGAACCAACCTAAGGATGAGTCCGTGCTTAGTTGCTCTAAGTCCGATTGTTTTTGCGATCAGTGAACATACCAGTGTGAAAAACACACCAGGGTTGGCGTCAAACGATTTAGTCAAAACATTCTTAGTCTGTGATATTTAGGCTTAACAACCATCTCAACAATGCAGACGGGACTAGATGGAAGGCAGGACGCTATCACAGGATAAAGGCCCGACATACAGGAGGCGATATCTAACTCCTTCAAGCTTTCAAGAAAGCATTGTGTCCTCCAGATTCTCATTACACATATGTATCGTACTCCTCCTTAAAGCAATGCAATTTTTATTCCCGTTGCTATCTGTGCTTTAAAATGAGCAGTTCATTTGTATACAGTATATGGCCAAAAGTATGTGGACAACTGACCATCACAGCCATATCTCAGTTTTGGTTCTGTTTCTGTAGTATTAAAATTTCTCTGTAGCCCTTAAAGCTCAAAGCATTATTTGTTTTGCAGTTTTTTTTTTTATTAATATATACGGGGCTCAGGATTATGCAATTTATTCTTTTATTCAGCACAAAATAGGCAATACAATTAACTGAATTTTAGTTAATTTTAACAAACGTACCAAACATGACTAAACAAAAAATGTGAAACTGAGTCACTGGGTGATTATGGATGTTTTCAGTTGTTTCTATGACAAAAAAAAAAACCCTGTAGCGGTAAAATTCAACCTTTATAAAAGTAACGTAAAAGTAACTGTCTGACATTTCTGAAAACCCAAATACACAAAAACAGCAAGGCTTCTATTTGTGCCGCTTGGGCTTTAAGGGTTTTAGGAATCTGTTCCAGCATGACACAAAGCCAGCTCCATGAAGACACGGTTTGCCGAAGTTGGAGTGGAAGAACCCGAGAGCCCTGCACAGAGCGCTGACTTCAGCCCCACTTAACACCTTTGGGATAAACTGAAACACTGACTACACCACAGGCCTCATCACCTAACATCAGTGCCTGACCTCATTAATACTCTTGTAGCTGAATAAGCACAAATCTCCACAGACTTGCAACAAGCAAAACTTGGAGAAAACCTTCCTAGAATAGTGGAGCTAACAAGGAGTACTAGAATGGGAGTGTTAATAAGCTGTTGGTAACAATGTGCATGTGTGTGTATCATTGTCAGATGTTCACAAACATTTATCCATATACAGTATGTTTTAAATGTACTATCATGTTAACTAGATATCTTCATTACTGAAAATAAAACTGAATAATAATCTGGGATTTGAAAGGGGGTTAAAGTGTTAGTTGTCAATCTTCATATTTCATATTAACAATAGAGATGCTTTTCCAGCTTTTTAAATTCCACCCCAATACATGTAAAAAGTCTGTGTTCCAAAAAAAACAACATGAGGTTAGCATTTTTCACTTGCAGGCTAAAAAAAAGCATTTAAAGTATTTTTTTGGACTGGAATTATCTAAAATCCAATCAACACCCCTTTTTTGCTGGTGAAAGACGTCTTACATGAAAGTGAAGAAAAAGAAAAAGGGAAAAAATGCTGTGAAATAGAAGTTGATGATGTTTTGTTGACGGTAATGGTTATACCGGGGTATTACATTCGCACTGATTTTAACATCATGTAATCTGATGATCACTACAGTTTACGATGTGCTACGACATGCACCGTCTCCATACAGCCAATATTTGATAGAACGGTCCTAGAGAATGCGTATTTCCGTAAGTGATAGGGAAAAGTGGGAGTCGAGCGGTCTTTGACGGACGATGAAATGAAAGCTGTTATTGATAGAACTTGCTTGCATCGACACACCTGTGATTTGGACCTGATCTCACAATCGTTGGAATCAGTGGAAATGATTCGCGCTTCCAGAATAACAGGATTAGTGCATGTCTGTGCAAAATGTTACACTATAAATGTTAATTCTTATGGGCTTAGTGTTAATAATTATATCTACACAACTATGTCCTTATCCCCGGGCTGTAAGTTCACCAAGTACAAGGACATAATGACAGATGGGAATGTTGTTATGTAAGGAATAAAAATGCTTCAGGGTACGTCATTGTAGGAAAAGAATAAACGACTGGGCATTGTGTTGCGGCCCGATATAATCCCAGATGTCAGAGATAATTTTTCAGTGTTTAGTTCCTCTTGCACCACAGTAATTTGCAAATGATTTCAATTTTCCATTTATTTCTCATTGATTATTATGTATGAAACTCTGATGCTCTGACTCCTTTCGTAACTGATAAAAAAATATCTCCTCATAGACATCTGCACCATTTTTCTTTGCTAAATGGTAAAACGTTTTTTTTTTTTTTTTTGGCTTTTCAGAGTTTATCTTAGGTTGGCCCTGTGAATGAGCTGTTACTACAGAAATAACGAAGCATTCGAACAAGTGACGTAAGAGCATGATGATGATGATGATGATGGCAGATGGATGGACGCTCACTTGTGGGCTGACTGCTCCTCTTCGGATAAGTCTTACTGCGTGTGCGCACCACCTCCAAATTCGGCCTGGGCAATCCGACGAACTGGTCTTTTCCCATCTGCATGGCGGTTTTCCCACTGTGAAAAATAACATTGAATGCAATTTGATTGCAACATAGATTTTTAAGATACCCTCACACCCAATTATTTTTAAAACCTAATAATGTTATACATTATACGTATGAGTGCCTTTAAGGAAATTAGCTTCACTACTTTATTTATGTATTTGGGATTAGTACAACTTCCAGGGTAACTGGTTTACTAGAATGCTAGTTCGTGCGTTAGCTCGCTTACTCTGTTGGTCTGTTTAATAGAATGCTAGTATTGTAATCATCATATGTTTACTGTAATGCTAATTGCATGTTTGTAGCCCATTTCATGCTTGTTCATTTCCTTCTGTTTAATGTAATGCTATTTTATCTATTATTCTTGTAGTTTAAAAATGGTTGAAGAATTCCATGGAGCATGGAGTGTCTGCCTTGCCTCAATACTCGGCTTCGACACGCAAATGTTTTATGGAGATATGACATAGAACGAATAGTGGCATAAGAGACTGATGCATCGGAACGTTCACACAATGTAAGAAAACTCTAACAAGTCTGTTTCATGCTAGTTCACATACTGTCTGTATGTTTACTGGAATGCTAGTTCATGTTTTAACCACAGTTCATGCTAGGTCATGTGCTCATCTGTTTAATGTAATGCTATTTCACATGTTAGTCTTTACTATAATTCAAGTATGTGATTCATCCTGTTTAACATAATTGGTTGTCATGTTTTAACTTGTTTGCTGGGGATAGCAGCAAAGGAAAAAAAAAGAAAGAAAACAATGAGATACAAAGTTCACATAGATGTGATTCGCTCAGAATGAAGAGCAGGACACACATAGAAGACGTACAGTGAAATTATGTGAAAAAAACAGTTAAGTCTATTATTAATGTAAACTTGAATCAAGGTTCTGTAAGTGAAACGTTCATGAATATAAGCTCTTTGACTCTAATAGGCAGATAAAATATTGTACACATTTAAATAATGACTTTATTATGTGTAAAGTAATAATTTTTTTTAATTAAAGCTTGATTGTGTAGATAACTACCGCAAGCTTCTAACCTGTAACGATGTTTGGAGCCAAGGGAGCTGAATTTGGACAGCTTGCTTGACAGTGTGTTGACTTCATTCTCAGGCATTCTATAAAACAGATACGATATATTTATCATCTCAGTTAAAGAAGAACAAAGAGATTTTGTTTTTTTATTTGGATTAAAAGATGAACACAAACTTGCACACAATCTTCTTAAATTCTTAACATGAAGCATTAAAGCAAACTTATTATGTTGACTTGGATTGTTTAAGAAGCTCATGAGTTGCATAAATGTAATTTCTGTAACTTCCTTCTCATTCCTCATAACGTGATCAATAATCAATACGGCAGCATGAGGAATAACTTCAGAACGATTCATCGACCTAATTCCTCCAACAGCAGAATCAATAGTCATTTAACACGAAAGCAAACTGCCATCAATCAGAATCAGAATCGGGTTTTATTCGCCAAATATGTTGACACAAACAAGGAATTTTGGCTGTCTGTGGCTCTTAACATACAGACCAAAATAAAACACTGAACATTTCTTATAGACAAAGCACTATACATAAAGTGAGTAGTGCAGTAGTGTGTATAATATATAGTGTTACATGTGGTGCAATAAGCAAATAGCGGTAATGTGCAGTAGGAGGTACAGTAAGTTTGTGAGAATGTTGGTGCTTTTACACAGTATACAGTACCAGATGTTTGATGTACAGTAATGGACAGTAAGGAATTACTACAGGAGTAAGAAGAATTTTGTAAAAAGCGGAGACAATAGTGAAAATAATCGAGAGAACAGATTGAGGTAAAAAAATAAGGCAGAATTTGCTTGTTCTTTTAACGCGAATCGTTCAAGCATAGGCACAATTCTAAAGACCGCTATACCGTAATACTGTACAGTATATACTAGATAATGTTTGTTGGACTTATGAATGAACTGGACTTACGAACGAGCTCTCGGAACGGTACTCGTTCATATGTAGAGGATTTACCATTGTCAAGTTCAACTGTTTATGACTGTGATTGACCTATCATGTTTTGTCCAAATGCATATCTTGAAAAAGATAACGCACATGTTTTGATACTTTACCGTCTCTCTGTTAAATGTGTTCTAAACAATGATTCTTTTTTGGTTGCATTAATACTGATGGTTTGAAGTGCACCTCTGAGATGGGGGGGAGGATGGGGATGGGGTGGTTGAGTGGTGGTTGGGAAGCACCGCTTAACGACTTTAGAAAAGATAATGAGGACAGCTTAAACTCAAAATATAAACCTATTGTGAATTGGTTGATGTTGCTGTTAGTCTTTTGGCTGTTTCCGTCAAGTGGTCGCCACAGTGTCGCCCACGCACAAATACTATCACTAATAATAATCAGTAATAATAATCACTAATAATAATAATAATAATAATAAGCCCATATAATTTTTATAACAAGCCCAAATCTTTAATGGAAATTTTAACAATTAGAATGATCAATGAAAACTTATTAAACATGTTCAAAATACATTTTTTCTTTGTAATATTAACAAAATTATGTAATTCTTACCATCATTACTAATGAATATAAAAGAATGATTATTTTTATAATTTGCACATTGATTCTTAGCTATGCTGGTATTATTAAGCTTTAATTAACATATTTAAGTTAATTAACATTTTGTTAACAAAATTAAGATGATTATTCATTGTTCATTAATTCCAATACAACTATTTGTTTGATCAATAATTGAATGTAATGATCTTTATACTAATAGGATTGTCATGATAAGCAGGTAGTGTATTATTCTGTAGTTAAATTAACATATTTGTTGAAACTATTTCCATCAGTTATTAATTGGTTAGATTAAATTATAATTATGGTAATGAGCCTGCTGTAACGAAGGGGTTTTATTTTTCCCTAACTGTTAGCTGTGTTAGCATATTTATGGTAATGAATAGGTTCTAGGCTTTCCCTTTTCCCATTGTTTTTCTTAAGAAATGTTTGAAATGATACATTTTTTAACAGATGACTGTTTCAACACTGGCATGATTAAAATTCACTCTCTCTGTTTTTCTGAACCTGGTATGTTTTCACATGCAGATTATCAGCAAAACAACAACACTGTATTCATATGTTGTATGTCATGTAAGGCAGATTTAAAGAGTAAATTCTGATTGCAGAAACAGCTGCAGCCACTTTGGGGAGAGAGAGATTGTACTGTGTATTCGCTAACAGCCGGCTTTCATGGTCTTAAGAAAAAAAAAAACAGGTCTTCTCAAAGACAGGGAATTATTTAAAAAAACCTAGAAGCTTGCACACACTTTTCAAAGACAGAGACTTATTAATAAAATAGCTGCCGAGCGACTTCTCTGAGGAATTAGAGTTGACAGAGAAAGCAGACTTATAATATATTTGAAGATTATTGCAGCTCGTGTTAGGCTTTTTATGATCTCTGACTTGACACATGGGTGATAAAAGGCAAATAAAAGAAAAGTGAAACTGTTGGAAGCGCTGTGATGGAAAAAAGGACCTTGCTTTGTGCTTTCAAAGTACAAACTTTCAAAATGCCACTTAATTAGTCCGGTCATGGCTGATAAAATTCTACTTTGAAAATGTATATGGTTTAATTTACATGCTTGAGCCAATATTGGATAAAAGACTTTTTATTAAAAGCAATTAACGAGTAAGATTAGTCTAGAAACTTTAACAGATGTGACATTATAAATACAAATGCTGTATTACAAAGAGGAATGACTACAATACAGAAGGTTGCTTAGCAGCTGATTGGTGAAGTATTGGTTATAAGGATGAAATAATAATCGTGTGACCTCACAGGAGGACCTCTAGGTGCATTATGGGAAACTTGACCCTTTCAACCAGTTTCAGCATCAAACCCAATTCATAACAGGCCTTATTTTTGTGCTATGTCAATAAGATTTTTTTTACACCTTTAATTTACTTAATTTAGACTGTGGGTTACTTCGGGAATGAAGACTTAAAAAAAAAAAAGTAGTATTTAATTTATGTTTAATTGACTTTCTTATTCCAGGAAAATTCCTATCATGCCCTAGGCTGTTATGAAGCGGAGGTCAGAGCACACTGTTAGTCATGATATACAGTAGTGCTGGAGTAGAGAAAGTTGCTCAGGGGCAGTTCTGAGACTTTAACTCATGTTGTTATGATCAGCAGTCCAGAGCCATAATTACTCATTCACTGTAATCATTAAAGACAAAAACATTTACTAAAATCTGAGAACGAGAAATTACAATTTTGGTTCAATAATGAAAAATTACTCCATATTCAGCATAGACACATACTCCGCAAATATCTCATTTTCAAACTGAATAGAATTCCTGTTAGAGATCTTGTGTGTGAAAATTAATTATTGCCATCCTTCAACAAAAAAAAAAAAAGAAAAGAAAAACCTGGAGTGTTGTTTCACCCAGAGGTGAATCCCTTCATCTTGGCAATGTAACACCTGGAATCCGAGGTTGCACTATGACTGACCTGTGACTAGAGCTGTTTGCTACTGTAAAAGTGTCCTGGTGGAACCCACGCTGAAGGAGAAGTCGTCTTTTATCAGTGTTATTTCAAAGCTTTTGTGATTGAAGGCACTTAAAAAAAGACCTTGTTGTGGCCCCTGATTTGTGTTTAAAGAGGTCAAAGGTGCTAACTGCTTTCGTACCTGAAGAAGGTGTGGTGTTCCACACAACACTTCCAAAGGTTTTTACATGATGCCTTGCTGGGAGCTTCGAAGAAAAATGATGTCTCGTTGCACTGTAAAAAAAAGAAAAACACAAAAAAGTTTTCCTTGAGTAAGAAAATGTTATAAAATTACCCTGTTTTTGATTATAATTTTGATCAATTCTTTTATTGAAAATATGAGAAAGGTCTAAACCTTTAACTAAAATAATCAAATTTTAAGAGAAAACCTAAAAAAAATCTACAATTTTAAATGAACAATATGCAACTTACACATGCTCCTGTTTATAGATTAGTTTTAAAGTTCACCTGAGCATTTAGGAAGTCTTAAGCAGGTATAAATCTGAGCTAACACAAAGGTCAAGGAGTCAATCATCAATTTTTTTTTTCCTAAAATAAGACACCGTGTACAAAAAGCATGCTTATAATACCCATATCCACTTGTAGAGCCATAATTAAGAAGCTTAAAACAACTACAGCTGGAAGTTGACCCTAATGATCACAGATGGAAGTTTTGGGTTCGCCATGTCTCCTATTCTACAATTAAAATGCCAACAAACTATTTGGGGAGAAGCTAACCACAAATGCACGTTTGATATTTGCTTCTAGAGCTCATATTTTGGCCACAGACAATGAGACATTTAAGGTGGCATACATTTGGTTATGCATCAAAGAACATAAATCTATTGTGGATTATCTGTTATGGCGTTCCTTAAAAAGCTCTGAAAAACCTTGTTAATATGCATGGCATTGAAACCTGGTTGCTTCTGCCAAGGTGTTACGACTAAGTTGGAGTCTGATCATCCGAAATCTAAGTAAAATGGTTCAAGAACAACAGAATCGAGCTTTGGAGCTTTTTCCAGAAGAGTCCTTTTTTTCTTTGGACCTCAGTGCTGTCATGGATCATTGTGCCATAATTTTAGTAAAGGTTCCATTTCTTTCATACTTTCACTATGAAATTACACCCCAAGGACCTTTATAATAACTCTTTAAAATATCATCCTCCATGGGTGCCAAAAATTCTAAATTAGATTGAACATGGTTATTGCTTTTCTTTTCTCAATAAAAGTAAATGAAAAGGCCTGGTGACTGCTTATTAGCATATTTTCAGTAGATTGGCTGTTCTCCTTGGGGAGGTACCTCTTTTATCTGATGAGTAAATTGGCCTGTAGGAGAATAAGTCAATGGGAATTTTCTAAAATCTCATTTGAGGCCTGAGGGGAGTAGATGTAGTCCCAGGTCAATAATCGCTTCCTTAGTCCTGCATTAGACCTCTGCATAATAGACTATCACGTCCCAGTTTCTTTGTTATTCTTCCTGAGATCTTTTTCGTCTTGAGTGCCAAAAAGAAATATTTATAGTTGCACTAGAGAACCAAGTGCAATAAGCAGGACTTTCTTGAATTATGGAAGAAATACATACCTGGGTTTTATGACATACGATATATAATATGTGAGCATTTATATATACACATTTGTTCCCATGGAAACTAGAGAATTTTTTATTACAATTATATTAAAATATTACAGATGAGAAGTGAGTGAAGAAGTACAATTGAAATAAGCAATACTGTACATTTCCAGTCTATTCTAATAAAGTAGATCGTATATTCTGGGGTTATTCTATCAGGAATCCTCTAGTTTCCATGGTAATATACAAGCATAGACAGTTTAACACATAAAATTGGCATCAATAGCAGGTGGTTTTTTTTTTTGGAAAAATAATGAGACTTACATCTTTCCCCAGAACGCGCAGCTCAAACTGTGTCTCTTTGAAAAATACTTTCGTAATTCTTGGCCTGCAACATCAAAGAAACGTATAAATGCTCTAATTGAACAATTATCGAGCTTTGACTTCCTCCATAGAGACCTGAAAGTGAGTTTATTTTTTTGCCAGTGAGAGAGTAGGTTTTTATCTCATAAAATGCTCACAGAACAAAGAGACTTCCTGGATCACTAACCGTGTAAATCAAGGACAGATTCATAGTCACATTATACTGTCTTAGACAGTCCCCACGCACTCACTCACTCACTCACTCACTCATCGTCTATACCGCTTAATCCAGGTATTTAGGGTGGCGGGGTGTCTGGAGCCTATTCCCAGGAGACATAGGGCACAAGGTTGTGTACATCCTGGACAGGATGCCAATCCATCGCAGGACACACACACACACACACACACACACACACACACACACACACACACATACACTACGGTCAATTTGGGAACACCAATTAGCGTCATCTGCATGTCGTTGGGGGAGGAAACCGGTGTACCCAGAGGAAACCCACCAGCTCAGGGAAAACATGCACACAGAGGTGGGAACCTAGAGGTGGAAGGCGACAGTGTTTACCACAACACCACCATGCCGCCTAGACTGTGCTTTGAAATAAATTTATAAATTAAATAAACAAATCTGACATGTTAAAGTTCAACCAAAGGTAGTCTTTACTAATATATTCACTTACCAGAAATACTTCCCGACTTGGCTTTTATTTTTGTAAACTACAACTCCGATTGGTGTCAAGCCCAGAAAATATTCAGACTGCTTCTCCCCCTGAAATGAAACCTGTGAGGTTATTTCAAACATACGAATGAATTAAATAACCACATCAAATGTAGTAAAATTAATATTCCTTCTTACAAACACAGGATGAAGGTCCACCCCATACATCTCCAGTGCTTTGGCCATGCTTAAATAATTCATCTCGGCTTCGGAAGGCATCTGACCCCTGTACAGAGAAATTCTCTCGTTACTAAGCAGCTACTGAGTGGATTGCTAAGTAGGTATTTACTCTGCTATGACAATTTAAATATTTATCACAGGGAAAAGTACATGTAGGCATTTTACAAACATGCCAGTTAAGCTAAAATACAGAGTGAGCTGGCATTAAAGCAACGGATAAACCTTTTCCTCTCGTTGCATTGTTGAATTCTGGGATCCGATTGGTCAAAAGATATTGGTGTTTCGTTAAATCTTGCTTAGTAGAATAAAGCAAATATACTTAGGCTTATAAATGAAACAAAAAATAGAGCTTGAAAAAGCTCATTTGCTTAAAGATAAAAAAAGAAGAAGAAAAACAATTATGTTAAACACCAACATAACCCACGAACTAAGGTGAGCATGTCATTGTTCAAACTTGTCCCATGCTGTGAATTATTAACACCTTCATTTCTAGTCTAAATATATCTCCTGGAATTTTTAACATTCCTTCGAAAATATTCCCTAACTGCCAGGTTATGAACATTTGCCTTCCCATTACTGATTAACAGACGAACAAATATTAGCCATCATTAAAAAATACATTTCCCCAAGTAATGCTGGCAGAAGCACAAATCCTGGGACTAGGAGTTGCATGGACTAGTTATCTGCTTTCCGTGGAAAAAGCGCTGAGGCGCACAGATGTGAAGGCGTAATGTACTTTTAATCCTACTGTACATTTAGCTCCAAAAGGCAACGCTGGACTACTAAAATGAGTACGTAGAGTACTACTAATATGAGTTTTCAATCCAACTCCATAGTGCTCATGAAGGGATTCCAATTATTTTGTTGTTCTTTAAAGCAAAATAAATTTCAAATAGCTGTTTTTAACCATTCTGACCAGCGCTGTGTGAACGATTGCTTTCCGAGCCATCCAATAGCACTTGTTTAGCAGCAGAATAAAGAACTATGTCAGCTCAAAGAAGTCCTTGTACAACATACTTAAACTTAAACATCTGATCATCATAAGCCATATGCAAGTCTTCTCCAAACTTTTGCCTCAATGTATAATATCTTTCGACATATCTTTCAAATGTCTTTGTATTGTGTAATTTTACAGTTTCTCTTCTCCGGAGCGCTATGCTTGAACTCCTGTGTAAAAATCGAGCTCCATTGAATATCTCGAGTGACCTCAATGAACCCCAATCAACATCTTTTGAGATGAACTGGAACACTGACTGCATCTCAGGCCTCCTCACCCAACATCAGCAGCACCTGACGTCACTAACGCTCTGCTGGCTGAACGAAACAGAAATCCCAGGCGCCATGCTCTAGTGGAAAGCCTTGACAGAGGAATGGAGCTTATTATAACAGCAAAAAGGAACATAAAGGCAAGTAAATCCATGCCTACATCTAGTAAACCTCACTAAAAACACACTATCTCAGAGTGTTCCCAATGGTCAATTCCTTCCCCATTTACAGAGTGATATTAAATTTATAGGGCCGCTCACACTCTAAACAGTACAAAATGCTTTAATTTTGCGTTATCATCATTGGCTTTTAATACACTATATTGCCAAAAGTATGCCTGCCTTCACATGCATATAAAGTTAAAGCTGTTATAGCTGCAAATGGGGCGGGGGCAACATCATATTAAACCCTATGGATTAAAAATGAGATGTTACTCAAGTTCACACGCATTTGAAGGCAGACGAGCAAATACTTTTGGCAATACAGTATCGTGTATACAGACAGCGTACCTTCACAGGGTTAAATCTGTAACACTGACCGTACTAATCTCTGTTTTGACAAAGTAATCATCAATGTTCCAGTCATTATTAATGTTAAAGTTAAGTAAAGCGTAATTAAAAGGAGCCATTACATCTGGTCAGAACCTAAGTGCTAAAAATACACGCTAAGGTTGATCAGAGTCACTAATGCTAAATATTCGCCTTCAACTTGTTCGCCTAATTCATAACAAATGCAGGAAAAAAAATATCACATCCTTTTCTTTAGCATGGTGGACGGCTGATTGCAGTGTGGATTTCCCCCTTCGTGAGCAGGCTGCTGGAGGGTTGGTGAGGCTGGGTGGAGCAGCAGATGATTGCAGATACCCTGTTGTAAGTGCCCTGTTATTTATCGCCGCTGCAGGGATTCCGCTTTTGCTCGTCCCTTTCATTAAGCTTTCTTCTGACTGTGGAAAAAAAAGGCTTGGGAGATATTCTCTCCTCTGAGAGAAACAAATACAAAATGAAATTCCGTCAACTATGTCTCAATTACTACAGCTACAGATGCGGTGAATGAAACCGGGTGGGTCCTGTTACTTCCTTACTCCCTATATTTTATCGCCTTTCTGTTCACCCATTCCTGCTCTGTTTCATTTCACTTTCCTATAACAACGATCAAGGAGTGTCACTTCATCAGTCACTGTGATGCTGAGCGAAGAGAAATCAATCCCTTCTGACCGATTTCCCATCGTTCGCAGCAGATTAACTCCTCGCGGCGTGCCCGAGAAACAGCAGCATGCTGGTAATGATTCAAAACTGAAGGCAATTTAGAGAGCTGAGGAGGAAACTTAAGTACCAGCAGCGCGACTGATATGACGGACGTGATTCACACAAACTTAGACACACACACGCACACACACACACACAGAAAATCTGTGTGAGTAAAAGGAACATGGCTTAGTCTGTGACCAAGTCAGTGCGTGTATGCGTTTACATTTTATCACAGAGCGCATGATAAAATTTATGATGCAATTTACGAGTTGCAGAAGACATGTTTAATGAAATATAAAAAAGCAGCCATGAAGAGTCATGCACTTGCTAATGTGAAATTGATACAGCAACTGCTCATCTCTGCCTAGTCGAGGACGTTCTTTGCATTCTGAGAATGAAGTGCCAAATAAATAAATGCAAGTATGTATACGAGAGATTTTCCTTTAATAATAATAATAATAATAATAATAATAACAACAATAATAATATTCAAAAAAGCTTCTCATTTATAGGCCCAGATTTACACAATATGTGTGCAGTACACATTGTGGATGAGATTAAATAGCCCTGCCTCTCTAATAAATATTTAGTCCTCTCATAAAAATTTATTTAATCTATTATGTGCTCAAATGTTCAAACAAACATAATCCTTGAAAAAGGAAAAAAAAAGCACAAAAAAAGGTTCTTTCCCTTAACAACAAAAAAAAGATTTAACCTCGCTTCATGAAAGAAAAAAAGGATCGACCTTTCGCACACAAACGTTTCTGCTCTCTTGAACAAAAAGAGTTTCCTCCTCTTGGGCAGAAATAGTCAACGTCTTTTTTCACAAAAAAGAGGACATGTCTCGCACACAAACATTTAATCTCTCGGACAAACAAGAGATTCAACCTGTTATGCACAAATGTTTAAACCCTTTACATAAAAAAAAAAGTTAGATTCTACCATGCAACAAAGAGGTCCCACCCACTCACATAACCGAGAACAACCTCGCTCACACAAAAAACAGAATGAACTTAGTGTGAAAATTTTTACCCTCTCTTGCTCTAAAAAAGAGATCATGTTCAGAGATATTCTCGCATACAGACAAAAAATTTAAACTCACACACACATGTGCAACATATCATGTGTACAAATGTTTTGACTTCTGGACCAATACACAAATATTTAAACTCTCTGAAACAAACTGAACCAATCTTGTGTAATTTTACTGTGGGTAACTTTGATATTCATGCACCATATACCAGCACACAAGTTTCATCCTTTCATGTTTTTCATGGACCTTTGGTAACATTGTACATATTCAAGGTGATACTCCTCCATATGGTAGCCGAGAAGTGCAACACATAATAACAAAACAGAAAAACAAAATAACAAATTAGAAAACACAATGACATTCAGTCAAACCGGAAAAGGTAGTTATAGTTTGCGAATCAAATTCTTATCGCTAATTGGATTACAAGAAGAGATTACTCTTCTGCATACACAAGCACATACTGTCCATGATTCATGATCTAAGTCCACTATAATAGACAGAGGAGCACAAGATGAGTTTTTATTTTTAAAAAAGACTTTGGGATTTAAACACAGTAAGTCCCCGACTTATGAACATTCGAGTTATGAATTTCCACAGATATGAAGGGACCGTGGGTCTACAAACATTCGTAGATACAAACAAATTGCGGAAGTAGCTCACGTATATCGTACAAAAAATAAACACTGCAAGGCAGCAGATACCAATATTTACAATTATATACAATATTTTCAGTGTGTAAGTGAATGTATTGATAGAAAATGTATGTCCTGTAAAGCTGTTCTGATGGTCATAATTACAATTTCAAAAAATCCTCAACAAAACAGATTTCACAGTCCAAACAGTGCTGAGACAAAATGGCATCCATTCAAGCGCACAGTAAACACCATATAGCATCCCTGCCTTTAAACGAGGTCATCTGACCCTGGGCTTCCCCTCGCGATTTAAAAGAGCAGTCTCGCAAGAGTGTAATGCGGAACCAAAGCACCAAACCTGTGTGTTTGTTTATGCTTTTTATTCTATATTTGTGTCAAAGGTGTATAAGACTCACTTTGTTGGACTTACGAACAAATCAGACTTACGAACGTGCTCCCGGAATGGAACTCGTTCAAAAGTTGGGAACTTGCTGTACCAGTTTTTAAGATGTTATTGCTTGAGTCAACCTTCACATGTGCTCATGCTGCAACCTTTCCTTAGCGACCTAACTATTCCTGCTACTTAACTTATTCATCATCCAGCATTACATGAGCAATAATAAAAAACCGAGCAAAAGTCGTAGGTCTCGTTAGAAAGGTGTAGAAAGGTGTGGTCTGCGCCCAGAAGGAGGAATCGTAATTCTGCTTTAAACAACATTCCGGTGGCAATGAGTAAGGACATGCTAATCTGTCAACATTGTAAACGCATGTCCTTTCATAAAGAATTAGTGTGTAAAATGGAACGGAAAGGTATATCGTAGGTGGTGGATGGTGTGAGCTGTAATTACTGCATTCCACGACCTGGTAAAGGTGGTAAACATGCTGTAGTTTAGGATAGATGTTGGTAGTGTATTCAGAGCACTTTGTTACCTATGGTATTTTTTTTATATTTAATTTATAAGCGGTGTATTAAAATATTCACTATGACAAAGTAACTATGAGACTTTATAGACAGAGAAATAATGTGTAATCTGTTTTAAGAGTTAGCAAGTTTGTAAGTGTTTGCAAGTTTACTCCAAACACATTGTTATTAAACAAATGGTACAGAGTACAGCGTTCCAGTAGTCTATTTCTTTTTCAACATGGGTCCTGGCAAAAACTAGGTGGGTTTTTTTCTGCCTGGCCATCAGGTGAGGCTTCCTTCGCAGCCGACACCCATGCATGCCATTGCCCTGCAATGTACTCCGTATTGTGTCACGGGAAACAATCACCCCAATTTGGCTTTCTACTTCTTTAGCCAACTGCAGTGAACTTGTATGGTGATTTTTTCAACCCTTCTCATCAAAAGGATCTCTGTGAGATGGTCGCATTTCCATTTTTGTAAAATTGTTGTATCACTTTTCCTGCAGTATTCTGATAAGTAAAGCTTTATTGATCGTGTAGCCTTCACCTTTCTTGTTTAAAGAAATA
The DNA here is from genome assembly GCA_013621035.1 of Clarias magur. Classification (NCBI taxonomy): domain Eukaryota; kingdom Metazoa; phylum Chordata; class Actinopteri; order Siluriformes; family Clariidae; genus Clarias; species Clarias magur. The sequence goes on along the minus strand of QNUK01000027.1, from coordinate 3,068,884 downwards.
ATTGTCATTCTCAGATGTTGTGACATTTTTCTTCCATGTTAACAATATAAAATGGGAAGGGGTATTCTTTGTTAAGAAGACTTTTATAATCAACTGTCTGCTAGACAACTGTTTAATGAATAATTACGCTCACTTGTAGTTGAATTCTTTTTAATTAGGATTTTGTTGTCTAAAATGTAGCTGTTCTCTTAAGACTTTCATTGGGGTGTATTCATTTTTGCATGATGGTCTTGAATGAATTGAATTTTTGCAAATTAACAAATCTTGTTTGCAATCAATGGCCTACATTTGTGGGAGAATTTGTAATATAGTAACCCATGGAAAATGCTGGTTCTGAGAGGAAATTGTTTTCTGAAAAATTTGTTATGCTGAGCACACTATGTATCTAAGGTGGCAAAGTTGAGTGGTTTCTCAGTAATCCTCGACACTTAGACACTCTAAATGTTTCACACAGGGCAGGCGGCACAGCATCCTGTGTGGCACGAGCAAATTTTTTGGTAAGTTTGATTATAATTGTAAAATTCAAATCAAATCGAGATATTTATAAAATCGTTATACTAACAGAATCATAATCAGGGAATCATGGGTGCTCCTGCTGATTCCTTTCTCTATTGATTTGTGTAAGTTTGTAACATTTCAAACATGATTGTGTACTATAATTGTGCACAAGAATAGAAAGTTCTGATTACACAGCGAGGTTACTCATATCCCTGGGCCATACTAAAACGAAAAGTCTTTATTTCATTTTTAACCCATAAGAGCTCAGACCCATTTGAGGGACATTAAATATAATGTCAAATCAAACAGACCACATGGAACAGATTTCACATTTGCTGTCACATAGCATTTTTCCTAGACAAGTTTATGGTTAGAAGTCCTCACAGTGATATTTTATATATATATTTTTTCACACTATTTTACTAAAGAAATGTAGCCAGGTTAAATATAAGATACAAAATAGCACAAAATCTTTAGAATTGTTAAACCTCGTTTCGGTAACAAAAAGACGAGATTTTAAAAAATTTCTAGTGGTGTCACATGTTGGAAAGGATGTGGTGGGAAAAAAAATTCACAGATTGTCACATGATTTCAGCAGTACCCTCATTAAATATTACTTAGGGATAAAGCTGAACAAAAGGATAAAGCTGAATAAAACCTTTCCAAAAGGGGAAGGTGTTTGTGACACCTCTTTATACGCCGCTGCTCTGTAGCAGCGTTCTGATGTTGTGCATCTGTCTTTATATTCAATATAATCCGATTTGGCTTCTCGCCTTTCACTACAAATGTGCCCAAACTCCACAACGTCTTTTATCGTCAGTTTTAGTGTATTATCCCAGCGTGAACTCACAACCTGCACTAAAGCTATCCAAATGTGGAGCTAAACTCTAAAGCAGGTGTAGACATTTCAAAAAGGATGCAAGTGAGCAATTTATTTATTTATTTTTGCTTACATGAGTGTTTTGTGAATCTGCTCGACGGCGTCCTCCAAGTCTTCTTTCTGGTCTGGGACAAAGCGGTACTCCGACACGTAGCCTGGCATATGCTTGTACGGGTCATAATCTCCCAGCTCAGCTGGAAAAAAGACAAAATTAATCGGGCGGGTTAGAGGGTCTGAGTGAACGGTTATGTGGTCACGTGTTACACATAAGCATATGAAAGTGCCGATGAGTTTGATGACCTGGGCTCCAATATCCAGCCTGTTTTAATAGAAAAGCAGAAGGGGTGATAACTTAATATTCATACTCACACTGGATCACTAGAGCTGCCATCTGCACACTGACATTGAAGGGGCACGGAAGTCTTCCTTGCAGCACATCTTGCTTTATCTGAAGGAAGAACTGATACCTGACAAGAGACAAGAAGCCCATATCAAACTATAAAACACTGTATTGTACTGTAATTGTTTTTTATATTTCTCCGTTTTAGTTACAGATGTTAAACAGAAAACACACCTTGTAATTTCCTCCTTTAGTTTACAAGGGTCCTCAGCATAAAATTTAACGCCGAAATACAGTGTGTATGGTGGGCCGGCTGCAAAGAGAAACCAAAAGAATTCAAAATAAAAATTAAAGTTTTACTAAAGAAAATTAATTATGCTTTCAACTGATGTTTATTTACAAAAAGCAAAGTTTAAAGCTAAAAAAGCTTTAATGTAATCAGTATTATTATTATTACTTCAGGGTGAGGCCTACTTACATGTCTGTCTGTCTTTTCTGTCTATCTTATTAATACAAAGAACTAAAATTTTTTAAGGTTGAATATCTTACGCCTTGTTCACACTAAGTTGTACAAATACACTCCCTGTTTGGTAATCAGAGCGTGAATCACAAATGAGAAATCGGAAAAAGTAGATCGGATAAAGATCTCCATCCGATCTGATCTCCAGCGTGTTAAAATTCACTTATATCATTCAGGGCTGTTATTTCAGCAGTGAAAATATCCAGTACTGACACTTGCGCATCTCGGACGTGTATTTGCATTTGTCGATGGGGCAGTGCTCCAGCTGCATGTGTTCCCAGTAGTGAAAGGAAGTTGTGTTGTTCAGTTGGTGTTAGAAATGGGTCTCTCAACGGTGGAAAAAAGTATTCATAATTGAGTATTATTTCGGAAGAAAATTCCTGTCTTCCTTACACCAACTGATGCCTACTTGTGGGGAATATTAAAGAAGAATGTGTTCAAGTGCAGCGACCTTTGTTCGGGGAATCCGGGTTCAGAATCGTTGTGAACGATGTGAACACTGTTGGTGTCACACACTTTGAACACTTACATTACACATAGCGTAGTAAATCAACACACTAATAGTGTGTGTTAGTTTCAGGAAAAATAAACTCACAGATAACAACCAGGTAATATTGATGTAGTACTGTATATTTTGGTACATACTGTATTAGTAATTACAGTAAAAATATTCAGTGTAGCTTTTCTAATGAATATCTATTGGTGCAGGTATCTGTTTACATTGAGCAAGTAGCTTATTGGTCTGCTTATTTTAAAGTAGATTATTAAATCTGGCACGTAACGGTTCATAACATCGCTGATGCTCAACATTTTGATTTCACTTATGGTGCAAGTAAAATTTCATGCAGATACTGTATCTCAGTACTGGAAAAGATTCATTCAATTCTGTCTAGCCAGTCTTACATGATGCAATGACAAAATATGTCTGGACTAGGGCTGAAACGATTCCTCGAGTAACTCGAGTAATTCGATGACAAAAAATGATCGAGGCAAAATCTTCTGCCTCGAAGATTCTTTTAATTATTATTAAAAGCTTGCGTTATGTTTTTGTGCAGTTATTTGTTTGGTGTGACACAGTGCGCTTCCGGATGCAAGCCGCCAGTAAACACAGGCGAAGAAGAAGCGCTTACGTCACCTACAAAGCGGAAGGAGACGCAAACAGTTAGCTGTGTATTGATTTGAGGGAGTGTTCTATTGCGGGCTGCAAAATGGAAGGGAGCGATAAAAATATATTAAAATTTATTTTAAAGTGTGCCTTAGTTTGAAAAGTCTAGAAAAAGTAATTTAAAATACCTTTTTTCTTTTTTTAGATTTGGCATCTTAGAAAATGCTTTAAAATAATAATGTATGGCACTGTAATGCACTTAATTCATCTCATTCAACTTTAAGCTACTCCTGATATTGTGAATAATGACAATGTTTATTTTTGATAAAATGCTGTATGCATTTAAAAAAATAAAAGTAGATTTTTCTAAAAAAAAAACAATTAATTTTTTTTTCTCTTATATATTTTACATTGCTGTTTAATTATTAAAAATCAGATTTTATCCGATTACTCGATTAATTAATTACATTTTTGGTAGAATATTCGATTACTAAAATATTCGACAGCTACAGCCCTAGTCTGGACAGACAGACAGAGACATAAATCCATAAAGACAGACATACAGACAGAAACTTTTCTGAGACTGGCTTCTGGTACTCTAATGTATGAAACGTAAAAAAGATATCATTAAAAGAATGAGTTCTGACCAATGCACAGACAAAACCTTTCTTTTATTTATATAGATGAAGTTTTCTCGACAGTAAAGTTGTACTTATACTTACTTGCTATGAGATCTTTATGTTCTGCCAGGGTTTTTATCGGATCTAGCCAATACTGCAAAGAGAGGGAGAGGGAGAGAGAGAAAGAGAGACGCTAGAAATTACATGATGACTGATTACACATTTTAATATTTATTAATATTATTCCTTTATCACACAAGTTCCCAACGCTAGTCCTTGGGTACAACTTGTCCTGCATATTTACGACTAAAGTGCTAGTTCATCATTCTCTTTAGGTAAAGATGGCTAAACGGCTGTGGATAATTTAGGAAACTGAAGTCTTAACCAAACTACAGAAAATCCATTATTTTTAAACTAAAAACAAAAACATATTATATGCTAACTATAAAATCTAACATACTAGTCCTACAGTATATAGAAATCAATCAAATTTTAAATGCTACAGCTAATTACGATCTTACAAATACAGTTCGTACATGCCGTTGTCCTATAATCACATGCTAAACAAGCCTGTCTGCGTTAATGACAAAAGAAGAGTTTATTAAACCCTCGAGTGCTAAGCTGAATGAGGGCGCTCAGAATTGTTCAGTCATGCAAGCCGAGGCACAATGTGAAGCCTATTAAAATGGAACTATAAAACTTGTCTTGTTAAAAAATTCTGGATAGGAGTCATTACTGCTGGCTTCAATAAAACATGAAGAATCGGCAGGTCGCGGCACGCAGCTTAGAGGTGAAGGAAACACTCTTGATGTGACTTAAATGCGTTTTTAAACGTTTTACGGGACACGTTGAGCCGGTTGTTTTTTTTTAGATGTGTCAGAGAGCTATTGTATGACATATTAAACAGATTCTCTCTGTCAGGTTTACAAGCTCTTTAAAATAAATAAATAAACACACACACACACACACACACACACACACACACACACACACACACACACACACACTACAAATCAAATGGTGTTTTTTTCTTTGCCGCTGCCTTGTTACAGTGTCTAAGCTTTCAGGTCAAGCAAGAAGTCTTGCTGTTTTGAGTTTATTAATAGTAAAATTGTGTGCACTTTTTGTGTTTTTATGCATATAATCAATTGCACAAATCAATGTCACTGACACAAAGAGTTCAGTATTTGACTTATAGCCCTCATACAAGGTCTAAGGACAGGAACGATTACGAGCACATTATTCTACTGTCACAGTCTCATCACTGAACAGATGTTTTCTGAATGAACATGAATAGGGGGCATTATTCTAATTTGTGTGTTTTCTTTTTAATTTTAAAAATCATTCCCGGGGACTTCCGGTTAGCAGCCACATGGAGTAGACGTGTTCGAGAGCTGCTCCGATAATTTTGAATTTCTTCACTCCCTTTTTCATTTCTAAATGTTAAATTAAATATTTAGGATACAATAACTTTGTACCTTACCCCACGGTCATTTATTTTCCACTTTCAATGGCTACCAGGAGTGTTAAAACTGGGAAAAAAGACGACACTGCGACCGCTCTAACAGTGGAGGCTATTTCTGCGCTGTTAGAGAAACACCGTGAAGCGCTAACGGCTGACTTTAAATCCTCGTTTAGTTTACTGGAAAGTAAACTAGACAAAATTCAAGCCCAAGTAGAGGACCATGGTCAGCGGTTACCCTCATTAGAGCTCGCTACAGATGACCTGAGCCAGCGTGTGAGCGAGTTGGAGAACATCTGCTCCGGTCTTCGGGAAAACAACTCGAAGTTAACGGCCAAAGTCGGGCAAAAGCAGGCCAAAGCAGGAGGCAAAATCTGCGGGTCCTGGGTCTTCCAGAAGCTACGGAAGGTGGACTCCCTACTGAGTTCTTTTCTAAATTTCTGTGCGAGGTGTTTGGTAGTGAAACGCTGCTATCCCCGCCTGAGATTGACCGAGCCCACCGTGTACCTGCATCCAAACCCGCTTCAGGACAGAGCCCGTCATTCTCCGTGTACACCGGTACCAGGTCAAAAAGCTTCTGATTTGGGAGGCACGGCGGAGAGGGAAGCTGGAGTACCGCGGTCAGCAGGTTCGCATCGTGGAAGTCTACGCTCCCGAAGTTTTACGCCAGCGAGCCGAGTATAGAGACATTATGACATAGTTATACCAGCGTGGACTCTGGCCTTCTCTCCTGTATCCTGCACGACTCCGGACCACTCTATCTACCGGACAGAAGAAGTGGCTACGCTTGGTAGAAGAGGCGCAAAAACACACTTTCACTTGGGTTAAATTATTGTATTTAAGCCCTATTGCCTCAGTTCGGACAAATGCTCAGCAATCTCAACCATTCAGCCTTCGGCGGGGAACTCGTCAGGGATGTCCTCTTAGCCCATTACTCTTTAACCTTGCCATCGAGCCACTGGCAATCGCATTTCGTAGTTGTAGGGAGATATCTGGGATTTGGAGGCAGGGAAAAGAACATAAAGTGTCCCTTTATGCAGATGATCTTTTACTTTTTATATCAAATCCAATTTCCTCCCTGCCACCTTTGTTGTCATTGCTAAGTGAATTTAGCTATTTTTCGGGATATAAATTGAATTTGCACAAAAGTGAACTTTTTCTGCTAAATAATACAGCACTAACAACAGGAATGCAACACCTTTCAAACAAAAATCAGTTTACCTATCTTGGTATTACAATTACAAGGAAACATAAACACCTTTTTAAAGAAAATTTTATTAGGTTGTTGAACCAAACAAAAAAGAACTTGGGGCAATGGACACCACTGTCCATGTCCCTGGTGGGCCGCATTAATGCCATTAAAATGAGTATTCCTCCAAAATTTTTATATCTGTTTCAGTCTGTACCTGTTTTTATTCCCAAATCTTACTTTGTTGCTTTAGATTCAATTATATCATCTTACATTTGGAAAAGTAAACATCCTCGATTGAACAAGTCCCTCCTTCAAAGATCTAAAAGAGACGGTAGCATGACTTTACCTAATTTTCGTTTTTACTACTGGGCAGCAAACATTCGATGTGTCATCTTTTGGGTATATTTTCATAGCCAACCTAATCGCCCTGTCTGGGTGGAAATGGAACTGAACTCTGTCAAAGACCTCTCTGTCTCTGCACTCCTTGGATCTGTACTCCCCATCCCCTCAATTAAATCAATCAATAATTCAGTTATTAGGCACACCTTGAGAATATGGGCTCAGTTCAGAAAGCACAGCGGTCTTCTGGGCTTTTCTCTCTCCAGTCCTATCGTCTCTAACCATCTCTTCCAACCTTCTTTACATGATTCAGTGTTTCAGGAATGGTACAGTAAGGGCATTAAGTTTTGCAAAGATCTGTTTGTTGATCAGAGGTTTGCATCATTCAAACAGCTTTCTGAGAGGTTTAACTTACCCAATTCTCATTTTTTCAGATATCTGCAAGTAAGACACTTCATTAGCTCATCAATATCAAATTTCCCTGAGGCTCCTGAAGCAAATATTATAGATAATCTCCTCTGTTTGTCCCCACTGCGTAAAGACCTAATATCCACTATTTATGGTAGACTGATGGGTTTGAGTCACAGCTCTTTGAGTAAAATCAAAACTGCTTGGGAGAAAGACCTAAATCTGACACTGTCAGATGATACTTGGAATTCAATTCTCAAGCTTGTCAACTCAGCCTCCTTATGCGCCCGGCACTCTTTATTACAGTTTAAGGTTGTACACAGGGCTCATTTCTCCAAACTCTAGCTTTCCCGTTTCTACCCAGACGTTGATCCTTGTTGTGATAAATGTAAAAGCGGAGAGGCGTCTCTTATTCATATGTACTGGACATGCCCTATGACATGCCATATGAATTTGGAAAGATTCTGGAGGGATGTCTTTAAAACCTTGTCATACATATTGAAATGCAATCTTGAACCAGACCCTCTGATTGCTCTTTTTGGTATCACTGGAGAGGAAGATAAGCGTCTAACTCCGGCTAAACAGCGTTTGTTGTCTTTTGCGACACTCCTAGCTGGCTTGGAGTCAGGGAGGGGTGGGGTGGGTGGTACAGGGTTTTATAAGGGGGCTATAAAATGTGTATTGGAAGGTTGCATGTTTACCCTGTAATATCCCTGTTTAAAATCAATAAAAATATTGTTGGATTAAAAAAAGCATTCCCATCTGGTTTGGTACACAAAGTGTGCCACGAATGACAAAAAAAGACATTTGAATGAATGAATGAATGAATGAGTGAGTACGTTATTATCATTCAAAAACTGATATTGCACATTCAAAACAAAATTATGTTGCAGTTGCTTCGATCTTTTCACTGATATGGACAAAAAATAAAATACAAAAGCCCTAATATATACTATATAGCACGACTGATTAAACATACTGTATGTTGTACAGTAATATATTCTTGAATTGATTGATGAATATATAGCAGAGCTAATAAGAATATATTACACAGTAAGAAAGTAATAGCATGATTAATAATATATTACATAACCGAGAAAAAAAGAAATACAAATATTGCACAGTTAATCAATAAATTACAGGCTGATTAATAAATATATTGTACAACTGACGAGAACTTGTTGCAGAATGATTAGGAGGTAAAACATATTGCACGACTGATGAAAAATATATTGCACATTAAGTAACCTGCCGTATATAGTAAATGTATTGTCCCAATAATGATAATATGTTGCACAAAACACTAATAATAATATATTCAACAAAAAACAGCAAAACTGTGCATCTGAACTGCTAGTCAGGGATGCAGTGGTTTAAATTAGACTACTAATCTACCTAGGTATCCTACTGAGTGATGTAGCTGAGCATGAGGAACTGTCAGCACCAGAATTCACACACCATGCTGGCGATTACACTTCCGATGTTCTTGATTTAGGCCAGACCCACTTTTTGTTTAAATAATAATCATATGGATATGGATATGAATAATTAGAGCGCTTCAGTACACCTACTGGAATACAGACAGCCATCTGAGGAATGACTTTGAGCTGTTCAGGGGAGTGAACGTCCCTAAAATAATATAAATCTTAATTCCACAGAGGGCTTCTTCTTCTTCTTCTTCTTTTTTTTCATCAGCATCCCCCTATCCTTTACATGAAGGTCCTATATACACAGAGGGAGGTCACTTACTGCTGCGCATGATTAAATTAGAATAAGTTAATTGAATTGGCTGATGTTATCTAATAATCACGCTGCTACAGCTGGTGTGTCCCAGCGCATGCTGATTTATGCAAATGGAGTTTAAAATGGCAGCAACACAATTCATGGGGAAAAAATAAAAAAATAAATAAATGTGGTCCAGTGTTTGAAAGCCTTCTTCCTGTGAGCAGTCAGTGGATATTTAAATAATTATGGTACAATCACATCATTTCAGGAGATATACTGTATGACATACTAAACAGACGAGTCATCGAACGCAAACCGCATGAGCCGAAGTGAAAGTAGGACAAATCGTTCCTCTCAATTATTGTTAATTATAATTTTTTTCTTTTTCTTGCAGCACCAGCAATAAATGCAATAAATCCCGGTAGACAGTAAAAACGACAGATGGGAGAACAGGATCCGAAAGGTTGTGCGTCTCTGCAAGAAGGCTCGAATCACGTCTGTGGTTGAAGGAGGTCGAAAAATTACTGTCGTGTGTATTTTTCTTTTATAGCTCTTTCATCGCCTTGCTTGGCATTTCGACCCCACGGGCAAACACCATCACTCTTCGCTTCTTAAAACACCGTTTGTGCACGCTGTTTTTTTTTTTTTTTTTTTTTTTGTTAACCCATCCCATCCAATGTTTAGTTAAAAAAAAGGAGGAAAGTGGGTGAGGTGCTGTGAAACATCAGTACTCACTGTCTGATGGCTGCGGTCGCAGTAGCGCAGGCCGAAGTAGTCGCTTTCTAAAAGATTGACGTGGCTGAAGACGTAATCCTGCACTACAGAGCCCCTGGTAGATTTCTGTGAAAAAAAAAAAGATAGAAAATCAAAAATTTGCCTCAGAAGATTAAAAAAAAAAAAAAAAAAGTTTTGCAAAGAACCAAAAAAGATTTGTTTTGACTCTCTCTAACAGAAGCGTCAAGAACAAAGAGGCCAGTTTATACAGTAGCCATGATAACGTAAGTGATAACTGGAAGTTTCCACAACATTCACTAAACACTGATAAAAATTATAATGTGTTTCTCTTTTAATGAATAAAAATAATAAATTGCAACTGCTCCAATTTTCCAACAGTCTTACTATTGAAGTCTTTCTATGGGAAATTCACAAACGATATTAATTTACAGTGAGAATTTACAGACTGTACAATCTTCTCATAATTCCACCTGTAAAAATTATTTGTCGCTGTGGTTTCAGGTTCCCTGCGACAAGCCGTATCCGTCATCACAAACCATCGTCTTATCTCTGACAGATCTTCTGACACTGGGAGAGGCTCTGTGTTCGGCTTTGACACTGAGCAAGACCACAAACCACACATTTGATAAATGTGCCGTGCTTAAGTCTTAAGCTATTGTGTGAACACTCAAAAGAATGTGATCCCTAAAGGAAAGTGAAATGAGGGTTTAGCGGTTGTCACCGTGATAAAGCGGGATTTAACGGCGGTGTGTGTGATCTTTACCTCTGAAACTGGATGCGTTTACTAAACTGCCAGTAGTGTGTATAATGCCAATATTTTACCATGTTCATATATATATATATATATATTTCTGTTAGTCTTAGGTTGTTTCTGCATTAAGGATTTGCATCTTTAAGATTACACAAAAAGGACAGATCTCGAGTATTCATCAAGCTAGGTGAAATTCAACATTTTAGCAAATCAAATGATCAAATATCTCACCTGTGATATCTCATTAAACTCAAACTGTTTTAATTGCACCCTGCAATAACATCTCTAATCTCTGAGCCATTATACACTACCAGGCAAAAGTTTTTGCACACCTACTAATTCCATGGTCTGATTTTAAAACAATGCGTCCAAAATATACAATAATTTCCGTTGAACAGTTGATACTGAGATGTATCTGCTACTTATGAACTGTAAATCCTTCATAACGGATCTAATCTGAGGTGCTGTTTGTTAATTGGTGATTTTGAGGCTGGTAACTTTAAATGAACTTCTCCTCTGCAGCAAGAGGTAGGTTTCGGTCTTGCTTTACTCTCATGGGCTTCATGAGAGCCAATTTCATCATGGTGCTTGATGTGTTTTTTGTTGGAAACTTAATTAACTAATGCCATATGTCTTATTTTATAGTTATAGTTTTAAAATCTTTAGTATTGTTCTAAAACGTAGAAAATAAATCACACACAAAAAAAAAAACTTACTTAGAAGGTGTGTCCAAACTTTTTATTAAGTGCATTCACTGTTTTATTGGGATGAAAAATGATGACTGTCTGGTCAACAGTATTCTATTTATTTATTTATTTATTTATTAATAAAAAAATAAATAAACAAAAACTTGTCCCTAATTTAGTCATGTCTAATTCTCACCTGTCGCGTTAGGGTGCTAACAGGCTAAAGTGTTTCCTCCGACACACATGACGCATCTTTTTGAAATGTTGCTCATGCATCGTTAGGGGACAGTGTAACAAACTCGGAGGAATCCTTTCCACTTGCATGAGCTCATACAGTACATACCCATGATTGATGTGGGAGTGCACTTGTGGGAATCAAACTGGCATTCTCTGGATTGACGGTGGTGAGCGCTTTATCGCTGCGCCACTCAGGAGCCCTTTAGGCTTTTAATTTAAGTATCTGTCTGGAGTGAAGAGAGCAGGTTTTTTTTTTTTGCACAGGAAAAAAAAAGAAGCATCATCAGGCTTTGGTCTAACTGGATGCTCGGCTTCTTCTTATAATGATGGGTCGACCTCGGGAAGATGTAGAACATCGTAAACATCTGCTGATGTTGATGTTGACTCACATCTCAAACAAATAATTGATTAAAATCTGGTGTGATCACTCAGAGCATAGACATTCTAAATAAACTGCAAGAACAAAATTCGAGCTGATGTACAGTTCCCGTCAGCCCTCGCGAGTCACATGTCAAAAATCACGTGCGCCTGTTTTGAGTTTGCTTGTTTTTGTTTCATGGTTGGAATCTGTTCATCTGTGCCTGTTTCGGGAAAAACGTTGAAAACCTGTGATTCATTTGCATCCGTCTAGCTGTACTTTCCTCCTCCAGCTCGCTGCTGTTTAGGAAAATCAGCCGACACTGATCCTGTTCGATGAGTTTTATGAAAAGTTCTTCTATGCTCATACTTATAAAAAGAGTTTGAAAATTAAACAAGACTGCAGACAAAAACTCACCATCAATATTATTTATAATTCAGAGAGTTTAAAAAAAAAGCAGTGCTAGAACGAGTGCATTAAAATAAATCATCCAAGCCGAGCTTACCGTATTTTAATAATCACCACCCACATGAATAAAGATGAAGTAAATGTTAAAATAATTAAACTGCAGTGATGAGTTATGCTTGTGTGTCTTATATCATTAGTATCCAATACTTTTATTTGCTTCCAACATTCTTTCTTTCTTTCGTGAACAGCATTATGCTGCTGCTTTCAGAGATCTGTCTTATGAACAGGACAAAGAGAGTCTTGGTATTTTTTGCTCAGTAATCCTAACAGGAACAAAGGAAGCTGTCGTTGTTACCCATGAGGTGCCTGAAAGCTTCATGGTTTATAAACAAGCCCAACAAAGCTTACCAACAAACCATGGTTTAAAATGTTTTTTTTTTGTTTGTTTTTTTGTCAGAAATGAGACCATGATTCTCAGTCATTGTTATGGTTTACTATTCTGTTGTTACTATGCACGTTATTTATGTCTAGGGAAATAGGAAGCCGACATAAGCAATAATAAAAACAAAACAAAAACAAAGGATGTTAATATGATAAAGGTGGTCACTGATTACTAAGTGTGAAAAAACAACGAAGAAAGAAGCCACCGCTAGGATAGGGACGTCTCAAGGATTCGTCCCCATACTGGCAATGAAGATTTACAAGGATGATGTCCAATGCCAGGACCTGCAAGACATAGGAACCAAAAACACACACACACACAAAAAAAAAATCCCAAAACACTACAGGATGACTTAACAGTTAAGATTTTGTATAGTAACCATGTTTATCCTTCCTAACTCTAGCTCATACTCATGAGACACTTGTGGGTGAAAAAGTCTTGATAAGTGTCACTGGTGAGTTTTGATGGAGAAGGTTCCTGCAGCCATGACTCACTTGCTCCGTTCGTTAATTTCATACACTTCCTTTGTAGAGTAACTGGGATTTTAATATGAGGTTTAAAACAAATATGTTTTTTTTAAAAAATTTTTTATTTTAAATCATTTAAAAAACTCCCTAAAAACTTTTGGTCAAAGCGAATACGGGGGATCATTGGTGTACTGTTTCAGGAAATGATTGTCCTAAGGTTGAACTGCACCCAGAAATGAAACACGAATACAATTTTAACATGATTTACTGCACTTATGCAGTAGCCTAGTGCTTGTTTGACAGCTCAACTGTCAGGCTGAAGAGCAGCTTGTGGCCATAGAATTTAATTGGCAGGACAGCATTAAATAATGATGAGAAGAGGCTCTCATACTTGACGTATCCTTGAGGCAACTTTCTACCGAATTTTTACGAGATTATTTCTGTAGGCTCTTAATCTCATAATGTCTGTCACAGTGTGTCTGACTGAAGTGATCAACATCAATGCAGTCATTCACAGCAGTATAGATTCAATAAATAAATTAATCACAAATATGTCTTTTTTTCCTGACCAAAATTTTTTCCGCTATACGATATGCCATACGTGTCAATGATGTAATGTGGCAAGAAATCTTTTTTTTATGTGATACTGTTGTTATATTGTTATATAGCTGGCACTTATGACACATATTGGCTTCAATAACACCACCTGAAACTTGAACAGTGACTGGAATCTGCCCCTGAGGTCATTCTTATACAACACACGCTCTTGCTCTCTCTCTGTCTCTGTGCCATACAATGCATCACACACTGGATCTCCAGGCGATTAGGTGATGACTCAAGACCTCGTGAGCATCGGTGTCAATCCGGTCTCACAGGTTTGACTATTGTCATGTTGGCTGGAGTGTTGGAGCTTCGCTAAACGTGGTCGCCAACTTTAATGGAAAGGAATGGTTCACCTGGCATTCCTGTTCGCATTTTTGAAGTGACTTTCCCCATGGGAGACTGGAGCATGGAAAGGGTTATACACTGTGGAGTGTGAAAAGCCTCTCGGATTGCATGTGTACAAAAGATATCAGCTATGAGACTGTGACTAGTGTCGATTAGATAAAGCGAACACATTCCTTACTTAAAACAGGGAAATTTTATGACGTCTTTTTTTTTTGCCTATTTAACAGGCTGGTAATGTTTCAATGCGAAACATGTGGTGCAGAAATGGTACTGATGCAAAGTGCTGTAATGCTACTTGTTATCGGTGGTGTAACTCAAAGCTCTAATGCCCACGGGACTCTGAGCTGAACATGAGATGTTTCCAACGTGCTGGCCGGTCACCAGGATCCAGACTGACACTGGCAACCTGCTCCCCACATTCCTGCCATAGCTCTCTCCCTGATAAGACAATGCAGATGGTCGAAATGGGGTGGAGCTGCAAAAACAACACTGAGCAGAGGGAAAAAAATGTGGAGGAAATGTGTTTCCGAGCATTTAGTTATGCTATTTTCTTTCTTTCCTCTCTTTTGACTCAAGATTCTGTGTATAAGAGATAGCTTTTGACGTGTGGAACAGTATTAAAAATTACTTTATTATAACCATACAAATATCCAGATATCACAGTTTTCTGCATATGGATGAAAGAAATTATATAAAAGAGTCTAAGAATTGACAACCTGGGCAAGTAGCTAGTTAGAAAAAAACACGTATACATGTGGGTGAGTAGATGTGTGGGTTGACTTAGCCGACGTTGCCGTTAGCCATTTTAAACAAAGTGGAGGTTGTTCATCACTCATGAGCTCAGTCTGACAGTTGAGCCTGGCGGGGGCAGGTTAACAAGACAAAACAACTTTAAAGCGCTGTTACGTTCCTGTCGTTGTCATTACTGTCATTAACGTCACATGCGTAGCGTAAAACAGCAGACAATATAAAGTGCCCAATCTGCTGCTTGATAAATAATTTTATCTTATCTAAGTTCGATAATCTAAGAAACCTGATAGCGGCGACCACACTGATGTATAGCCTTACCCTAACTCACTCCCATCTGCCTATTACCCCTGCCATTGTGTGTGTGTGTGTGTGTGCCAAATAAATAAGAATAAAAAAAAAAAAAAACATATTGCCAAGCCATATATATAAACAAATATACAAAAAAACAGTAGTGCAAATTATGTGACATACAGTACATCACAGAAATATTTTATTAATTTGTTTAAAATCAATTTGTTCAAGAAATGCAGACAAAGCATGTCGAATATAAAATCTGAAATGTTGTTAAATCATTACAATTATAAAATTATTTTTTAGTAAGGAAAAAAATCAAGCTTTTCAAAACAATCTAGATCTGTCACGTGATACCCAGTCACATCACCATTCTGGAAATGATGTCATGGCTGTACAAATTCACAGGCTGTCACATGACTGCAGCATTAGATGTTCATTAGATGTCACTAAGGGACCTCATGGGATACAGCTGAATAAGGAACTTTCCAGAACATGTAAAGGGTTTGTGACACCTTATGGCCTACAGTGTGTGTGTGTGTGTGTGTGTGTGTGTGTGTGTGTGTGTGTGTGTGTGTGTGTGTGTGACAGATCAGGGAAAGCACTAAAATGTACTGGATGAGGGGTCCTTCAGGAGCCAATGCTATAAACAAATCGATTGCTCTGATTTTAATGAAAACAAATCTAGGAAAACTCCAAATAATTCACTCTTATTTTCACAATGCATGTCTTGCTGCTTCAAAAAAATCTGCTTTAAAAATGACATGACTTATTGCAAAGAACCTGCTGCACTATGCACATAGTTTAACCACTTCATAGCACAAATCACTGACGCCACAGAACAATTTTTTTTAGAGTTTTTATGCTGTAACCCTTAAAACCCAATCGGCACAAATCAGGGTGAGGAACACACAGCTGCATATACAGAAGTCCAGCCAGTGTGTCGTTGCGTGAGGCTTCAGACATGAACCTACGCAGTCAGGCGTTCAGATAACCCAGGTTATCATTACTTTTAAAATGTGTAAATCTTACCGCTATGGGAATATGGGAATGATGTCACACACAAAAAAAATAATAATAAAAATAAAATAAATAAATGAAATAATAAATAAATAAATAAATAAATAAATAAATAAATAAATAAATTGGACAATTATTATAATTTTTTTGGTCATAGAAACAACCTGAAAACAACCACAAAACATGTGACATGTGCTATTTCTTTGCCCATCTGACATAAAAAAACATTTTCTTACTCAGTCCTGCAACAGTAATACAACAGTAATGCAAAAAATGGCTGCAGTGCACTGGTTTGTAAATTTGGTAAATTTGTTTTAAACATTGTTTTAAATAATTTCTTTTAGAAAAACAAAATGCCATTTAAAAACTACATGGACATAATTAAGACATACGTTCTTAAAAAGAATAATTAGCAAAAATCCAGTCCGTTTTTAAAAAAGCTACGTACATTTTAAGAAAGTATCCAACCTTAAGAAAAAAAAAAGCGATAAAAATGAAAGCTAACTAAACAGAAGCCCTGACTTCAGCTGTACATCCCAGAGGCACAAAGCAGATTAGTTAATTACCGCGATCTTCCTTCTGTTAACGCCACGTGTGCTCTCGCTGAACGGGAGCAGATGGCATTATGTGGTCGAGTATTCTCCACAGGGTTACACTACGTTATGATCACTAACTGTGCCGTTAGTCTTTTCAGTTCTCCTCAGCAGAGCTACAAGTGGAGCTGTTTTTAATTTGAGTCTTATACACAGACAAGGAAATATCATGTTTAGTCTGCAATAAGAGGTTGTTAAATAAAGTAGCTGGCCTTTAAAGATTTCTTTTTATTTATTTTTTATTATAACTTAAGTATTTATCTACTGAACGGACACTGACTTTACTGTAGTTTAGTAGCTAAAGTAGATAAAGCTCTAGATTTGTCCAAAATTATATAAAACAAGAATAAACGAAGGGTGACTGTGTTGAATTGCCAATTATAAGACCATTACCACATGTTGCCTTATAATTCCTGATCCTCAAGTATCTACTAATACATGACTCAGGTCAACCCCTGTTTTAAGTTTCTCTGGACTATAACGGACAGCATATCTCAATGTGAGGCAAAACTGCTAACCACTAAGCCACCACGCCGCTTATATGAAATGATGTCAGATCATACAATGCATATGCATTTTTTCCTTAAAGGTAATGCTTTATTTTGTAGAGGTGTGAGTCTATAATTAAGGTGTCTGTAGAGCAACTGTAAAAATGCAACTTCACAAAAAATAGCCAAACATCAAAACAGACTTTGAGTCTGTGAACAAAACCGAGCGGATCTTAACCCTTACACAAAATCAGAACCAACATCAGTTTGCATGTTTTGTCCAGTTCTGCTCATTTAAATGTTTCTGAAATGTCTCTTTTATTGACTGCTGTTGACATTTATCCTTTCCGTTTTTGTGCTCGCGCAATCGTTGTTCAATCAATAAATACTAAATTGATGTCAATTGAAGTCCTTGCTGCTTTCGCTTTTTTTTTTAAACAATATTTTGAAAAAACAAACAAACAAAAAAACCTTTTTCTCCTATCTGTCTTATGTGTGAAATCATATGTTTAATTATATGCTTTATCCACAGGAGTAGCATGCGAGTCAAAATGTGCATCATGGTATTTATGCAGTATGTTCAGACTCGAGAGCCCTACAGTGCACAAATACTTTATCACTGTATCCCTAGGAAACCTTAAGCAGGCTCAAAATGTAATACTGGTTCCCTATAAATCCTACAAACATTCAAGTAATATATTATGGTAACATGAGTCTCAGAAGGACAGATGGAAGAACGGAAACAAGACAGATGGATAGATGGCTGAAATTGTAGACAGGTGAAAAAGTAGGCCGTGAATTCCTGAGAATGAGTGTGTACATAACATCTCTATTTGAAGCTATTAAAGAAAAACTCTTTCACCCATTTCAACTTGTCCTTGACTTCCGAATGTTCATGACTATTACAAATAAATCCTACAATCGTTCAAACAACTATTTTAAAATATCATGCTGAAGAGAATCCTAGAGGGACACAGGTACGATGCAAAAAACATAATGCCTGCAAATTAAATTGAAAACCCAAACATAGATCAGTAATCATATACAGGAGATGTGTGATTAGGAAGCTGAGAGGAAGCAGGGCATTCTGGGAGACAGAGTTCATACAGAGAGCACTTTGTATACAGTTGTCTAACCATGATCGAAGACTGTTAGGAGGCACGTAAATAAGCATAGTTTAGTCTGAATTGTCAATGAGTGAATCCTGAAGGAAGTTGATAATGAACATCGGTGATGCTACAGTGGAGGTTAAACTGTAGCTGTAGCAGGAGGGACTGTAGAAACATTAATTCACATCACAACCAGAACCGTACAGACAAGGAGCACACAGTCCACGCTGACTGAGTGTCTCTCCACCTACCATCCTACGAACACACCCATTTGCTTTTTTCTTTGTGTCTGTATCTGTATGCACAACGGCTCAAACACAACCTGTGACACCTCCACACACTCATGTACTGAGAAAGCATGAGTTTATCCTCTCTGATGTTCTATGTTGTTGTTGTTTTTTTATTCCATGATAAAATAATTTAGAAACACAATGCTCAGATTGCATCACAATCTGCATAGAGTCAGTGTAACTAAAGGAAGGCACGTTAGGAACATGAGGTCTTTAAGATGGTGTACAACTTTACAGTATGTACAAAAATCTCTTTAAGCGGTGGGATAAACAAGGAACATGACAGCTGAAAAGGCTAGTTGGTGTGAGTGTTTATGTGGCTAGTGGCAATTAAAGAGCTTTTAACAAGCTCTGTGTGTATGTGTGTGCACGTGTGTGGTCAGGAGGGAAAAGAGATTCATTTGCAACGTTCTTGGAAACATTTACCTTCTCCTGACATGCCCCTCTGTCCCCATGGCAACAGGGTCATTACTGGAGGGGACTGGACCATCTGCTGCTGTCGGCTGCAAGGGTGTGGTGATGACCATCACTGTGTGTGTGTGTGTGTGTGTGTGTGTGTGTGTGTGTGTGTGTGTGTGTGTGTGTGTGTGTGCGTGTGTGTATGTGGGAACCTAGTCAGCAGATGTTCCACACACTCTTCCAGTAAGATATTTGAACTACAGGAAACAATAACTGAATAATTTTATCCAGTAGTAAGGAATAAAACACTGGCGCATGCTGTTAAAGGCAAAGCATCAACGGCGGGGTTATGTAACGCAGTCCGACACAAAGAGGAGCTACTGTTACCACCTGATGTTGATTAACTTCCAATTACAAATTAAAATTTTATTTGTCACATACACAGTCACACACAGTATGATATGCAGTGAAATGCTTGTACAACTGTTCATGCCCTAAAAATTAACAAAGAAAATAGCGTATTCAATTAAAGAATATGAAATAAGAAAAAATGTCTAGAAAGAAAACGTTCGAATAAAGAATATAAAATATGAAATACGAATATAATAATAAAAATTATACAAATATAGAAAATATGGAAAGCTTTTAGCTTTTAGACTCTGCACAAGAATAGAACTGAAATGGAATTGAAATAAACAATGTCCAGTCATGAACAGAAGAATGTGCAAAGTGCCAGACGTGCAAAATGTACACCATGTGCAAAAGTGTCGTAAAGTGTTTTTACGTCACAAAGCTCTGTCAATAAGTACTAACTTTACTTTGTATAACGAACAACATGATTTTTATCCATTTATAGTTATAATTAACATTGTGGAGGACCGCAGATCACTGCCAGCTCATCTGCTGTCACTGAATCACTGAGGTGTTTTTAGAACAAATAGCTACTTGTTACACAGACAATGATGCTGTTATTTAAAATTAATCAGCACCTTATGACCAACCAGATTCAGGGACTGAACAGCTGTAAAATAATCAGTTGTTAATTGATTAACTTGGGATAACAAACACACAGAACGGGTGATTCAAGATGCCTCAAAATCAACGATCTAAGCTTGGCAGTAGATTTCTTTAAAAGCCAGCAGACACCATGCAAAAATTCTCATGAGACTTATTCCTGTGTACAAATCGATGTAATATCAAGTAAATGCATTCCACAAACACTGCAGTCAAGGACAAACACGGAGCGCAGCGGAGCACTGAGTGATAACACCAGAGCAGGAGTGCACGTTTAACACAGCCATAGGGAGAAAAGGAGTATAACCTGTATATGAAAACATGTGCACTTAATTGCTAAGTGGACCGCTACGTGCTCCAATTAATGGCTCTGAAAACTGCAGAAACTCCCTGTAGATCAATACACACTTATGCACACACACACACACACACACACACACACACACACACACACACACACACACACACACACACAGCGATAACATTAACATGCTATCAAGCCGTCTGTAAACACATTAAGCCAAATCAAAAACCCCCTATCCAACCCTGCCCTCCCCACACACACACAAACAGCGATAACAGCAACACACTATCAAGCTGCCTGTAAACACATTAAGCCAAATCGAATGACGACACACACAAATACCACACACACACACACACACACACATAAAAATAACAGAAATAATTGAATTAAGGGTGAAAAGGGCCAAAGAAAATATGAAAATGAAGGACGACTCAAATGCAAACTGCACCTCACACATAAACATGTTCGCTACAGAAGTAAAATAATGAAATTCAAAAATATTGAGGACTGCAAGATAGCAGGATGTGTTGTTCAGGGAGGATGTTGTCCCCTGGGCCTTGCTTTTATTGCGCTTCTTCTGCTATTTGAACTTGAGCCTTGGGCTCGGCAACAATGACGCCATATTTTAATGTTTCTAGTATAATAATTAAACCTCTAAACCTATAAAACCTATAAAAGTCTATTTCGCCAGAGTAGTTATGTAACAGAATCTTATTGAACAAACAGATAATGTGTTCGAGATGAATACACAAATACACGTACGAATAAAAGCTGTGCTAATTGCCAGAAAGGTATGTGGGCATAAGTGCAGTCAGATATACAACATATGAGATACAAACATCATTAATTAATCTTTGGGAACTGCCTGGTTAGGGTCACAGGATATAATTTAGTTTGTTAACCTGCTAAATGAGGCATGGTGGCATAGCGGTTAGCAATGTGGCCTCGCACCTCCAGGGTCACCTCAGGTCTTGGGTGCATTGAGTTTGAATGTTCCATCTGAGCTTGGAGTGTTTCCTCCAGGTACTCCGGTTTCCTCCAACAGTGCAATAACATGCAGATTAGGTTAATTGCCAATTGTGAGTGAGTATGTGTGCTCCCTGTGATGGACTGGCACCCTATCTAGGGTGTGCCTGCCTAGATGTATAAATGAATGACCTACTAAAATTGTTAGAAAATGAACATGAGCAGGTGAAAACAAAAATAATAATTTCTAAAAAAAAAAAAATTCCAATCCATGTACTTGAACATCAAACAATTTTATGGTTTTTAGTCACACATCGGCCACACACTTTGCTCAGAGGGTGCTTTTAGGCATGTCAGGTTCTCCGGAGACCCGAAATCTTGCCAAGATTTACTGAAATACTCAGCGAAGGCTCACTGTTTAGCTCAGGAACGAAATCAGGTGTATTGGCAAAGGAAGTATATTTAAAGGGTTTCTCTACAGGGATTTTATTTTGTTAACTAGGAAGGAATACGCAATATCACTCTGTAGAACTAGTTATACACTGGAGTTTT
Organism: Clarias magur; assembly: GCA_013621035.1. NCBI lineage: Eukaryota > Metazoa > Chordata > Actinopteri > Siluriformes > Clariidae > Clarias > Clarias magur. Next base: position 3,046,984 of record QNUK01000027.1, on the reverse strand, counting down.
ACCTTGGTAATAATTTAGATATAAATGATGCTAAATACTGTATTACAAAAAAGAAAGAAAAGTCATTACAGTTTATTTATACAAAATAGTATGTTTTTGTTATATTTCGAGATGTTGTAAATACTTCAGAAGGCAAATATTGATCAGATGACAGACAAAGTTGCAACCTCGAGTGCCATTATGAAGGGACTGATGTGTGGGATTTTTAAAATTTAACTTAGAATACACAAACTTTAAAATGACTAAATGGAAATTCAACAGTAATACTGGTTACAACATACAGGTTCCTGAGAAAGACACAAAGTGTTTTAGTCTCTCCATAACTCTGATTGAATTATGTTGTTCAGAAGCCAGACAGTTTGATGCATGATTTAAAACGTTTACTGTATGGTTTTCTGTAAGGAAACATTCCTCTACGGAAGGAGTCTCCAGTGTGAGCGCTTTGTAACACTCAGAGGTAAAGCCTTAACTTTTTATTTTTTAGACATGGAGTAGTCTTCATGGGAGTATGCTGTAAATAAATAAACAATGCTGCTTGTGTTAATTCCAGCTTTCAATGAGACTTGGATCGAAGAACAATCAGCGATGCAGAGATTACCTCTAAAAGCCTGTTCAATCCTCTCTCTCCTATTCATACCGCAAGCCCCTTTAAATGATGCCTCGTTCCCGAATGCCTGTTAGTCAGCACAATCTCTGCATCTCTAATAAGTCTTCAGCTTGTGTGATGAGCGCTGTTATTGCATAGATTAGCATGGCATTTAAATATCCTACAATTCATTATGTGTTCTTATTGGAGAATAACAAACAAACTTCTTTTTTATAGCGGTTACGTTTATCTTTTGTATTTATTATATTTGTTATAGAACAGTTCTTAGGTTTGCTAGACCAAGCCCTACACCTGAGACGCTATTGAATTCTCATGGACTAGTCTGCATCGCTTTATTTTCTCAATGCACAACGTTTTTAATCTTACAGAGAATTTGAAAGTGTCATGCGCACTCAACAAGACCGGGACTAGGACCCGGAAGTAGTATGATCGCGATTCAGGAAGTATAAAAGGAAACAATGCCGTCCAATGCCGTCTCCGACGCTATCTCTCCAATTTCGTGAGTTCTCACCATTTTGTGCCATTTTCCTGATTGAGTGTGTGTTGTTAAAACGTGGGTTTAATTGTGTAAACTCTTGCTCTCTGTGTGAGAGAGTTCTAAGAATAAATCGCGTGGTTATCCTGCCTGCTCGCGCTGCTTCCGCGTTTGGGTTTATCCTCCATGCTACACGGGCAAACTGCTAGTCTTCTGATTCGCCTCCGGTTGTCCTGTGACAGAATGACTGAGTCTGCAGTAAACCCAGCGGATTACGCTCACCTCTGCGATGTGGTGAACGGACATGCTAGGCTGATTGAGCAGCTGCGCGGTGAGGTGGCAACTCTCCGTGCTAGCTTCCAAGACATTGCAGCCTTGCGCCGCAAGGTCGCGGAGCTGCGGCAAGAGAGACCGTCGCCCGTCGCGGTGGTTGCTGCGTCGCCATTCCCTCCCCCCTCTGATGTGTATTTAGCTTTACCGGACAAATGGGACGGCACAGATGGAAAGTGTAATGTTTTTTTAACCACACTGGATCTTGTGTTTGAGTTTAATTGAACCAGATACTCCACAGACCGGTTGCGCATTGCCCTTCTCGTCACGTTGCTGTCAGGGCAGGCAGCTGAGTGGGCCACGGCGGTTCTTCGCTCAGATTCGGACACAGCACATTCATATAATGAGTTCACCCATCAACTAAAACTCACTTTTGAACATCCTGCTGCTGAGGTGGAGACCGACTCAAAGTTATACCATCTGCGGCAGGGAGAATTGTCTGTGAGCCGCTACACGGCAGATTTCAGGATCCTCGCCATCCAAACCACCTGGGGAGACACCGCCCTCCGGACGGCCTACTACGAGCCTAATACTGGCTTCCCGTATAAAGGACGCACTCGCCAGCTCCCCGGACCCTGCCGCCTGCCACTTCATCACCATCTCCAACCACGCCACGACCCTCCACGTTCCTCGCCTACAATCCAGTCCCTGAAGCACGCCCCTTTTCCACTGCCATCACCAGCGGACCTGTCGGATCTCCACCTCCCGCCGTGGTTGACACCAAAGCCGGGGAACTCATGCAATTAGGACGCGCCACCTTGCCCGCTGCAGTGAGAGAACGACGTTTCAGAGGAGGGCTCTGTGCATATTGTGGGTCAGCGTTGCATCACAGAGCTATCTGCCCTCTTCGCCCGGGAAGACGCTCAGGCTTGGTGAGTAAGGAGGGCGACTCGCCAGGTTCCCTCTACCTCTCTGCCACCACTACCAACATTTCCCGTGTCATGGTGCAAGTACACCTCCAGTTTGGCCACAAACGGGTCAGAAGTACGGCGTTCATCGACTCCGGTGCCGCTGGCAACTTCATTGACTCTTCTTATGCCAAAGAACTAGGAGTGGAACTCGAGGCGTTATCCCAGCCCGTTCGGATTACATCTGTCGGTGGTCGGCTCCTTTCATCCAGCCCTATCATCACCCAGACCCAACCAATCACGTTAATCATCGACCAGCACCAAGAGCAGATCCGGTTTCACCTCACCCCCATTTCATCTTCCCCCCTCATCCTCGGGCACCCTTGGCTACTGCAACACGACCCGCTCATCTCATGGACACAAAACCGGATCCTTCAATGGGGCCCGACCTGCACCGAACTTTGCTTATGGGCCTCGGCTGGGACATGCTCTAGGGAGTCCGAGGCCCCCGAAGTCGACATCAACGCCATCCCCGTCGCCTACTGAGACCTGGCTGAAGTATTCTGCAAGAGACGGGCCACTCACCTTCCTCCTCATTGCCCCTACGACCTGGCGATTGACCTTCAGCCGGGTTCTGTTCCTCCCCGCGGTCACCTATGTCACCGACGCCCTCTGCAACGGCACCATTCGGCCCTCCTCCTCACCTGCCACCGCGGGGTTCTTCTTTGTTAAGAAAAAAGGTAACGACCTACGCCCATGTGTCGACTATAGGGGGCTCAACAATATCACCATCAAAACTCCTACCAACTCTGCCCTGGACGCCCTCTCTGGCGCCACCATTTTCACAAAGTTGGACCTACGGAGCGCCTACAACTTGGTGCGCATCAGAGAGGGCGATGAGACGGCTTTCATCACCCCAACAGGACACTATGAAAGCCTGGTAATACCTTTCGGACTCTGTAACACCCCCGCCACCTTTCAGCAGTTTATTAACTACGTCCTCCGAGATATGTTAGGCCGGTGGGTTTTTGTCTACTTAGACGACATCCTCATATACTCCCGTACCGTTGATGAACATGTCCAACACGTCAGGGCAGTCCTCAGTTCCTCGGTTTCGTCATCTCGCCCCAGGGTGTGGCCATGGACCCGCAGAAACTGGAAGTTGTGCTTCATTGGCCCCTACCCAAGACCCTCAAGCAACTTCAGTGGTTTCTCGGGTTTGCGAACTTCTATCGTCGCTTTATCCGGGGCTACAGTACAGTTGCAGCACCTTTAACCGCCCTGACCATCATCTCACCCCTTCATCCTCAACTCTACCGCCATCTCCGCCTTTCAGGAACTGTGCATCGCTTCACCACCGCACCCTCCAATTCATCCGGCGTGCCTTCTGGTGGCTGTCCATGGCAAAGGACACCGAGGAATTCGTCCAGATATGCCCAGTGTGTGCCAGGGCTAAAGACACCAATCAGCCAACACCGGGGGAACTTCAACCACTCCCGGCTCCCTGTCGGCCCTGGACACACATTGCCATTGACTTCATCACGGGCCTGCCGGTCTCCGAAGAGAAGGATACCATCATGACCATCGTCGACTGATTCTCCAAAGCTGTGCACTTGGTGGCCCTCGGCGGACTCCCGTCAGCTGTGACAGAAAGGGTTTTATTTTTACAGAAATGTTTGTTTGAGGAGAAGCATAAATCAGACATTGGACTGCGTCAATGTTTTATTCGAGGGCAAAGATTCTTTAGTTTTTTTTTACCCCTCTGCCCAGGATGCGTATGTCCCGGTTTGACCTTAATCATCTGTAATGACAGCTCTGAGCTGTACAACTGCATGTCAGGAAAAAAAAGGAGGATTAAAAAGCAGCATGCTGACTGATGTGACAATCACTTTCATTAGTTTCTCCTTCTCGCATTTAATATGGAGATTGCGGAAAAAACTGAGCAGGTGAGAAATGATGGTGTATGTTTCCTGGCAGTGGAGTCAGATAAGATCTTTTTGTAAGTGCAGGCCTGGAGAATGCCTGTGCCTGTCTCCAGCTGGGCCATAAACCACGGCACTAAATCTCTCTCTCAAACACACACACACACACACACACACACACACACACACACACACACACACACACACATTTACAATTACTATGAGAAACACATATCACCGCATGTGCTCCATATCTCCCGCAACAATAGTGTCGTTTGATATTAATGTCTTATGAAAACCTGCAGAAGGCAATAGTGACCTGAATATATAAAATCTAGGTGTGACAACAGACAGTCAAAAGCTCTCTCTCTCTCTCTCTCTCTCTCTCTCTCTCTCACACACACACACACACACACTCATGCTTTTTAATAACCACTATGCACTATAGGAATGGCACAGGATATTCACACATTAGTCAGGTGCATCCCTTCAGTGCAGCAGTGCATCTGTAAATGGATTTATATGGAGGATGATATGGTAAAACCATATTAATTGCTGCTAATATTTATATCTTTATTACATTTCTGTAATAATTTACAACTCAATGGTTCTAATAACTTCAAAATAAATAGTTAATATTTTTCATTTACCTCATTTACACTGACTGTACTCTGCAAGTAGTGAAAACCAATGATCGATTATGAACTGGTTACTGACTCCCATCACTAATTACTGCAGTAACTGGTTATAATATGTTATAATATTATAATATAATATCTATGGCATGCGCCAAAAAATACTGAGTACTGAAGTACTGAAACCTGCAAATCTCTGACACGCATGTCCATTTTTCAACGGGGCAAAGCCAGATGCACTTGTTCCCAGTAGTGAAAGGAAGTTGTGTTGTGCATTTGTTGTTGGAAATGGGACTCTCAACGAAGGAAAATGTATTCATAGTTGAGTATTATTTCCGCTCATACGGAAGCGGTTGTGAACAAAAAAAGGTGGCAGAACAATTCCCTCACGTACCCGTCCCATTCCCATGATCTTACACCACCTGATGCCTACTTGTGGGGAATGTTAAAAGAGAATGTATTCAACTGTGAAGATCCATCAAGAATTGTTCCTGCATTACGCCAGCAAATCGTCTGCGGTGACCTTTATGCAATAAACTCACAGATGACAACAAGGCGATATTGTTCATCTTTTCATTTCAGTACTTTATATTTTGGGGCACACTGTATATGTGGTGTTCTTACAGAAAAATTGACCTTTTTAGGTGAACGCATAGGTGAATTTATAGTTAATGCACAGTTAAATGTATGGTTAACTCACTACAACCTTTTTTTTTTGTGTGTTTTGTACAGTGCTGTTGAAACAGCAGAACAGCACCATGACATTGCTTGAAATCCCTATTGTCTTTACAGAGTCTGTACTTCTGCTGTGTGTTTTTCTTACATGGCTTTACAGATTAACTGTGATTTCTCTGTGTCTGTGGTCAGATGATACATGAGGAATGAGGAGAAGTGGAATTAATGGCCTTAATAACGCAGCTCAGTAAAAGAAGTGACATGAGCCTGTGGTTTGTGGAAAAAGCACTGTTTGTGTTTGTTCTGGTTCTTCTATTTTATTGCATACATGGATATACAACTACACAATAATGAAATGTTTATAGATTATTATTTTAAATAAAAGTGGGATTGTGGGAGTTTAGGGAATCGTCATTTTTTTCTATGGTTTGGTTGCTTAGTGGTAGGTGATTCAGTCTTGTGTCTAAAAATCATATATTCTTAGCTGATTATCATATATAGTTATATATTCAGAAATTCTTATATAATTAGGACACTTTTCATTGTCTTTTCAAGTGATAAGCTCAATGGCACCTGCAGGATGACGGTCCATATTCGGTCACCATATGGTAAAGTGTGAAGTGAATCAGAGCTGCTGCAGAAGCAGAGAGACATGAGTCCCATTAGAAATTTCATTAAACACGCCGTTCAGGTCCGTGATCCAAACAATTAGATTAGTCCACTTGTGGTCCAGTCAAAGCTAATCTGTTCCGTCTCATCACGCGAGCACAACAGACGGACTCCTCGTCTATTGTGCGGGGGCAGTGTGTCTCGAACACCGGGCACGCTCCCAAATATAACCCTGCGCTCCACCGATCCACTCCCTGCAAAACCAATGAATCAGTGATGCATCAGTACTGCTTCACACAAATCGTAATCCATATGTCTTGACGACCAAGAATCCCATCATGCTTTGATCTGAGCTTTAAACAGGTCAATAAACCACATGGTGTGATTTATTCTGACAGACAAATGGATTGGTTTCTGTTCTGGACCACAGTACCTTTAATACTTGTTGAATGTCATGTTTTTTTCTTCGTTAGGCTTCAAATCCCGTTGTGTGGACAAAACAAAGATGACTTAACTCACGCTTGGGAGTCACCTTGAGTCCGGGTCATAGAGCCAAAATGACTTGTTTTTGTTAAAATATTACCAAATGTCAAAAGGCCACAGTGAGCACAGGCCTGAGAAAACAAACCTCGCCTTGCTGGTCTTTCTTTTGTGGCAGCAGAACACGTGAGTTGCTCTGTTTCTCACACACCCTGTGGGCAAACTCAATGGACTCTTTGTGCAGACTGCGCGTGTGTGAGTGTGTGTATGAATGAGCAAGTGTGTACCTCAACAACGAAGAAGAGACACCTTAAGGATGTGAGACGAGCTTTTACAGGTCCAGAGACCATGATGAGTAACACAGTTCATTCAGGGGTTTCTGATAAGGTGCACTACTTATGTATGAAACTTCATACACAAGTAGTGCTCCTTATGAATATCAGTGGGTTTGGTGAAATAAGAACCTTTCTAAAAAAGACACTTTAATAGGAACACCGGTACACCTCCTCGTGCATGTAGGCCAGTGGGTCATGTGGCAGCAGCAGTGCAAAAGATTCAAGAACATTGAGGAGAATAGTCAATGTTCCCATCAAGCATAATATCAACAGTTCATTAATGATAACTTAAGGTTTCAACACACAAATGTCTCTATAATTTACCATTTCCTTAATCCTTTCTCACTGAGCCTGTCACCACCATAGCCTCAGATTTCTATTTTTGTCTGACAGGAGTGGAACCTGGCAGTGCTAGAAACCTGCAGAATTTATGCCAAGGTGTGCTGATGCTCTTCTTAAATATCGCTTTGAAACCAAACCTTACCAAGTCAACTTGTGATTATCTTTTGTCTGAGTGTGTGCAAACGTGTATGGTCACATTTTTTAAAAACCGCAGCAAAAACTGAATGAGGACCAGAGGAGATGAGTTGCTTAAAAAATCTTATTAAGACACACATCCACCTTGGTCCATAGGGATGAACATGGTAATGCTGAACTCAGTGATCTGGAACTTATAACTATAATAATGGATAATTACTTGGATAATTACTTTACCTGTAATGCTCCGGCTCCTTTATAGTGGTTTGAAATTACTGAAATTAATTAAATTCTTTCTGTTCATTATTATTATTACTAATATTAATAGACGATGCTTTACAACAGCCATTAATGGCTGGATTGATCTCACTCATTCATACTCTTAAAATACAATTTTTCCTGTACAGGGTGGAAAGCCGTGAGCTTATCCGAGGGAACACAGGGGAAAGAGACATCGTATACCCTGGATGAGGTGCCAATCTACTATAGAGCACACAACTACACACTTCTACTCCCACGCTACAGGGAATTTTGCCTACTTTGTATGTCTTTGGACTGTGGGAGGAAATCAAAATACATGGATGAAGCCCACCAAGCACGAGGAGAACGTGCAAACTCCACGCACACGGACCCAAGGCGGGAATCGAACTCTCTACCCTGGAGGTGCGAGGCTACATTGTTAACTACTACACCACTCCTGAATAGAATTTTTTAAATATATAAATATATTGCTTTAACTTTTGTAGAGTGTCCAGTGTCAATTCTTCAGTCTAATAATCAGTGGTAAGTAAGTAACTTAAGTTTGGCTTTGCCGTTTCTTGGTAACATCACAAGTGGTGTGTTCTTCTTTCAAGAAATCGGAAAAGTAAAACAGAGGCTGATCAGTGAATGCCTGCGATAACAGAATGTGTTTTGAGTAAATTACTCAATGTTACATGTAACTACAATGATGAGGTAGCCCTGAAAGTGCCTTATTCCTTACAGGTATTACTGTCGCACGGTTTCAACAGTCTCTCTTACATGATCGTACGTCTGTAGACTCAGTGAGGGAATCAGTTGTAAAACTTGGTTGCAGTGTATAGTAAATAACCTGTTAACCTTTAATATTTCATTTTAGTCAATATATAATATATTGCAGGTTTAATAAATAACTCCTGCATGCACCGGGAGCAGACAGACAGATGCAGGGATGAACAGGGAGCTGAATGAATCATTGGTGAATTGAATAGAAGAATGATTTTGTAAATGGACAGCGAGGTAAAAGACTGACAGGCTTTACTGAATTTCTAACTGCATTACTAATGCAAGCAAACACATCAAGAATGTAGAACAACCATGCAGGAAAATAAGCTCAAAGTAAAAAATACAATATGAACAATCACGGTAATGGAAACAGCGACTGAGATCAAGATGGAGAGAAAAACAGTGTAAACGTTTTATAGAATTCCTAAATAAAAAAATATGTAAAATTGCGATAAGAAAAGCAAACAAAACTCCTATAGCACTTCAGACCCAAGTTCACCAGAAAACAATACTACACAAATAAAGTTCTGTAGAAAGGCTTCAGGGTGGAAGTCATGATGCCAGATGCCCTTCTTAGTTCAACCCCCCCCCCGCCCTTTATCCAGGCTTTGGACTGGCACTAAGAGTGCACTTGCTTCTGCAACCCCTTGTGGCTGGTCTCCCGGCACACTGGTGAAAGCGCTGATTGTTAAGGGAACCTAGTACCTCCTGTCCCCTTCTGCAGTATTACATAAAGATGGATCTTTGATGGTTATGAAGTACTTTGTCTCCACAATCTCCACTTTGTTCATTTCAAAATACTTAATCAAGAGCAACCATTGTTAAAAAAATGTTTTAAATAAATCTTGTGACAATGACAAGCAACATGTAAACAATGCAGCATGCAAGGAAAAAAATGGGTGTGAAATAATGCACTTGAACAAAGAAATGGCCTCAGGCTTCCTGCCAATTATGTCCATAGATAAATCACAAATGGAAAATTAATCCTACAAAAAATATGTATCAAAGGTTTTCTACTAAAAGTTTGCATGTCGAGTTTTTGCATGGTGCTGTCTGGGTAGGCTATTCTTGTTGGCACCCTGATTTCACTGTGTGAGCTAGGCAGGGTACAGCATGGGAAGTTTTCTCACTCTGAAGTATGAAATAGGAAGGGAGATGGCCATCAGCTAAACTGTCGACACTGGAAGTCGTACTACGGCGGGAGCAGGGAAGAAAATGCACATCTAACTTTGTACAACAATGTAATTAATAAAATCAAGCACACTATGAAATGCTGATGATAATGTATAACCAGTCTACACACCCCCAGGGGAAAATAGTATATTGACTCCTAATTTGGGGTGGATAATGCCCTGAGTATATAAATAATATATATATATATATATATATCAAAGCAGATCTCTAACAGTTGTTTTGCAGGTTTATAGAAAACGGAATAAACGTTCTACAGAAAACACATCTCTTGAAACAGGAGTTCTATAACGTTCTATATCAGATCCTACAAAACTAAGCAAAAATTATATCGAATATGCATCTTGAAGCAAAACTTTTACTGAGTCCTTTTACAGTTTTATAGAACTAACTAAAATTTCCAAAGGACACATACCGAAACACAAGATCTACAGTTCGCCCATTGTAGATCTATAAAGTTCTCTAAAAATGAGAAAAAATTCTATAGAATAGATTCTAGAATAGATTCTTACAGCACTTCTATAGAGAACACACACTGCTAAAAAGAAGTTCTACAGTGTCCTACTGCAAGATGTACATAGCACTGAATAAACTAGGAATATTTTTTTTTACAAAAATCTATAAAAAAGAAACATTACAAAGGGTGGAATGGTATTGTCTTAATTAACTGATGCATGCCATGATGCCTTCAAATTTGATATATTCTAAAGCTGAACTTTATTTGGACCATCTGGATTTAGTTTATTTAGTTTGTTTATTTTCTTCAATTTGGAATGATCATAAAACATTTTTCATCTCTTCTTTTGAATATATTTTAAAATAATTTGATAGGATCAACCTGTCACCAGGCCTTAACCACGTGGCAGAGGTAACCCAGGTTTGGAGTCATATATCCTGGTACGAACTGGTAGAACTGTATTAAGGTATGCTTTATGTCATCAAGAGCCACAAAGACAGCACAAAACCATTGTATCATGAAAACCATTCACTGTGATATTTTACAATGCGCAACTGTATGACCTTGTGCAACAATAATAAAAACAATAATAATAAAAAAAAAAATCATTCATACAAATGATATCAATTTGCTTGATATGGTTTTATTGCATTCTATTTTTTCCCAATAATTAAAAACTGTCTGGCAGCAGCTGATCAGTTGTATTTAATCATTTAATTGTTGTGGTACAGTTCTCACATATTTCTTTTCATATGTTCAATGTATAATTATTTATTATAAACAAAAAAATCTAATCTTTTAAATGTCAAAAAAAAAAAAAGAAAAGAGAACACTCTAACTCTAACTCTCAAAGAGAACACTTTAACATCTGTAGTATGAGCAATCCTGAGCTTGACTCACTGCCCATTCAGTCTTATTCTGTCTTCAGTCTTATTCTGGGAAGAAAAAAAAATCATGCTGGTGTGATGATGGTTTGTCTATATTATATCTCTGTGAGGCGTGAACGAGCGTTTGAATGTGTGTGTGCTCTGTGCCCTAGCATCTCTTTCATTTCAGGGTGTGTTCCCGTCACACACACTGTGACCACCTGCCCGCAATAAAGCTGAAGCACATGAAGATGAACAGACAAATCTCTGAATTTGTTTTTGACAGAGGAAGCTGTTGAAACTTCAACAACAAAAACGATGGGTGTTAATATTGCCAATAGGGGTGCAGTATACCCAAAACCTGTACTTTTTATTTATTAATTACTTTTTTTAAAAATATTAATATTTATCGTTAAATACCGCGATATATTAGGTAACTAATTATTGGTACACACATACAGCAGGGTGAAGAGAGTGACTTCACTTACCTTAATGCCCTGGTGCTGGGTGGTTAAGATGAGCTTGGTCTCATCCAGGAGCAACACCTCGCAGTAGAATTCCTCTTGGGTGGAACAGAAGCAGCTCATATTTGCAGAGACTCCTTTATTTTCTTTAAACAGAAATGTTAATTTGTCTTGTCGCTACTCATGTTGTTCAGGAGAATCCCGTGTCCAGGAAAATCAAAATAATAAAAGATAAATAATAAAAACGACCTGACTTACTTTGTTCACACGACTCTTTTGTTAGGCAAACCCTAAGAAACTGAATATATATTATTTTAAATAATATATATTGTTTAATTGTTTCTAAATTGTTAGCTTTTGTAGCTATTTTTTCTCGTTAAATCCGTTTAGCTTAGCATCTCCTCAGCATCTTTCTTTTTGACCGCTCGCGCACCCACTTGACGACCCTCTCGCGAGCGCTGTGTCAGTGTGGCGCGCGCTCAGGTGAATTTCTTCTCCCGACTCACGCTATTAATTCATTCATTCCTGTTTTATATATTCCTGTAAGCGCTGTCTTCATCCAAAGTTGTTATATATTTGTGTACCTATAAAAATAAATATCTCCCCGCGGTAAAATGTTCCGCACCGACTCTGAAACTGAAGGCGCCGTAAATTCACTCCTCGAGCGCCCCGTTGCCAAGGAGCTCCCCGGCCGCGGCTCAATCCCAATCCGATCACGGGTCAGTATAGGCGCGAGCTACAAAGGCTATAATTTGACTAGATTTTAAACCCTACCTAGTGCACTTGTATGTACAATATAGATTTGTTTGGGATGCGGGATTTTCCCTGTATAACAATTGTTCTGGGACTCCGCCCCTCGTTCATTCCACTTTTCTAATCGGACAGAGCTACGCTGGAAAAACACAGCTTTACTGCCATCTGTCGGAAATAAGAGATAACTGCACTAAATATAATGAACTGAAATTGTGTAAAGTACCTGTTTTCAGGGAGTTTATTTGTTTTTAACATTGACATTTAAGGTTTGTACTGATGAGTGTATGGTTTTGAAAATGTGTTTTTTGGAATAAATAGACACATTTGGTCTGTGTGAATGGAGTTTGCATGCTTGGGGGTTTCCTCTGGGTGCTCTGGTTTCCTCCCACAGTCCATGGACATGCAGATTAGGGTGATTTGTGTCCCCATATTGCCCGTAGTGTGTGTGTGTCCTGTGATGGATTGGTACTCCATCCAGTGTGTACCTCGTCTGGTCCAGGGATAGGCCCTCCATGATCCTGTATAAAGGATAAAGCGGTATAGATGATGAGTGAGAGAGAGAGTGAATGAGATGGAATGAGACTCAAAGTTGATAAATTTTGGAATAAGTTGGAATAACATGTAATGACTCTTGAAGAGATGGGAATAAGATTAGACATATACAGTAAGTTGGAACAAAATGCAGTGATGCTGAAGTAAGATGTGAATAAGATGGAAAAGCTCGGAATAAAGTGGAATACCATGCAATGAGTCTACAAGCAATGGGACTGAAGCACAGTTTTACTGCTATCTGTTGGAAATAAAAAAGAATTGCAATTAATAGAATATACTGAATTTGTCAAATAAAAAAAATTCGAATAAAAACTGCATTTGTCACAAACATGACCATACACAGTATGATATGCAGTGAAATGCCTATATGACTGATAATAATAATAATAATAATAATAATAATAATAATAATAAGGTTAGGGTAGAGAAGAAAGAAAGATAAAAGGATTATATAAAATTTACAAAGTAGCAGTAGAAAAAATAATGAAACTAAAAAAATGTAATATAGAAGTTAAACAGGATGTGCAGTATGTAAATGCGCAGAATGTGTAGTACAGTAAGATACGGTCCCTAGTTGCACTATAGAGATTTCTGGATGGATGGATGGATGGATGGATGGATGGATGGATGGCATGTAGGTATGACAGCAGCAGTTTCATGAGAGGAACATGAGCTGTGGAATGAAGTGGTGTGTATGTCAGCAGCAGTGTTATTGTCCATGTTGTAAAGTGCAAGTTGGTTCTCTTGAATTTCAAACAAAAGACGTGCAGCATATCCTGTCCTATCCTTTTCACTGTTCAATCGTTCTTCCTTTCTTTTTTTTTCTTACAGTTTAAACCTTCTTTGGTCGAATACTTTCTTCCTCTCCATTTTCTAATCTACTTTTCACAGTGCTCTCAACCTTTCCAAAAGCTCACTGATTTAGATATTACTAAATCTCTTTCAGTGTTTCTCTTCTATATCTTCAATACTGCTTATCCTGTACAGGGTCACAGTATTGAAGAAGCCTGGAGTTAGATAGAGTGCCAATCCATCGCAGGGCACACACTCACACACTCTCACAAACTTCAGGCAATTTAGGAACACCAATCAGCCTAGTATGCATTTCTTTGGACTGTGGGAGGAAACCAGAGTTCCTGGAAGAACCCCACCAAGCATAGGGAGAACATGCACACACAATGAGCCGCACCCTGGAGGTGCAAGGCTTAGTACAGTGCTAACCACTACGTCAATGTGCCAACTTTTATTGATAGATATTACATGTTTGCTAATACACAAAAACAGATCAAACTTTAAAAAGATAATCACATTCCTCAATAATTCACTTTCTTTTTTCACAGGTAAAGCTGAAACACATCCATCTAAACCAGGGGTGTCCAGTCTTATCCAGAAAGTTCCAGTGTATGTGTGTGTGTGTGTGTGTGTCGGCTTTCATTCCAGCCGAGTGGATGCCACACCTGATAGTCTACTGAAAGCCAAGGATGACTAATTAAACAGGTGGAGATCAGGTGTGGCTTCTGCTTGCTTGGAATGAAAGCATGCACCCACACTGGCCCTTCCTGGGTAAGATTGGACAGCCCTGGTCCAAACCATATTACAGTAACAAGTGTCATCATGTCCTGTATCTCTGATTTCACTCTGTACTTATGCAGGAAATAATAGCAAGCAAAATATTTAATTCACGTCATGACAACCTTCAACCTTCAAAGCTTCATCCAGGTGTGAACACGAAGCGCTAAACCATTCACTCACCAATCAAAACCTGAAAATATATAGAGGGCTGAAAGGTACATCAGTTTATATTTACTGTATACATGCTACACTTCATATACAAGCGCTTCATTAGGTATACCTTACTAGTACTGTGTTGGACTCCCCTTTGCATTCAGAACTGCCTTCATTCTGTGTGGCAGAGATTCAACAAGGTGCTTCACACATTCATTAGAGATGTCGCTCCATACTGACACGATCACATCACTCAGTTGCTGCAGATTCGTCAGCTGCACGTCCACGATGCGAATCTCCTGGTAAACTCATTGTCGTGCTCAAGAAAGCAGTTTGAGATGATTTCAGCTTTGTAACACGGCATGTTTAATCTGTGGTCCTAAAGTGATGGACATGTCCAGCAACATTACTCAGGTAGGCTGGGGCAATTAAACAACAGGGCCCAAAATGTGCCAAGAAAACATTCACACCATTACACTACCACCAGCAGCAGCTTGGAACCATTGATACAAGGCAGGATGGATCACGTTGTTTACGCCAAATTCTGACCCGACCATCTGAATGTCACAGCCGAAATCGAGACTCATCAGACCAGGCAATCTTCTGTTATCTGCTTTTGGTGAACCCATGTACAGTAAATTACAGCCTGTGTTTCCTTGTTCTGTTCCTGTTCTGCTGCTGTAGGTTCGTCATGTTTTCTGTTCAGAGATGCTCTTCAGCATACTTCAGTGGTAACAAGGTGTTATTTGAGTTACTGTTGCTTTTTCTATCAGCTCGATCCAGGCTGGCCATTCTCCTCTGCCCTCTGGCATCAACAAGGCATTTTTGCCCAGAGAACTGCTGCTTACTGGTAATGATCTCTTTTTCACACCTTTTCAGTGTGTGAAAATCCCAGTATATCAACAATTTGGGAAATAATCAGACCAGTCCATTGGACACCAAAAACCACGCCATGTTCAACATCACTGGAATCACTTTTCTTCCCCATTCTGATGTTTGGTTTGAACATGAATAAATGTATTAAGTTGCTGCCATGTGATTGGCTAATTAGATATTTTTGCGTTAAAAAGCAGTTGAACCAAATGAAATGGTTGGTCAACCAGTTTGCAGTTTTCTATTATTTTTATTGGTTTTCTTTTTATAAACACTGAAACATTCAATCTGGTGTCATTTGTTTTTTGCAATGAGGCTGGAATTCTGTAATACACACCTGTTTTTTTTTTTTTTGTCCTTAGTAGCTGTTATTTTTTAGCAGTAAGTGCATTTGTATTTCTTTTTTTCCCCATTTTATTTATGACTCAATAGTGCAAAAAAAAAAAAAAAAAACTGCCCCAGAAGATGATTTGCATTATTTTTACCGCACTGTATGTCAGTTACAAATAAGTACTGTGTACAAGCATTCGATATTAACGTAGGAATGTTCCCAGGGGGTTTATTTGTTTTTGACACGAACCTTTAAGATTTGCATTAAGGTATTTATAATTTTATTTCTATAAATAGATACTGTTTCAAGAATAGTGTCTTAGCTGTTAAAAAAAAAAAAAGAAAAACCTTGTAAAATGAAGCAAGATGCTAAAAGATAGGAATAAGTTGGAATGATATGAATATATATATGAAGAAAATATGTTGGATATAATATGGAATGACACTTGATGAGATGAACAAGATGGAAAGAGACAGGAATGATATGGAATAAAATGGAAAGAGATTGTGAAAGATAGGAATGAAATGGATGGAAGATGGAATCTGACTCAAAGTGGTTGGAATAAATTGAGAACCATATGAATATATATGAATATGCTGGAATAATATGGAATGATACTTGATGAGACGGAACAAGATGGAATGAGACTCGAAGAGATGGGAATAACTTATAATAAAATGGAAAGAGATTTGGAATAAGAAGGCCAAAGATAGAGTTGCACTCTTAGTGGTTGGAATAAGATGGGAATAATATGGAATCATACGTGACAAGATGAAACAAAATGATATGGGAATACGATGGAACAAGAAGGAGTGATGCTGAAATAAGATGGCGAAACTGAGAATAAAGTGGAGTAAGATGGAATGAGAATACAAGAGAAGAGAAAATGGAATAAGATAGGGCCGGCGTAGATGAGGGTTTTCATTCCAACCGAGCAGAAGCCACACCTGATATCACTTGTTTAATTAGTTGTTCTTGGCTTTCAGAAGTCTCAGGTGTACCTTCTGTTTGTTTGGAATGAAACCCTGCACACACACACTGGATCTCTTTCTGGATGCAGCTTTTATAACACCCCTGCTTGTAATGGAACCAGAGTGAGATGAGAATTCTGTCAGTTCCGCCTGCTCGCCGCGAGATGGCAGATTTGAGCTCAGCTCCGCAGTGCATTGCGCATGCGCACGAGTAGCCCCCTGCTTCACAATATGGCGTAACCCTCGGAGTAAACGCTGTTAAAGGAGGGGAAATTCAGACACAAAAGAAAAAGAAGAAGAAAAAGTTGTATCCAGAAGAGGAGAAGTGAGTCCGGTGCCTTGGATTCAGCGCTGTTTGTGAGCAGTGGCCGTGTGTGTGTGTGATGGATTGTTTCCGGACGGTGCGTTAGAGATTCGCGCAACTTGGCGAAGTGGACGAATGTTTGTGCAGGTGAGAAGATTTAACGCTACCTTTCATAATAGCGCGGAGGCTAAAGCTAACAAACAATAAAGTGATGGACGGTGCGTTTTAGTGTTTTTGTTTGTAAACAAAAAAAATAGTAATTCGGTCAAATTTGCGAGATAAGATTCTCGGTTTATTGTGAGTTCAGTTCAGTTCATCCGTGCTTCCCGAAAGTTATTTGTGTTCAGGAGGGATTAATGCCAAATCGATCCTGCCTTGCTGTCTAAGTGCACTTAATCGGATCAGGGCTAATGGCTCGCTTAGTGCACTCTAGGTGAATCTCGGGTGTGTTTGGGACACAGCTCACGACTGGACGAGCCAAAAGCATCCAAACTCCATCAGCTCCCCTAAATCCTGGAAAATCAGAGCGTCCCAAGTGTCCAGGGGAATTTCTCTCCAGAAATGCTTCGAATTATAATGTTAGCTTTCCTGGTCAGCCATAACATTATGACCACCTGCCTAATAGTGAGCAATTCCCTCATTTTCTGCCCCTGTGTGTCCTGACACCTTTCTATTACCACCAGCATTAACATTTTCCTCAGTTAGCTCTTCTCTTCTCTTGGATCGGACTACGCGGCCCGGGAGCCTTGGCGGCCCGGGAACCTGTCACGAGTTCACCGGTTCTCCTTCTTCGGATCAGTTTTGGTACGTCCTGACCACTGCAGACTGGGAACTTCCAACAGGAACTGCAGTTTCGGCATTGCTCTCATAAAAAGTCCTCTATTGGCCATCACAAGTTGGTCCTCAAATCCAAAGTCGCTCAAATCTCCTATGCTTGTCCATGTTTTTCCTCGTCCAACACCTCAACTTCAGGGGAGAAAAAAAAAAAGGTTTATTTAATGCACACCCACTTCCAGTCACTATTGTAATGGTTTATTGAAACTGTAATTACTGTGAGAAGGGACAAATTGTACTAGCTAGACAACTGGGTCTCTGTTGAGATCCCCCCCCCCTCGCAGCCAGCAAAACAATAATGACCTGCGACCTGACATCTTTCAGCATTAGAAGCAGCATTAAACTTTTTCATCAATTAGTGCTTCTATTGGATCGCACTACACGGTCCTGCTATCAGTCCTCATGTCCATCAGTGAGCCTTGGCCACCCATGTCCCTGTCACCAGTTCCTTCTTTGGATCAGATTCGGTATGTCATGTCCTCTGCAGACCAGGATCGTCCCACAAGACATTATGCAGTTTTGGACTTGCTCTGACCTGGTTACAATTTGTCCCTTCTCACAGTAGCTATGTCCTCAATATCTTGTGGCTGGAAGTTAATGTGTTGGAGGCATTAAAAATGTCCCATGTAGTCTGATCCAATAGATATGCTAGATTAGATCACATGGATGAAAAGGTTAATACTGGTTGTGATCAAAAGGTGTCAGAACACACTCTGTATTACTGTTATGTGACCTACTCATTAAGCAGGTGGTCACAATGTTATGGCTGATCAGTGTAGTTAATAATACATGCTATGCTAAAAAATATATTCTTTTTCATGCCACTTACACATTTTATTTAATAAAGCAATACTTCAGGCCGTGCTGTTATAGCAAAATAACTCACAACACAACATCTCAAGCTGACACTGGAGACTCCTTACACACCCCCAAAAATTCCCTCCTTTTCGTCACACTTCTCCTGATTGATGTATTTGTAACTCGGTGTATCCGTTTAAGTTCTGCCTCTTTATACCGACACGCGAGTGGACCCGAGAAGGTGTTGGCTTTCCGCCTCCACCAGACAAGTTTCTGACGCTCTTAATGGATCCTCAGAGGAGGAAATTGCAGATCGTCTTTCACAGTCTATTCTAAGCCGCAAAACTTTTAACTCCACATGCCGTGCGTTTTATATTCTAAAGGTTTTGGTTTAGGATTACTGAAAAACAACAACGCTGTGAATCAGTCGAGTCCTCGGTTAATGATAGGTAATTCACTGGTTTGTTCTCGTATGTATAGGCAGGTAGATGTTTACCGTCCTGTACATATGCAAACTAAAAATGTTACCGTGTTTTGATGAATAGTTCTCCAGGGATCCTGAAGGACTCTCGTTTTCAGTACCTGTTCCTGAATCTGAATCGTTTGAGCATTAAAAACCCTCTCAATTGCGGCATGGACCAGTGAGAAACCGATGCAAATAATCAGGCTGGTTGGAACAGACGAGAGGGGAAATGAGGTCGCTGCTGTGTTTCGTTTAAACTATAACATTTAATTTAGTGTAATATGAACTTGAAGAAATGAACGTGGCTCAGGCTGTGATGTACAGCTGCTGTCTCCAACCTTTTCTTTTGTTTTCTATAGAGCGCCAAACGCGTGCCCGTAACAAAGCATAAGAAAGTAAGTGATTAAATACAAGTCACTGCAGTCCCTGACTTACAAACGAGTTTTGTGCCTGGAGCATGTTCGTAAGTCTGACAAAGTGGGCCTTGTACACCTTTGACACAAATATACAATGCAAAGCATAAAAAAACACACACAGGTTTGATGTTTTGGTTTCGCATTAAACTCTTGTGGAAACTGCGCTTCCAAATCATGAGGGGAATCCCGGTGAGACAGCGGGTCAGCGGACTTTATTTAAAGGCAGCCTCGGAAAATCATCGGTGGAGGACATGGTGTTTGATGTCCATTTGTAACGCGAATGCTTGTAAGTCAAGAACTTGCTGTATAATGCAGAATCCGTGTGAACCCACCTAAGAGTGATTGGAGACGATCAAACCTAAAGTGTATTCCTAATGTCCAGTCTGCTCCGTAATTCCCTTTCCATTGCAGAAAGTTCTGTTTCACAGTGACGGGTTTTTGCAAATGTAAGCAATCTCGATTCCGGAATATTACGATCTCGGGATATTCCACTTTGTGGCGATCTCGGGATATTCCACTTTGATTGTAATTCACTGATGTCTCAAACACACTTTTAAGGCCTTTATCTATTATACAGAGCGGGTTTGGAGCATGTGACTCACCTGTTGTGAGAAACCCGTAATTGAGAGAGGATTCTCTGTATTTTCTTTTAAACGTTGCTTTCTTTTTGTTTTGGCAGACTCTGAGTCTCATCCGCTGTCTCATTATTATTTTTCAGAGAAGCTCTCCAGAGATGTTTGATTTTACTCAGTTTAGCTAGATTTAGCTTGTGACATTAGCTACATTTTATCGGGCATCAAACCTGAAACGGGGAGAAATGTGGGAAAGATGGAAGTGAATGGGAGATGATCTGATCATTCTCTAAAATAAAACAATAAACATATATATTTTTAACTCTTTTCATGAGGCCCGGTGGTTGGGGACCACTGATGTAACCAGGTCCTGCACTTTTCAGATGGTCTCTAAGAGTCATTAGACTCGGTGGCCTTTAACAAGGGAAAATGTCAAAATATGTTGTTGTACTAGTTTCCATTCTAGAGTAGGACCGGACACATTTTGTCCTATTTTTCTTGTTTCTCTTCTATTCATAACCAATAACTTTGAATTTGCAGGGACTGTGTCAGTATAAACCCAACTTTACACCAATTTATAACCGGAATATCTCCAAATATTTCCACTTTGCCTCTGCCACCTTTTCAGTTCTAGTCTCTGCTCACGATTCATTTAACGCTTCCTGCAGCTCGGGTTACAAACTCTGTCTGGGTTTTTCCGAGCTACGGCTCTCACGTCACTGCTGTGCTTATAAAGATCAAATAAACATTGACGTAGTGAAAGTATTGCTGATTATTTTATATAAAATGCTGAAACTGTAGTACTGCATCACTGTAAAGCGCTAATTGAAAGTGATTTCCTGCTGGATGCAGGTCAGGGACCGAACCTTGCAGCCGAATACCAGCTATTTTACATTATTTGCATCCTGAAGACAATGTCAATTAGGCACGAGAATCACCAGGGACCTTCCGGTGCGATATTATCACAATACCTTGGCATCAATTTGTTTTGTCTTGCCATTCTGTAAGTATCTCCATTTTATAAATAAATATCCTATTTTGTTACAATTAAAAAAAAAAAAAAAACAACTCGACAAATAATTTTCTCCTAATACATAGGATGCTGTACTATGTGAATATTGCACCACCTGTAGGATTTTGAAGGAATAGCAGCATTTTACCTCGCACGTATAAATGAAAAATGTATTTTAAAAAATAGGCTTTATTATAGAGTCAGTGATGATGCATGAATTGTAAAAAACGTAAAAAATCTTGATGCCTAACTGAATCGTTTTGTTTTTTTCACCCAACATCTCTAATGTTTATTAATTAACGGTTTGAAAATAAGTTTTGTTTTCTGTTCCAAATGACGCAATCAGCTTCAGTTAATGTTCAGACAGTAAGAGTTGAACTCATTGACTTTAACTGTAGCATGTTTGCTCGTTTACACAGAACGATGTAATTAGCAAAGTATTGCATGTTGAGCTGCTTTTCTGCTCATCGCGATCGTAGTGACTATTTGAGAGTTCCTGCAGACTTTCTGTAAACTTGAACATTTTCAGGTATCTGAAAATGAATTCTACTTCAGACATATTCCAGACATCTCGCAGACGGGCACTTCATCAGGGTCTGGATAGTTCTGGATTCAGGTTGTTCATAAATCATGGCTTTGGTGTGTAAAGTGTTTTCCAGCTAATTAAGACATGGAGCTGTGCAAAGATTATTCAACACGGCTCCATGATCTGCTTCGGTCTTTCTTTGTGCCGTATTTTCCTGAATACTGGGTATTACGATATTACTATAGTATCATGATGTCTAGATGTCGATTCGATTTGTATTGCGAAATATTTATTTTTTTAGGATTTAGAATCTCAATTTTAATTCTTTTTTTTTTTACTTTTTATTTATTCATAGCCAGTGTGTAAATTGTTTGTTTTTAGGATTATTGAAGAACTGCACGATATTACTGCCTCACATGCAATAAAAAAATTATTAATAATAATAAATGTAATCAATGTTGCGATACAGGAATTTCCACACGATAGAATAAAGATATATAAATCAATATTATATATTTTTTTCTTCCCTTTTTTATTAAATACAGTACAAATCATATTACAGATTTCTTATACTTGCAGCTTTTCTTTTTACTTTGTGCTTACAGTGCACAAAACACTTTTCTGCACTGTTACTTTCGCAATGGCCAGGTTCACGATTTTTTTTTTCTTCTTTAAAACCATTCAGTTTTTCATTGTACTGCATAAACTCGCTAATACCTTGCAAATCGCTCATTTTCCCACACTTCAGCTCTTTTAGGAAGCATCTGTAAGAGGGAAGAGTGCTGAACAAGAGCCCCTGCCAGTGTTCATTTTAAGCTTTTCAGAGATTTGGACCTCATTTACATGAAAAGAAGCGATGAGAAGGGGGGGGGGGGGAATCCACCAGAGAACATCCTCCTCCTTCCAGGCTTTCCATTCATTCTCTCGGTTTAAGAGAAAGCGCAGACCGCTGAATGCGCTTTAGCTTAATGTTGACAAGGGCTTATTCAGAGGACGGCATTCTCAAAGCTACAGTAACAGTAACAGCGCAGAGATTCTGTCACCTTAATGCCTGTGTAGAGGGCACACTTCGGTTCAGGGAGAGACCGAACACGGTAGAGTCTCCCGAGTGATTTTTGTTATGTAATAAGCGGACGAATTGGGCTGGAGCGTCATCCTGGTATTCTAAAGAGCTCATTTGTGTGACCTTTTAACTTTTCTTGTCTTTCTACTGTGTCACTCGGGCAGAATCTGGACCGTTTGTACTCATTTTTCAGAACCAGTTAGTTAGTTTGCTAGTTTTATTAATTGAAATTTTGATCCTGCAGTGAGCGTTCAAGCAGAAACATACGTCATGTCGGTGTAAGTCACATGTGACGCGTTCAGTTCTGTCGCCTCAGCAAAGCGCCATTGCAGGGTTTATCCTCCCAGAGATACGATGTAGAAAGTAAACAAAGCTGTACATCAGAGATTTCAAGTGTGAGGAGTGTTCAAATCAAACCGGGACTTTTGATTGCACAGAATAACCGAACCCTGTGAAGATGCCGGAGTCTGTTATTTGGATACATTGTTAAATCTGTTAACAAAATTCATCTACACAGGGTGACAGGAAAAAGAGTCAGAGTGCCGACCCGGCAGTGCAGCGTCCAACCTTCAACTTGGATTTAATGAGCTAGCTCGTTTACAGTCGTACACATTTATACTGTAAACAGTACAGAAACTATAAATAGCCCACATACATTTCACAGGGGACGTGAGGTCGCTGCTGAGGTTGTTCATAAACAACCAGTTTTTAAATAGTGTTTGTAGGCATTTTGCAGCCTGTCACGATCAAACATTCCCTTTTCTTTAATTTCTAAAAAATCTGAAATAATTGAATTTTATTTAAAATGAAGAAATGGGGGCGGCACGGTGGTGTAGTGGTTAGCACTGTCGCCTTGGGTCGCCTCCAGGGTCCGGGTTCGATTCCTGTCTCTGTGTGCATGGAGTTTACATGTTCTCCCCGTGTTTGGTGGGTTTTCACTGGGTACTCTGGTTTCCTCCGACGGTCCAAAGACATGTAGGTTAGGCTAACTGGCATTCCCAAATTGTCCGTAGTGTGTGAATGTGTGTGTATGTCTGTGTGCCCTGCAATGGATTGGCACCCTGTCCAGAGTGTACCTCGCCTTGTGCTCCAGGCCCCCCATGACCCTGAATACAGGATTAAGTGGTATAGATGATGAGTGAGTGAGTGATGAAGAAATGGGGGAAGGGAAGGGATTCGAGACTTTCGCACTTTGTACGAGTCATTTGAAAAGAAAAATCAACAAAACAGGATTTTTTTTGACAGTCTATCCATGATCGGTGACTACCAACATGGGGATTAATGAATGGCTTTAAAAAAGAAAAATTATTTTTGGTACTCGTGGTTTCTAAGGGTCGACGTCTGTCTTCTGAAAAATGATTCCAATGCGGACGGGCCTGGACTTGATGCGTGTTCACGTTCCGCTTGATGCTCGATAAGGAATGAGAACGTTTTGCTCTGTAGTCGAGCATAGGCTTTTCTATTGGTGTAATGTTCTTTATAATCTACATGAAATATTCAGAGCATGGAATGTGTTGCATATGTTGCCTTACAATAAATAAAAGTTTTATGAAACGGTCTCAGATCATAATTATATTTATACACTGTTGTTTAGAATATTTCTTTCTTTGCTGTAAATAATAAGCAGGAGTCAAAAATGTTCTGCATCTGGCTGCATCTTTTAGTTATTTTAATTAACTAAAAGACAAATACACAATTTTTTTTCTTTGACATGGTCCCCAGGCTTTTCAAATCACTTTGTCCGACTGTCAACAAGCTTTCATAATCCCTCAGTAAAAAAAGTTTTAGGCTGAGCTGCGAGACACAAATCACTGCCGTCTTCACTTCTTCATCAGAAGTGAATGTTCGTCCTTGTAGCGCTGCTTGCAGGGGAAACGGGTGAATGTCTGATGTAGCGAGATCAGGACTGTATGGAGGATGCTTTAACACCTGAAAGCCAAGTCTTTTTCAAAAGTGTCTTTTTCAAAAGGCTTCAGCTCTTCAGTAAGTGTCTCAGTGTAACGAGCACTGTCGATTGTTGAACCTTTTTCCTGAATGTTCCAATACTTCTGGCCCTTGAGAATCCCAGAAACCTTTAAGCGTTGATGAATTTTCCAGCTGATGGTTTTTTTGGTTTTTGACTTTTTCTCGTTCGATGATTGAGGATGTTTCCGTTCCATACTCTGCTGTTTATTCTCAGGGTCGGAGTGATGGATCCGTGTCTCGTCATCAGTAATGATTCGCTTTAAAAAACTTTCACCTTCCTTAGAGAATTGCTCCAAATTTTGTTTACAGATGTCCAAACGCTTTTGTTTAAGCTCCTCCGTGAGGTGCACCCTCAGACCACACACAAAAAAACCCCCACAAATCACTTCACGCTGCTTTTCTTTCTTACAAAACACCAGTAGGGCGTCAATTTGTGCCCGTACCGCAGTTACAAATGAACGATGTAACATGGTCACACCTGCACAGCAGTGTCTGGGGAGACGGTAGCCTTGAACGGAAGGCACTGATGAGACAGGAGCTTTAATATAAGTGCAGAGCGGATCATTTATGTATTATGTATTAGGAGGAGTCGGCTCTTGCCAAGATGGTGATCACCAGAGCTTTCACAGTTGAGTTTGTAAACAGCTCTTCAGCGATCCTGAGTGATGTAATGGAGGGTTTTGGTGTATAAAGGCAATTTCCATTCTTGCACCAAATTATAAATAATATATTGTGTGTATATGTGTGTGTGTGTGTGTGTGTGTGTGTATGTATATATGTATATATGTATGTATATATATATATATATATATATATATAAAATGTGTGTGTGTACCATATACAGTATTCAGAGACCCCAGTGGTTTCTTATACGTCAACCATGTTTGCCTTTCCATGTTACGTAAGTAATTAGACTTTATGCTTCCTGCGTTCGTATCAATCAATGACCTCTTGGCACTCTGACCTCCCGCCCCACCCTAATTACAACCCTCTCCCTCACCCGCCCCCTCTCACTGTAAGCGCTTTAATTGAGCCGAGAGTCTCAGCTGCAATCGGGAAGCGAGCCAGCCACCGACCGGCCGCTGCAGCGCCGGCTCCGAGCACGTGAGCCTTCCGATTGGCTCCTTCGCCGCCCATGTGACCGTGCTGTGCTGGCTGGATGCTGTCGTGCAAAAAAAAAAAAAGCCAGCTCAAAGGGGAGATGGGATGGAGGCTGTCACCGGTATCGCAATGGGGTAGGTTTGTGCTTTTCTATCTTTACAGGATGCGCAGCTGCATTTTACTGCCATCTTTTCATAAGGATTTGGAAACAGTGGTGAATGAGCAGCGTTTGGGCATGCATGTTTGAGTGTGTGTGTGTGTGTGTGTGTGTGTGTGTGTGTGTGTGTGGTTGAATAGTGAGGCAGTTCCTCTAAGCCTATTGTTTTGATGCTTGTTGAGAGGCAGACTGGGTGGGTGATGGGGGATGTGCACAGATTTGCTTTATCGAGGCAGAAAAACAGTGTAGAGGAAGAAAGAAATGTAAGAAAGGAAAAAAAGGAAGAATGTGCTTTATGAAACTGGAAAGGGTTTTATTTATAAATTCTTTTTTTGGCAGTGATGCTGAAACAAAGCAGGCGTGTCATGATGGTGGCGCTTTTTCTGGATTCTTCCAAGAAGCAGGTTTCAGTGATTTTTTTTTTTGATTATTAAAAAAAAAAAAAAAAGATATTTAATTGATGTAAAAAATTTTTTTTTCCAGCAGATAAGCGCTTAAGGTGTGTGCTAATGGACCTACGCAGCTGCCCCGCTGTGTCTTTGTAGAATGAAGGGAAGGGCATTCATGCTCGTGCAGCTTGACTGCAGGGTTTTTTAGAAACCTGCAAGGCGTGTTTTTTTTTTTTTTTTTTTTTCCCCCTTTCTTTAGGGGGGGGGGGGGTGAAGTAGCATGCTTCATCCACAAGACTGCACCTCAAAATCAGATAGATGTAAAAACCACGAAAAAACAAAATGGATCCCGTTCGATTAAGACCCGTGACAGCTGTGACAGAATGTGCACAAGTAATCAAAGTCTTATTAGTTTTATTAGTATAAATCTTTTAATGCATATTTCAAATTCGATCCTGTTAATCCTCATTCATATACGCTGTAGATCATCTGCAATGTTCACTTATTGAAGATATACGATAATGCTTAAACCCCCCTAAACAGGATTTCCCTCTACAAGCCTTTAAAACAGACTCGTGAAACAAGCTGCATCAATGAATTCAAAAGGTTTTAAGCTCGGATGTCAAATGTTTCTTCCTCATGATGATGATTTCTTCACCTAATGTGTGTCAGCAAATGTGTGTTAGCAGAATATCTGTGGCAGTCGGCCGCCCCTCTCCCTCTCAGCTCTGAGCTCTCGGCTCGTCTGCGGCATTCGATCGACGTACAGAACGTAAAGAGTGAAATTGCTGATTAGGTCGCCTTTACAGATTGTAACCTGCATGCTCGCCGTTAACGATATGTGACGTTTCATGTGATCGTCTTTGCGACAGAATTCCATCAAGTTGGGGTCGGAGAAGCCATTTTAGTCCCGCAGCCATCAGAACGAAAGTCTAGCGCCTGCGTCTTGTCTTTTAAAAGGATGAGCAACATGGATGCTGAGCTGGATGTTCAAGCAGAGACTGAAATTCTTCCTGTACAAGAAAGATGGAAGGAAAAATCATTCGTTATGAAAGTATTTATTGATTGGTTGGTTTATTTTCTGCAACAGCACATTTGGTTGTAGTTCAGCCCAGAGCGTCTGAAATCTTCTGAAGCGTTTCTATAGTAACCAATAATTCCCGTGATGTGTACGGTGGATTCGCTACGTAATTATGAGTATGACTACAAATCAATTCCCGCTATCAGATGTCCGTTTCCTCTCAAGGTTTCTCCTTGCTTTTGCCATCTCAGGGAGTTTTTCCTCGCCCCCGTCTCCCTCAGGGACGATCTGATCGTTTACATTTCTACAAATTTTTTTTCCGTACATTTCGTGCTCATTTCTTTTGCGACAATGACCATTTATTAAAAGCGCTAAACAAGTGGTATTTAATTGAATTAGGGCTGAAACGATTCCTCGAGTAATTCGATTACAAAAAATGGATCGAGGCAAAATCTTCTGCCTCAAAGCTTCTTTTAATTAATTTAAGAAGCTTGCGTTAATGCGTTATGTTTTTGCGCAATTGTTTGTTTGGCGTGACACAGCGCTTCCGGATGAAAGCCGCCAGTAAACACCGATGAAGAAGCGCTTACGTCACCAACAAAGCCGGAAGGAGACGCGAACAGTTGTGTATTGATTTTGATGTATTTTACATTGCAGTTTAATTTAGCAAAAGTAAATTTTTGGCTAAAAAAATTCCGATTACTCGATTAAACGATTCAACTTTTGGTAGAATACTCGATTTAATAAAATATTCGATAGCTACAGCCCTACACTGAATTAAATAATTGTTCATATTGTAAATTTTGTGGAAGATGTCGTCTTTAACTTTCTATATAGGGAGTCTCCAATTCAAGATCAAAATAAGAAAGAAAGAAAAAGAAAAAAAGCTAGAGGTGAAGGTATGCTGTGTGTTACTGGGCTACTGATAGGAAGGTTGGGGGTTCAAGCCCCAACACCGCCACGCCCTTAAGCCCTATCTGACTCTGCGCTCTGACCCCCAGCCTCCCACTTGCGACATGCGAAAAAGTAATTTCACCAAAATCAACTGTAAGGTACATCTTTAATCCACTGGATCTCTGGCTGAGGAACGAGCCCTGATTGGCTCCTGTCTTTCATATATAGTAAAGTATCTAACAAATCATAGATGGCACTGAATTCTTGTAACCAATCATAAAGCGGAAGGCGGGATTTCTCTGAAAATATGCAAAGTCTAAAAACAAAAAAAAACAAAAGTTATGTTCTGGTTAAATGCTTTCTGCATGTAAACACACCTTATTGCATCAGCGTCCGTCTAAACAAATTATGTTGGAATTAGATTTGAAATACTTATACACTTTCCAGCCCCCCCCAAAAAAATCACCACCTGGATTTAACAAAGCAAATGAGTTATTTAACTCTTAATTGATGCAGTGAGTAACTTTCCATTTTTTAACAACCATGTCCGATGACGCATCCTGTGATTGTGTTACTCTGTTTCAGAAGGATTAAATATCGGCTTGAACCAAGCAAAGAAAACAACTAAGGAGATTAGGACTAAACAGCTGTGTAGCCTTTCGAAAAACACATCTCTGAGCACGATCAGTAAAAGCCTTAAGTTTGCTAGGGTGCATAAAGATTGGAAAAAGATCATGTGGTCTGATGAGTCCAGATCTACCTTCTGCAGAGTGACGGGCGCATCAGGAAAGAGCAAGAAGAAGCGATGCACACATCACGCCGAGTGCTCACCGTACAAGCCTCTGGAGGCAGCGTCGTGATCAGGTTTTGCTCTCCAAAAATGACCGGAATTGCCACAGCCATAGTGATTTATTCCTTACTTGTTTGAGGTCCTGCAGAACGTAGCACTAAATCCTCTTAAATGATATTAACCCGAAGACTAAAGTACAACAAAACAGTAAATACTTTACATCATGTCCTGCTTCTTCTCTGCGTTTCCCTCGTGATGATCAGTTTGGTTTTGTATACTTAAACCACATTTAGATAAAAGATATTCCTGATAAGGGATTTATATTTATACTTAAGCCTTTATTTTGTCACGTGTACATTACAGCACAGTGAAATTCCTTCTTTGCATATTCCAGCGTAACTGGGGTCAGAGCGCAGGGTCGGCCATGATACAGCGCCCCCGGAGCAGAGAGGGTTAAGGGCTGTGCTCAAGGGCCAAACGGTGGCAACCTGGTGGGGCTGAAGATGGAACCTCCGATCTGCTGATCAGTTCCTTAGCCCTCTGAGCAATCAGAAACTGGTTACCATGGTAACCCTGCTGTAAATAGGGTTAGAAGGATGTTAAAAAATACAAAATAAATAAATAAAAAAAAAACTCCAAAATTATAGGGCCCTCTTGTTTTCCTAAGGTTTATTATTTTTTTTCCCACCTTTTTGGACTTTTCGGGGGTCTTAACATGCTCAAAATCTCATGAAGATACATAGTACAACAAAGCTGATGCCTGAGAGTCTGGGCCTCGGGCGTAGCTCGAGGGCCTCAGGGGCCCTCACAAGAGATTTTGCTCCATAACTCATACAGACTTTAACGTAGGCACACGAAACTCTGTACACATTTAGAGCTCATCGAGCCGAACAACTTTCGCAACGCATATCCTGGGCTCAACGCAAAAGGAGGCCAGTTATTTTGAGTTGTTCGCAAAAACACACCTGATGGATTTTGATATACTCCTCCCAGGGAATTTATACGATCGTCACCAAACCGGGCTGAAGAGACCTAAAGACATTGAGGATGCAAAATTGCGGAGAGATTTTTGATATCTCAAACAGGTCAGCCGTGATAATGTCTTAAACTTGCACAGAAAAACGATTAATAACTTTTTGTGGCATTACATTCAGTGACATCACATTCAGTGACATCACATTCAGTGACATCACATTCAGTGACATCACATTCAGGACCATCACAGTGTGAGCTTTTCTTTTTGGCTTTTTCGAGGTCTTAACACACTCAAATAACACGTTGTGTGGTGCGCCCGGGGTGGGAATGGCACAGGGTGCTTGGGCCCGTCATCGTTGCTTGCAACTATATTTTAGATTTGGTTTTAAAGGATTATCATACAAAACGTTACATCTTGTCCTTTCTTGGTTAGCGTTGCAAGATTAATCTCCTATGAACTTAAATCGCAAAATGGTTCTGTGCAATTATTGATAAAAAACAAACAAACTTGCAGTTTATTACTGATGATATAACAGGGATTTTTTTTTGTCAAAAATGTTTGTCAGTAAAAAAAAAAAAGTTTTTCTTGCATTTTTATTTTGAATTGATGGATATTTATGGGAAAACATCCTCTTAATATGGATTTGTCCATGTTATGCTACATAAATGCGTTAAAATACAAATTGGTACATTTTAATAGTTAATTAAAAAGTAATTGTAAATGTAATTAACAAATTTAAACATAGTTTAACTTTGCTGTGATTGATGTAATACACAACATGCACTAGTCTGTTACACACTGTAACTAGTGCATAACTACTCCACTGGGATGAGAATCACCATGGACCACCTCTTACCATGATATCACAATGTTGATGTTTTTATTTATTTATTAATTATGATTCTCTAAGCATGATGATTTTATATTTTTATATTTTTGTTACAATTCTAAACAAACATGGCGAATAAACCGCTTTTCCCACACAGAATTCTGCGTCGCCTGCCAATGTGTGAATAGTTGAGAGTGAGCCATCTGCAGGATTACAGCGGAACTACAACATTTTACCACCTCAAATGCAAACATATATATATATATATATATATATATATATATATATATATATATATATAATAATAGACATAACTTTCCACACATAGAAATCATTATCTATAACTGCATTCTTTCCCTCCCATCTCTACTACATCGAACACCCGCTTATTATCCATGTTAAGTTATGGTAATGTCATATGCATGTAATTAGTTTTTATTAATGCGTTTAACTAGCTAACAAACTTTCTCTTATTGTGTTAGCTACCTCATTTCTCCTCGGTAAATAAGTTTATAGGAAACCAGAACACTGAAATAGATTGCAGGAGAGAGAACACAGGACTGTTCTTGATTCAATACTTTTTTCTTTTTTTTTTTCCTCTGTGGAGGATTAGAGTTTATTCTCGCTGCATATGTCTGGATGAAACACTTTCATTTCTAGCTGGAATCATCGCCGGTGTGTTGAGCTGCTCCTTTGTTTTATAGCCACAGCATTGATTGATTGGGGTTATTTTATTATGATCATTGATGTGACGTTATTGATTTTCAGATGGACATGGATGTTACCGGTTGGGGGGGGGATGGAATTGATTCAGTGAATGGATTTTTTTTTTTTTTTTTAAATAAAATTTTAATTTATATATGCTTACATTTGAGATGATAAAATGTTCCTTTATGGTCCTACAGTTAGGGTTTTTTTTATTTTATTTTGTTTATATTGTACTTATTCGATTTGTAGTGTATTCGGTTAGTATCATGATTTTACAAATAAGTGTCTAGATATCGTATCGGTTGGTCCCTGGTGATTCTCATCCCAAATACACTTCTGTTCGTACTGATGACTAGAGCGGTGCAGTTTAAGTAATCTTTTGTTAAATAATACAAACCGCTTCCATCTTTCTCGGTTTGCAAGAGTATTTCTGCAGCATCTTCTTTTTGGTTTATTGCCAATTGGTGCAGTGCAAGAGCGCTACCTACTGGACTGGAGTTTGGCGTGGAAATGGTGAGGAGGGGAAAAAAAAAAAAAAAAAAAAAAAAAAAAAAATATATATTATATATATATATATATATATATATATATATATATATATAATGACATCATGTAAAGGACAAACAAAAATGACAAGTTTTATGGATATGAATGCACATTCGATAGTTTTAATAGTTTTTAATACTTGTGTAGCTGCTCGAGAATAAAATCCAGCAATAAACCATGTGAGTGTTCTGGAATCTAATTGATTTAAAAGTTGTGATGCCCGAAATGGAAGTGTGTTGAATCAACAGACTATCTGTGATTCACAGCTCCACTAATGACCGATTTGTGTCGCAGGAAGATGCGGTGAGGAGTCCCTGTCACTTTACTCTTACCTAGGGCCCAAGCACTATAAGGTGCGCAGGACCCTCTTGTTTTCCTAAGGATTTTTTTTTTTCCCTACCCTTTTGGACTTTTCGGGGGTCGTAACATGCTCGAAAACTCATGAAACTTGGCAGACAGGTTGGAATCTGCTGCCATCAGGATGCCTGAGAGTCGCATGGCCAGGGGCCCCCACACGAGATTTTGCTGCATAGCTCATACACATTTTCACATAGGCACACGAAACTCGGTACACATTTAGAGCTCATCAAGGTGAACAACTTTTGCACTCAACAGGAGGCCGGTTATTTTGGGTCATTTGCAAAAACACACCCAATGGATTTTGATATACTCCTCCTAGGGAAATTATATGATCGCCACCAAATCGGGCCGAAGAGATCTAAAGACATTGATTGAGGATGCAAAATTGCAGAGGGATTTTTAATATCTCAAACAGGCCAGCCGTGATAATGTCTTAAACTTAGACCAAAAAATGATGAATAACTTTCTGTGTGGCATTATCACATCACAAATGTTAACACATTCACAAACAAACACATCTCACTCACACACACACACACACACACACACACACACTAACGCACTCAACAAATATTTAGGGCCCAAACTGACATTAGCCCTGTATAATGTGTGATGTGTGCAACCGAGTGGCGATGGCTTTTTCGAGGTCTTAACACACTCGAATAACACAGGTTGTGCTGTGCGCCCGGGATGGCGATGGCACAGGGTGCTTGGGCCCGTCATTGTTGCTTGCAACTATATTTGGATTTGGATTTCAATATCTCTAAATGTTGTACTTTGTTTTCAGAATTATTTTATTTAATTAATTTTTTTCTTTATGAAAATTGCTTTCTT
Source organism: Clarias magur (assembly GCA_013621035.1). NCBI lineage: Eukaryota > Metazoa > Chordata > Actinopteri > Siluriformes > Clariidae > Clarias > Clarias magur. Next base: position 3,013,827 of record QNUK01000027.1, on the reverse strand, counting down.
GATTGATTGATGTATTTAATTTAGGACTTTTTAGATGATCTTAGGAGTGCAGGAGTCACTATGCACTCGATTCGGATTGTGTCACGATATTTTGATCATGGATCGATCCTGAAAAAAAAAAAAAACGGAATTCAAGAAGTTTAAATAAAATATTCAGCAATTACTTGTTGAATTCAAGTGCAACTTGAGGCACAGAGATATGATGCATGATTCATTACTTTTTATATGTGGACACAAGAACAGTGAATAGTGAATGTAGATAATAATAACTGGGCTGCTTATGTCTTCTTAAAAGATGAGTGTAATCTTGGTGAAACTAACAATACAAGTTCTAATACAGATGTCATTATTTGTCTTTGAGTGATCATTGCATAAGGGCATTCTGTGTGACAAATGATTTGAGAATGTTTCCTTAAAAAAAAAAAACAACACTTTTTCCCCTACTCAGGAACGGGCCTCACTATAGCGCCATACAACAGCGATTAACCGAGATACCTCTTCATTCCTCTGACCAGTCTGTTCTGCTTTGAAGGTCAAAAGGTAATCCAAGATGGCTGCAGCATCGTATGACCAGCTGCTGAAGCAAGTGGAGGCCCTGAAAATGGAGAACTCCAACCTGCGACAAGAGCTCGAGGACAACTCGAACCACCTCACCAAGCTGGAGACCGAGGCCTCTAATATGAAGGTACGTACGAAGCGCGAGCTGTCGGCTCAATTCATTCGCGGGCCGCGAAACCTTGAAAGCGCTGATTGCAGCGATTACCACTGTAATTGAAACGCCATCCAGCGGGCTTTATTTAAATCTTCGGTCAAGGACGTTGCTCTCGTATTCATGGTTATTGTAATCTAAAGCCTTTGAACTGGATTATGATGCGCTTGAGTGAACTGTCCACCTGTCCTCAGTGAGCGCGGAATTTGCACATAAGAAAACATGAATGGAAACGGCGAGGAAAACCTTATGGATATTTAAACTTTAATGGATAATTGCGTCTTAAAAAGCATTCAGAGTTACTAAAATAACGTCATTACAATACAGTCGCTAATGTCACGTCACTCGGAATAAGCCGTTAATGTAAACTCCGGTTAAATCGAGATAAACTAAGATTCTTTATCTTCTTTAATATAAATCGCTCATCTTAATTTAATCTAAATTATTGTCGGGTAAGAAATGTAATCCTGCTAATGTTGATTTCATTAATATAAACCTACCGCTTGAAGAGGCTTTGTCACAAATACAAGTACAGCAAAATTCCTTTCTTGATATCAAGTCACTCATGTCAAGTCATTTGTGTTAATCCACTGATGCACAGATACTAAAAGAAGCTTTAGCGTCACCTATGCAGTAAAATTTCTCTTAGTATAAAGCTTCTGATTTTAAACCACTGATGCTATGCCTTAAATCTAAAGTCACTGATGTTAGGCCACAAATGTTAGCTGGTTAATAAGCCATTGAAGTTAAACCACAAGTGCTGAACTTGAGATGTACAGCCCCTAAGACAAAGCGACTAAGATTCTGCGACTAATTCTAAGCTATGAAAATTAAGTCACTTTTAGTCGGCCAAAACTCGGTATCGGTGCTCATTTTATTTATTTTTATGTTCCCCATATAATCTTGCTTCTGGGATATAATTTTTTTCTGGGATTTTATTTGTTTGCCACTTCAAACAGTAATGATTTAAAATGCAAATTGTTCATATGTCTTTGAGTGTTGAGTAGTAAAAATTTAGCTTCTAAAAGCATATAACCTGTAAAAGTTGTTGCTTGAATAGTTTTTTGGTAAAAGCAATTTTTCATTTTAAAATAATACACTTTTTATGTCTTTTCACGTGAAATCTAAATTGATCAACTTTCACCTAAATGATCATTAAGATCATTGAAAGATTTGATTTAGAATAAGTTACGGACACTACACAAATTCTTTTTTTTTGTGCATTACAAAAGAATCGAAGCATGGATAGGGAGATAGGGAGCATTAATCATTTATGAAGAATGGTGTCTCATGATCTTATCTGAACCCGACTGAGAGACTTTAGCACCAGGACCGGGGTTTGGCAGACGAAGTTGCTTTGTCACATCTTAAAAAAAAAAAAAAAAGTGGCGATGATCCGAACCCCATCTCTGCTATGTTACCGCTATATATATATTTGACAAATAAAGGTTGAACTTAAGTTATGTACAGTACATGGACATCGATGATAAAAAAAAAAAAAAAATGAATCCAGTTATTAAAGATGCACTGATTGCTCGTCCAGTGACTGTAATCAGCTGGTTTTTAGCTTTCATGGCCGTGAATAGTGTTCAGACGATGGCTCTCGGATATAACCCATTCTGTGCCAATCATGCACGAGCTTCCGTTTAGTTTAGTGAGAAAACATTCACTCTATTGTTCAGTGATTGCAAGTTTGAATCCCTTTGCAGCCATCGAAACCCTGGAAATTGTGCAATTTTGGTCAAAATATGTTATTTAATAGTCCTTTTTAAAAAAAGATTTATATTCTGTTGTAGTATAGACACAGGACATTTCCATGAATTTCATAACCACAATTAATCTCAAGTCTTTAATGTACAATATATTCTGCTTAGGTTACCCACAAATGTTGATTTATTGATATAAAACGACTAATCGTCACACATGCAAGTACCACAAAATTCCTTTCTTAAAATAAAGCCACTCGTTCCCATCATGTGTGACGTTCATTAAAATATGATTAGCAGGACATTTCAACTATGGTGGTAGACTTTTCCAGTCCACTTTAACGATTACCTTTTTCGTGATAGTTAGGATTGAATTGTGAGAAATTGGAGAAAATTGATGAGAACGTATGGAAGATTGGAAAAACGTTGATTTTACTGCATGTTAAATTAGGAAATTGAAATGACTGCAGTAGCGTGGGTTAGTCTTGAGCCATGCTGCTGTACTAAAGAATTACACCACATAGTGTTTGCTGAAGGTGTAATGTAGTTCCACTTGCTGTACTGGTTTGTGCAATTTCCATACGCCTGCGTTTCACATTACTGACCTTGTTTCGATGTTCTAAAGGAAAGTTTGACACTGGTTTCTGTAAGCACCTTGTCTCTCCCTCTTGCCATCCTTGCCATGAAATTTCCTACCCTACTGCGTTATTTCCTCACTCATCCCCCTGCATCATGGCTAAAACGTCACATTGGATCCATCAATCCCACCTGAATGCCTTCATTTCGGGGGATAAAAAAAAAAAAAGAAAGAAAAGAAGACCATGGTCAGGCTTGAGTTCCTTGCTGGCTTTTTTTTTTTTTTCCTCCATCAGCACCTCGTCTGCTCATAGTTATTGGGATGCGACCTGGCAGCTTTCAGCCGAGGGCAGACGACGCTATGAGAGCTGCTTTATGAACACTCTACTTGGAGGACATTTGTATCGGAATAACCTCATTTCTTCTACAGTGGATTATCTGGTACCCCATCTCAACGTCTCACTTGAATAACGATGTCTCAGCATCCGTGCCATTTTCTGGAACACGTTCAGTGTTGCCGGGGGAAACGGAAGCAGATTTTGCTGCACTCTGCCATTCATTCGTCGTTGGATGCTTAAAGGGAACTGAAGCCATTTTGGTTGGTTTGTTTAAGAACCGTGGGAATAGAGATAATATGATTTCAGATCAAAATGAGAGAAATGTCTTTTCTAAGGAATTGACGTGTGTCCTAACAAGACTGATGTTTGTGCAGCCTCTTTTTAATACACCTGAACATTTTAGTAAACTATAAACCAAATTATTTACCCTTTCTCTCCATTTTATCCCTCATCTCTGATGATTCATTTCATGCCAGAGAAAGGAGCTTTCATTAGACGGCAGAGATAGCCAGTCATTCTGCAGTTGCCAGGAGCCGTTTCTGTCCCTTTATCCGTGCTCCCATCATGCTTTGCTTTCTAATGGACATGGACACAGGAGAAGAATATGCTCCTCACAGTGCGGCCTCTTAAGATGTTCAATTCACTATGTTTTAGTTTAGATTGTGTAGATTGAGTCATGACACATTTGGGGGAAGCCTATGTTTAGAGAAAAAAAAAAAGGGAAATATGGGAACATTCGGTTGTCTTACATGCCAGTAGGTATGCCAGCTCTAGGAGTAATCACAGCCTTTGGGACACTAATGAGACACTGCTTTGGCCTCATGCAGCTTGGGCTGACATGATGAACGTGGGCAGTGCATATCTTTCTTAGAACTTTTAGAAAGGAACAGTCAAGTGCACCCATATTTTTTGGGATTGCAGTTGTCTGGATTTCTCTTGTTTAAAAAGTTTTTTTTAATTTTATATTACAGCTTTATGTGACTTGGATTAATATACATTTCGGATTTTCCCTACTGAGTCATGCAGATAGATTCCATGCAGATAGATTCAATGAAATGACGTGTTTAAACTTTCCTTTAAAAGTAAGTTATAACTGGTTGCAAAATCAAATTGGCTTTTTCCTCAAAGCACTTTATGTATCGCCACATTGACAGCAAAATACATTCGTAACATTTGACAAAATTGTTGAATTCAAGGAGGTAGAATGTCACAGTTTTTCTATAATCCAACACTAAATTATTCACACATTGATTGGCAGCACAGAGTCCTGTGTGGGTGGAGCAACCTATTTACTAAGGGCGTTACTAAGAATGTACATGTGCTACTCTGGGATCAAGGGATTGTTTGCGAGAACACTTGACCACAAAGTCTTGAGAGCGATAGTGTACACGGATCGACTATTATATTGCTATTTAGACGTAGGAACGTATGAAAGTATTAGGAAGGCAAGTGAGAGTTACTTTTTACTTTTTTTTTTGCTTTTCTTCTTCGTTCTTGTCTTCTCTTGTGTTTAATGGCGGCTCAAAAACTCTTAGGTGCATGCTGCCTCCTGGTGTATCAAAGAGTGTAAATACGCAGGTGTACCCGAGTCCGGAGAGCAAAAACAATATGAACGTTGGTCAGTGGGAGAGTTGGTATGAAGGAGCGATCGTTCCTGGGCACACAACAAATCTATCGTGCTTGGTGTGAAAACGAAAATTCTAATCAAATCGCACCTAGGTATTGTGATGTCGTATCGATCTCTGATGATTTCCATGCGCTACATTTTGCTTTTATTTAGTTTAGTCACAAAAGCCTGCCTTTCTTAATCAGAGAAGTATATATACATCTATAAATGTATACCTTTTTCCCCCCTTCTATTTACCCGTTTTTTATCGATCGCTCTGTGACACAGTCAGCCGTCTTCCTCTTTAACTTCTCTACTTTTGTCGACTCTCCCTTCCTGGCTTTGTCTCGCTCATGAATGTGGCTCGTTTCTGTCCCGCAGTCATTTCCTCTTTTCCTAGGCTTCCGGAGACAAACATCTGCAGGCAGACGGTAAACACCTCACATTCATTAGTATCTGGACTTCCTCCATTCCTCCTGGTAGACTTTATATTCAGAGGACAGGCTATTGTTCCAAAATGGAGAGATGTCCATCTGGAAGGCAAGGGTTATGCGTGCCGGTACCTATAATAACTTGTTTACTAGATAATATGCTTTGCACATGATCACAGATCGTGTAATGGTGTACTACTGTAGCGAATGTCTTTCACATCGTCCAGATGTATATAAGCTATACAGGCTTAACAATGCTGCTTGTCTGGCCAGTGTTTTCCTACACATGTCCATTTACTGTACCATGTGCATGTTGAACCCAAGCCTGAAGTTTATAGGCTTGGGGTGCTTCATCTTGATCAGTGAGAACACGATCGATTTATGCTCGGGAACCGTGCCCAAGTCTTCATGAGGAGGTAGGTGTCTTCATGGTCTCGAGCACAGATCGAATCAGATATGGAAGCCAACCGTACCCGAGAACGGAAGTAGATCATGGTTTAGACGTCATTAGTGAGATGGGTCTCCTCCAAAATACGTGTACATGATTGCAATCTCATTCTCTGACCTACACAGCCAAATCTGATACAGTAGGAACGCACGCGGGAGTGGGGCTGTGAACAAGGAGAAACTTGTAAATAACTCATGAAAGAATAAAGTTACGTTAAAACTAAAACCAAGCACACCATTGTTTTTCTTGTGAAATTCCCAATAAGTTTGATGTGTCACATGACCCTCTTCCTATTGAGAAAACAAAAGTTGGATCCAAGATGGCCGACTTCAAAATGGCCACCATGGTCACCACCCATCTTGAAAAGTTTGCCCCCTCACATATACTAATGTGCCACAAACAGGACGTTAATATCACCAACCATTCCCATTTTATTAAGGTGTATCCATATAAATGGCCCACCCTGTAGAATAATTGGGGGGATTTTGTAGACATCTTCATAGATCGTCATAGATCAATCATAAATATTATAAATATACAAAAAAAATTATAATAGCCCTAAAAAATTACTTTTTACTCTTTGCCTTTTTTAGGTTGTTTACACTACTTGACACACCTAATTCACCATAAATGCAAGCAAATCAAGGTATGATATTAATAATGAATGTTGCTTCTTACCTTAAAATAAGGGAGCTTATTTTTTTAATGAAGCAGGGCCGTCTGGCATCTAGACGTGATCCAGTTGTGGGGAGGCTATATATAGCGGGGAGCTAAAAGAAATTATGAACACTTCAAGAAAGGAAAAGCTTGTATAACTCTTTTTAATACTAAATTTATTGCTGTACCTTATATATTGATTTAAATAATATAATATTAATAATGTCATATAATCATTTCGATTGTGTAAAGCTGCTTTGCAACAATGACGATTGTTAAAAGCTCTACACAGATAGAAATGAATATTATCATATTAACATGATGTACATCATACTATTTTATCGCTCAACCTAGGCGATATGATGGACTGAATTTTATTTAATTTTATTTAACTATACGAACATGACTTAATTAAAAAAAATATTAAAAAAAAAAGTGCATCGCATAGGCAAATACATAACACTGATTCATAAGACTAGTAATAATAATGCGCACTGCTTTTTTTGCCACATTACTCCCATATTAGCAGTACAATTTACACCTTTTTAAAGGTACAGTGGAAGCTCGGATTGCGAGTAACGGGGTTTACGAGTGTTCTGCAAACCGAGCAAAGATTTTTAATAATTTTTTATTCGGAAACCGAGCAGGTATTAGTTTACGAGCGCCGAGTATCATGCTTCACACATGCGACTCTTATTTTGACACCGAGCGTCACTCTCTCACGGGGGAGAGAGAGGAGGAGCGTTACTGTGTAAAACGAGGCGAGGGAAGGGGCTAATGCCACACACACACACACACACACACACACACACACACACACACACACACAGCGCCTGCGCGCACCAACAGAAACACTTATCTGTCAGCATTTATTTGTACTTTTTTTAAAGGTAAAGTGCAGATTAATTTTTATTTTCATTTTATATTAATTATATTTTAATTAGGTTGCATGAATAATTATGTATTTATTTTTGGGGGCTCTGGAACGAATAATTTGAGTTTTCATTATTTCTTATGGGAAATGATGATTTGGTTTAAGAGTGTTTTGGAAGACGAGCCCACTTCCGGAACGAATTATGCTCGTAATCCAAGGTTCCACTATAATGATAACTTCCACGCACAACAGCAGGACTCCTGTGGTGCCGCGCGTATCCACACTACTTGGGTGTTTTTTATTTATTTTATTTTTTATTTATTCATTTATTTATTTGAGAAGAAGACCCAGTTCACTGTGCCAAACTAAGTTTCTCTGCAGACTGTGTACAACCGTCACTACGGCCATGCTATGCTTTTTCCTGTAGCTGGTATTCGCTGGCATTTACTGTGTCTCGGTGCAGTGTGCTCGAGCTACCGCTCCTATAGCCGTTTATTCTGTTATCATGAGAAAGAACTAATGAATCAATCGAGGATAGCTGATGGACAGATTTTTAAAATCTTGGCCGCAAACATACTAGGGTGTTCGTCAATATTCAGTGGCAGCCCGCAAACCATCTGGCTGCATACTGCCACCTGCAGTATTGGAGAGAGACTGTGTACCGGAGTAGAAAGATATGGATCGTAAAATTATTTGGCCTTAATCTAATGTTCATAATGCTTATCTGTCTCAAAATGTGAGTTATTCAAAAATTTAGTGTCGACCTTTGGATTAAGCTTGGAGGAAACTAGTTTAGTTGCCTACTTGGCAGTGAATTCACTCTTTCTGCCAGTTTTGGTGACTCAAAATGTTGTAATCATTTGAGCTCAGTGCCTAAAACAATAGCTGCAGTGTAGAGTTTCATTTAGCGAGTCATAAATGTGAAGGCCATTTACTCATCGAATGAGACTAGACAAAAAGGCCGTACTATACACATCCATACAAAGTCATGACGCATTGGATTTTTAAGTGGGAATTTATTGATCTCTTGTAATGCTGGCTAATGCAGGCTTTGCATAATTGCGGTAATGACAAAGAAACCAGTGTAGTTTTTCCTGACCATCCCTGACTTGCTAATAGCCTCATAGTTCTTGTCACTAACATGGAGAGGTCGCCCACAGTGCAAACCAATCACGAGTACTTGTAAACCTTAAAATCTGAATCGTCAGACAAGTGTGCAAAAGAGATCATGTGCGCCGTAAGCATTGCATGGAGCATCAGGATTTGATTGGTGTCAGGTATTACATGTTTGCTTTTATAAATGCCACAGTTTAATGAGAAAAAACAGGAGCAGGTCTTAATCTTTTCGCCTTTATTTTGCCATTTTTATGCCTTTTATTTCCTAGATTATGTTGCATGGTGGAAACATAGCTCATCCTGCACCTCTGCAGTTCTTCAGAGTTGTTCCTGAATCCTTTCCCAAAAAAACAACAACTCTGTGAGCTTATATATAACTTGAAGAGTCCTTCAAACTGCTTGCAACCAGGGTTGGGTTTTCTTTGGGCTTTTTATGATACCAGCGCCAAAATGATACTTTTACTGGAGCCTGAACTGATTTTTTTTTTTTTTTTTAAACCCACAAAAATAGTGGGCAACCTTTAAGAACAATATATTAAAAGTTTAAAGTAGACATAAATATAAATAAATAAATACAAAACGCAACTAATTTATATACTACTTAACCCAACTACAATAATTTAACACCAAAGTAGTTGGTACTCCTGGTATGCTACAAACCAGCTTTAAATTGAAGCAATTCTTTTGCAGAAACCTTGTCTGGCTAAATACGACACACCAAGTCTCCTGACTTTGCTAGGATTGCTCTGCATTTACGCGGATGGTCTCGTTTCCCATCCCGAGTTGTGCTTTTAAGCCGCAATGTGAAAACAACATGGACACTCGTGTTACTACTGTTAAGATGAGTTGTGTTATTAGAACCTTCCGACTGACGTTCATGTGCATTTTCTAAGTCTGGAAATTATTTTTCACGAACGGTGAAGGAGATGTCCGTTTCAGAGGACAAATATTTCGATCGAATCTGTCGGTATCGGTTATATACCGGAATCTGTCATATCAGTTATATGCAGTACATTATCAATAAATATATAACATTTACATTTAGACATTTGGCAGACGCCCTTATCCAGAGCAACTTACATTTTTATTTCATTATACATCTGAGCAGTTGAGGGTTGAGGGTCTTGCTCAAGAGCCCAACAGTGGCAACTTGGTGGTCATGGGGTTTAAACCTGGGACCTTCAGAACTATAGTCCAATGCCTTAACTACTGATTTACCCTTGACAGTACTGTTGGTACCAATGCCATATTGGCATCACTGGTTTCGGTACCCAATTGTACTTGCGACATGCCTGCATGACACGCTCGTACAAAATGCCCTTCAGCAACTTTTTACCTCAGAAACATAAACATACTGCCTTGACAGTCATTAATAGAAAGCCTTGTACTTTTACCCCCTTGTTTCCTCGATGATCCTTTACTTGTTTTGTCCCAGTGGCATCCTATCTGTTCAGTTTCCTTTCTAATGTTCACGGATGTTTATAACGAACAGAAGGTGGGGTTTCCCTCAGCCTCTTCAACCGACCCCTATAGACTACTCGCGTGTCCGCTGTATTCTCGGCTCCATCCCCATACACCGGTTTCCACATCGATTTCCATTAGCAGGAGGATAGAATGACGGTTTTAAAAGTGTGTGCGTCTGCGTGATCGGGGGTTGTACGCATCGCTGCTTCCGTGTGACAGAATTTCAAGGGCATCTGCCGTCCCTTCTGGATCGGTGCAAGCCGACACCGTGCCCGAGTTTGAGCGGTGCAGGCAAAAGCACATTATACTCATGAGCCATGACTTGTCAGGCTGAATGTTGCTTATTGTGGATTTGGCTGCTTAAACACTGTAATTAAGTGTTCTCTGAGTTACCGCGTGGTTTAGAGATGTGACACGGAGCCGAGACGAAATGAAACCAAGACAAGTGTTATTGCTGTCATCTGTTCTATACATCACTCTGACTAAGAGCATAGTAAGTGGTCTTCGATCGTATGACTCTTGAATAAGGAAGCCGTTGTTTTCCCAAGTCTACTCAGAGATGTCTCATTTTGTTGGTGTGAGGGGAAACCTCAGTGTCGCAGACTAGCAGTTGGTTTTGTTTGTGTCCCTTTTGGCTGTCTGTGAAAAGGTCTGGTGTGTGTGTGTGTGTGTGTGTGTGTGCCAGAGGTCAGAGGCCTAAAGCCATCATACTGAATGGGAAGTGGCTGTTTTCCACAAGGCTGGATGGGATGGGAGGAAAGAGCCGCTTCCTGAGAGGCAGGCACAATGCGGAGGGAATTTATTACTTTTATTTTTTTCCGATGTCTGCTCAATGGATTAGCTGAAACTGGCTGTAGGAATGGGTATCGTTAAAGTCCTGAAGGTGTCTATTGGAATATAATTATAGTAAAGATGGAATAACAGTAACAATACAAAGTTTTTGTGCCTTGTGGTAAGTAGGCAGCCATTTTCTCTTTCTTAAAACTGGTGTTTAAGTGCAGGTTGTGTTTTGTGACGGTCTGCTGTATGCTTGTTGAGTTTATGGATTGTTGTTGATCCATGTGATCCAGTTAATGTGAAAAGTATGAACTAAACCCTGGGCATAGTATTTGGTTTACCTTTATAGTAAATATCTCAAATACCTCTTTTCCTCTCTAATAGCAGTGTTTGTTACATGACCTCTACAAGTGTATACATCTGCATTGTTACAGATGGATTAGACATAAATAAACTTGCAAGCACTGGAGATCATTTTGTGGAAAATGACTGAAAAGTGCAACATTTTTAAAATAAGTGTGTATCGTCATGTATCATCAGAACATCATGTTGAGAGTCCATCTGATTTTGTTTGGCTGATATGTTACAACCAGAGATGCATCTATTAATGATGGGAATCTCCTAATACAGTATTATCCTGACAGTTAGGTGCTGATAGGATTTTATAAATATCCTGATTTGATGTATTCAATTCTAAACAACAGACTTGGTAAATAATGTGCTCCTACTGTACAGGATGCGACCTGCCAGTGTGTGAATTGTTTAGACTGGAGCCACCTTCAGGATTATAGAGGAACTACACCATATTACCACCTCAAATACAAAAGTACAGAAATTTTTTTTTATAATAATCTAATTTGATTTATTTAGGTTTTTTATTTATATATATAATATAATTTCTAACTTTTTCCCCCACTCATCTCTAGTATCAATTCTGGTACTGGTCTCCGATATCTCGGATGATTTTCTTTTGTCATGTGATACAGTGTAATGCGGGCTTAGCAGTGTTCACACCAATAAACCAAAACACAAAATGGCAAGTAGAGGATCTACAGGACGTTCTGGACAATCAGTCGCTATTTAAACTATCACATGAGACGGAGTGCTGTTGTCATGATTATTAGAACGGCTATGATACGATTGTTTTCACAAGGGTGCAGTCTGAGTGTTGAAGGCATCACAGCCATACTGATATCCAGCACAACCTGAGCATGATATTGATATTGATCAACATAATACATTTTTTTCATTTAACCAAATATTTTGCATCGCTACAACATCCAGAGCTGGCTAACGTCAGTTAGTGTAATGAACAGGGATGAAAAGTAGTTTAAAATTCTTACTGGTGCTATGTAACTGGTACCAAAAGGTAAGTAGAATAAACTATGGATGTGGTGGACAGTCCTGTAAATCCATGAGTTTCTCTTTCTTTTTCCACTTGTTTCATTTTAGAATATCAGGTCTGTTGACGTCCTTGTTCCTAGGTTGTATAAATGGTGTTAAATGGAAAGCTAGTGCGCTGTGTAGGGTGATTTGGAGAGAGCGATCTGGAATTCAGCCTTGTGTTAGGAGATGTTTAGCTTTGTAGCCATGAATAAAAGAACATGGATGGTTCAGAGCCGCTTTGGAACAACTTCAAAGCAATTATTAAAGAGACCAAGTGTATCAGGTGTCTTTATGCTGAAAGTGCTTCTGTGTCTGGTTTTTGAAATTGGGTTTTGGCAAGCAGTTGCTCTCTCCACAGTACTGCGAACCATACAGTACTACTTTCCCCAATGCTGCTGACCGATATTTAGTCTAAGTATTAATTAGGACCCTAGGATGCGGAGTTGTACATATAGTTAAACATTCCAGTGCTGTTACTGTCTATTATCAGCACTCGTGGACGGGATCTCGTCCAATCAGATTGCCCTCTGCAACTAAAAGTGGTAATTCCCAACAAAATGATGATTCGTACATAAAGCTCTACAGGTGTGAAACTCTCCACTACACAATCAAAGATAACTAATGTAGCCAGATAATGCACATAAACTCAATTTAAAGAAAATGCTATTAATGCAGTATCTAGTTACAACAAATAACGCACAAATTATACAGCAGACTTTAAAATGTTTTGATTTGCCTGGTGTAATCGATTTGTTACCTTGCAGACATCCTCAGTTACATTGTAGTTAAATTACTAGTAGTCTAGTTAACTAGACTTGCAAACTAAATTCCTGAGCCATGGATACAAGAGATCGTTTTTAACGGCATGCTGAAGGAAATTGCTTTTAACAGAGCAACGGGTACCTCTTCGTTCACATCTTAGAGCCACATCTACCGCAGTATCACAAAGAATTAGCAAGATCACATCTGTGAGACTTCAAAGCAGTCCTGAGCTTCTGACAAGAGAAGCTGTTTGATGAGACTTCAAAGCGCTTTGATGTTCACAGTTCGTTTCTCTTTATCATAACCACTTTAACCTACAGGCGAAAAAAAAAGCTCAAAACATCTTCCCTCCTTTTGGTCAGATACTTTTGCTTGATCTGAAGATCATAACGTGGTGCGTGCGGGTGGTTTCGTGTTTGTCAGAAAAAGGTGGTGAAAAACTTCTCTGTTTGTCTGATGCAGGAGGTGCTGAAGCAGCTCCAAGGAAGTATTGAAGACGACTCTAACGATTCCCAAGGCCAGATTGACTTTTTGGAGAGGCTTAAAGGTATGAGCGGATTGTGAATCTGATCAGTGGGTACAGTTAAAAGTTTGTGGACACCTGCCCATCACACCCTTATAAGCATACTGTATGTTCTCGCATTATCATTTTCCAAACCTGTTCCAGCTGTGCACCTGTACACTAAGCAAGTTTCATATCGACATGAGGGATTTGCCCAGGGCTTTGACCGCAGCCACACTGCAAACACTTTTCGGATGACTTGGAACAATTTAAGGTCTCCTTAAAGAAGTGCCTGACCTCACTCATGGCCGGCAACTACACTCCAAAATCTAGTACAAAGCCGTCTCGGAGGTTATTAGAACAGCAAAGGCACTTATCATTAAGATGTCCACATACTTTTGGTCATGTACTTTAAACATACTTATTTCAGTAAACTTGTAAATATTGAAATTGTTTATTAAAACATTTTCTTCAATCTGGTTCGTAAAAATCACTCAGCGGGAAGTTCCATATTTATTTATTTATTTATTTTTTCATTCCTCTTTGCATCTCCAGAGATAAATCTGGAGCCTAGCAGTTTCTCAGGGGTTAAGCTGAGAATGAAGACATCTATGCCGGGCTCAAGTTCGGACCGGTCCGCTGACAGCAGTCCCATGGGCTCCTTTCCCAGGAGAGGAGTAACGAACGGGGGCAGAGACAGCGCCGGATACCTGGAAGAGCTGGAAAAGGAGAGGTGAGTCCCGTCCTTCTGAAATTGACCCTTTTTTTTTTTTTTTCTTATTTAGATTTTTATTTAGTCAGATCCTTGATCCGGCTTAAAATCTGATCTATTTTTTTGTTAATTATATAGTGCTGTGTTGCTCTGTTTTGCTTCATATTTTACAGCATTGTTTATCTGATGACTATTTTTTTTATATATCTGTTTAGGTCCTTGTTAATGGCTGAGCTTCAGAAAGAGGAGAAAGAGAAGGATTGGTATTATGCCCAGTTGGAAAACCTGACCAAAAGGATCGACAGCCTGCCACTGACTGGAAATGTATATTCATAAATATAAATTACATTCATGAATTTGATGGATTTATTATTTCACCATTGACTATGTGTATTTAATGAGTAAATACTTTGTTTATTAATTAACTTTAATTTTTTAGTTCTCGTTACAGACAGATATGACTCGCAGACAGCTGGACTACGAGGCTCGGCAGATCCGGGCCGCGATGGAGGAGCAGTTGGGCACATGCCAGGACATGGAGAAGAGGGCACAGGTGAGTTTAATTTAACGAAACACTAAGAATTAATATACAATGTGTTCCGAGGTGGCAGTATTAATAGATTATGATTAATGGTTTACAATTTCTGGCCATTTTGGCAATATGGTAGACTTTTTCTACTTATTAAATAAAATAAATGGCAAACTGAAAGCAAATAAAATTCACCTTGAAAAAAGACAGTTTAGTGAAAGGTATGTGAAAGACATTTTGATTGTGAATTCATTCATAAGCGCTGGCCTTGTGAAACAATTGCACAGCTGGAGGAGAAAAAAAAAGGTCACTACAAGAGTTTTGAGATTTGTTAATATTTTTTTCTGGGGCTTTGGTCAAGGTTTTGGTCAAGGTTTTCTGGCAGTGATGAGATTTACACCAAGTTAACAAGAGCAGAATTTTAATATGCGATCTGCTGCAGTCTCCAAGTTCTATAAAATCTCTAACGTGGTTATGTTCTCAGGTGCGGGTGGCACGTATCCAACAGATTGAGAAGGACATGCTGAGACTGCGCCAGCACTTACAATCCCAGTCTTCGGAAACTGAGGTTAGTCTAGGAACTCTGTTTCTATGTACTGTTGCCTTGCACCTCCAGGGTCCGGGTTCGATTCCCGTCTCGGGTCTGTGTGCATGTTCTCCCAGTGCTTGGTGTGTTTCCTCGTTTTTATTTATTTTTTATTTTTATCACAGTCCAAAGACATGCAGATTAGGTGAATTAGCATTCCCAAATAGCCCCTAGTGTGTGTGTCGGTGTCTGTGTGTCGGTGTCTGTGTGTCGGTGTCTGTGTGTCGGTGTGTCGGTGTCTGTCCGTCCGTCCGTCCGTCCGTCCGTCCGTCCGGTGATGGATTGGCACCTCGTCCAAACTTACCTCTTACTGCAGAGTAGAAGTTCATTTAGAGTCACCAGCTTCAGAAATCACCAATTAACAACCAGCACCTCAGATTAGAGCCGTTATGAAGCTTTACAGAGCATCATGTCAGCTGTTCAACTGAGATGATTGTACGCAAATCGCCTTCAGTATTGATCTACAATGTAAAAGAAATCAAAATCAGGAAAGAACATGGAATTCAAAGGGGTGTCCAGAATTTTGACTGGTAGTGCAATTCTGAAGCCAATGACTAAAAAGCAACATTGAGGTGTTTAATTGTGGTATAGACATGCGTAGGCTGATCAAAGTTAGCAATTCATAATCATCATCATCATACCATCTCATCTCCTGTTTCAAAGTTTGTTTTTTTCCCTTTGTTTTGATCTAGGTCAGAGATCTTAATCAGAGTTGATAAAATCTCAATTTCCGTCTCAGTTTTTTTTTTCTGGGTGGGTTGCTTGCTTGCTTTGAATTTTTTTATTTATTTAATTGATTAATTAATTTGCCATTCTTTTGTAATGTAGGCTTAAATCTCGGCATATAGAAATAGGCAATGTGTCTAATATTTTTTTTTCATGAGATTATTAGAAAACAAATTAAAGTTTAAATTTACTTTATATATCTTTTTAAATTAACCCTCAAATGTGCGAATGTGTAGAAATGTATATTGTATATCAATTTTGCAAATCGGTATTTAATTTCTAATGAAAATCTGCCAGTGTTTCTATTTGTTGCTAGTGCAACAGCTAATGTGCCTGTGACTATACACATTCTACATGTGTGAACCTTCCTGCTACCACACGCTAATGGAACAATCTTGTGTCCCAAATATAGACTCTTTGTGTGACAGGGCATGAACAGATGCGCGTGTGATCTGGCTCGTACAGATCAGGGGCTATAAGGCTTGCTGTCCAAAGGTTCATTACCAGGTTATATGTGAGGATTTAAGATGATTTGCAGATTTTTTAAAAGATGTTTGATAAGTGTAGTTGTATGTGCATGTGTTTGCATGAGTGTGTTTTTTCTGTGTGCAATATCTGCATTATGTAGGTCAGGAAGAGAAGGGCTGGGTAATTGACTGATCGTGTGTGTGGGGGGTGTCTGTCGGTTTGTGCCTAACAGACTGAGGTTTACGCAGAGAGACCAACTCGAGAGACAGATAGGGAAAGAAACAGAGGGGGGTGAGAGACGAAGATAAAGGGAGGGAAAGACCGACAGATAGGGGCAGAGGGAGAGACGGTCAGGGACAGACAGAAAGACAGGCGGAGGGAGAGACAGCAGACAAAGACAGACGGAGGGAGAGACAGCAGACAAAGACAGACGGACGGAGAGACAGCAGACAAAGACAGACGGACGGAGAGACAGCAGACAAAGACAGGCGGACGGAGAGACAGCAGACAAAGACAGGCGGAGGGAGAGACAGCAGACAAAGACAGGCGGAGGGAGAGACAGCAGACAAAGACAGGCGGACGGAGAGACAGCAGACAAAGACAGGCGGACGGAGAGACAGCAGACAAAGACAGGCGGACGGAGAGACAGCAGACAAAGACAGGCGGACGGAGAGACAGCAGACAAAGACAGGCGGACGGAGAGACAGCAGACAAAGACAGGCGGACGGAGAGACAGCAGACAAAGACAGGCGGACGGAGAGACAGCAGACAAAGACAGGCGGACGGAGAGACAGCAGACAAAGACAGGCGGACGGAGAGACAGCAGACAAAGACAGGCGGACGGAGAGACAGCAGACAGCAGACAGAGCGCAGAGGCGGACGGAGAGACAGCAGACAAAGACAGGCGGACGGAGAGACAGCAGACAAAGACAGGCGGACGGAGAGACAGCAGACAAAGACAGGCGGACGGAGAGACAGCAGACAAAGACAGGCGGACGGAGAGACAGCAGACAAAGACAGGCGGACGGAGAGACAGCAGACAAAGACAGGCGGACGGAGAGACAGCAGACAAAGACAGGCGGACGGAGAGACAGCAGACAAAGACAGGCGGACGGAGAGACAGCAGACAAAGACAGGCGGACGGAGAGACAGCAGACAAAGACAGGCGGACGGAGAGACAGCAGACAAAGACAGGCGGACGGAGAGACAGCAGACAAAGACAGGCGGACGGAGAGACAGCAGACAAAGACAGGCGGACGGAGAGACAGCAGACAAAGACAGGCGGACGGAGAGACGGACGGAGGGACAGAAAGACGGATAGAAGGACAAAGAGGGAGGGAGGGACGGACAGACAGACACAAAGAGAGAGAGAGAGACGGACAAAGACGGAGGGAGGGAGAGACAGACACACACACGCATAGTTTATAATTTACTCAGGCACACATGTAAATTAAAATAAACACGGCATGTAAAAATAGAGACGAATAGACGCGGTCGGGTTGTGGTGGCATTCCGGGTTTCATCGTTTCATTTTTCATTTAAACCATTTCAGGCAAAGCAACCATTTCATTTACAAAAACACTTAATGATGCTTGTATTGCTGCTACTCAGGATATTATTATTTTTAAATGTATAATTAGATATATAATAGGATATTCCAGAACAGCATATCACAATCTCAGTATTATATTGTGTTGCCAAGCCCTGATTTTTTAATATATTTTTTTTTTAACAGTTTTTTTTTTTTCCTTTAAACATCATTGGCTTCTTTGTAATGTTCTTATTTCGCCCATCCTCAGACCAAGCATGAGCTCCTGGCCCAGGCTGAGGGGGCACAGGCATCCGGAGACTCTGTCATCGGGAACGGAGCTTGCTCTCAGGTACAGAAAAGACAAACTTGCATGTTTCTCCACATTTTGTTACAGACTTTAAGGAGTGTT
Source organism: Clarias magur (assembly GCA_013621035.1). Taxonomy (NCBI): domain Eukaryota; kingdom Metazoa; phylum Chordata; class Actinopteri; order Siluriformes; family Clariidae; genus Clarias; species Clarias magur. The sequence goes on along the minus strand of QNUK01000027.1, from coordinate 2,995,514 downwards.
TATTTTAAATAGTAATTTAATGAACGTTTTTAGAGGTCTATTGTGGGCTTGCTGGTGAGTCACGTGCCATTTTCCTGGCTCGCTGAACAATAGTGTTTTGCAGACAGATGGCGCCACAGATGTGTGACTGGATTAGCCACAGGGATCAAGTGTGATTTAATGACCTGTGTTAACTTTAAACAGTTAATTTTAAATGTTCTGCAGTATGCTGTTGAAACATTTCTCTTGAGTTAATAGTTAAGTTTATTGCAGTGAGGAATAAAATGCCATGATATTTTTTTGTTTGTTTGTTTAATAAGAATAATAAGGATTTATTTTTGGACAGGCCTCAAGCTCTCGTGTGGACCATGACACAGCCAGTGACATGAGTAGTGGAGGAAGCTACTCAGTACCACGCAGACTTACCAGTCATTTGGGCACCAAGGTGAGCTGATAAACTTATCACGCAGAAGACATGCCTAAGAAATGACTGTAGAATTGATATATTTCCGTTTATAAAAAAAAATACTATGTAACTTTCAGTTGTCTTTGGAAAATTTTAACCAAAATAACCTAACCTAATCAGTTTTTAACATATTCTGACACTTGTCAGTAAGGCAGACAAATAGATGTTAAATTTATTGATACTCCATTTTATTTTTAATTTTGTACTTTTTTGCACCTACAATGTTCAGTTAGCATGAAGACTTTTTTTATTATTATTTTTTTTTAATTCTCTCTACTCTCCAGGTGGAAATGGTGTACTCTCTGCTGTCCATGCTGGGTACTCATGATAAGGATGACATGTCCCGGACTCTTCTGGCCATGTCCAGTTCTCAGGACAGTTGTATAGCAATGCGTCAGTCTGGCTGCTTGCCGCTGCTTATCCAGCTCCTGCATGGCAACGACAAGGACTCTGTTCTGCTCGGCAACTCCCGAGGAAGCAAAGAGGCCCGAGCTAGGGCCAGTGCTGCTCTGCATAACATTATACACTCGCAGCCGGACGACAAGCGCGGCCGGAGAGAGATCCGGGTTCTCCATTTGCTGGAACAGATCAGGGCGTACTGCGAGACCTGCTGGGAATGGCAGGAGAGCCATGAGCGTGGAGTAGACCAAGACAAAAACCCAAGTAAGCCTGGCTTACATTTTCTCTCTGTATCATCTGAGTTTTGCCAGACAGTTTAAGAGCCAGTTTTATTTTGCTAATCTATTTCTTTTTTTATTTTTAGTGCCTTCCCCTATGGAGCACCAGATCTGCCCTGCTGTTTGTGTTCTCATGAAGCTGTCCTTTGATGAGGAGCATCGACATGCAATGAATGAACTTGGTACGTTTGCTAAACCGGAGACTGCCGTTACTAGCTGTTTGTTCAGAATCCTGTGTATTTAAAAAAAAAAAAAAAAAAGTACTAAGTAGCTTTTGTTTTGTAGGTGGACTGCAGGCTATAGGTGAACTGTTGCAAGTGGACTGTGAAATTTATGGCCTTACAAGTGACCACTACAGTGTTACGCTTAGAAGATATGCTGGCATGGCTTTAACAAACTTAACCTTTGGAGATGTAGCCAACAAGGTAGGAGGTTTTATTTAAGTTGTTGTTGCTCTTTGTCTTCTTCTTCTTATTAATAATAACCATGTTGTCCCCCCTGCCTCCCCCAAAGGCCACACTTTGTTCCATGAAGGGCTGTATGAGGGCCATGGTAGCTCAACTGAAATCTGAAAGTGAGGATTTGCAACAGGTAAATTTAGATTTTCATATATCAGTTAGGTAGGTATACCTAACTTGCGGTTATCCTATTATTATTAATTTGATCATATTTATTCCTTCAGGTTATTGCCAGTGTATTAAGAAACCTTTCTTGGCGTGCTGATGTCAATAGTAAAAAGACACTGCGTGAGGTTGGCAGTGTCAGGGCTCTTATGGAGTGTGCACTTGAGGTTCAGAAGGTAAGGACTTTTTAAAGTGCAGTATACCTAAACAAATAATATTTAAATATAACATTTTTATCATGATATCTGAATCCTTTTGCTTTTATAGGAATCAACACTAAAAAGTGTGCTCAGTGCCCTTTGGAACTTATCTGCACATTGCACGGAAAACAAGGCTGATATCTGCTCTGTACCTGGTGCGTTGGCTTTTTTAGTGAGCACTCTAACCTACAGAAGTCAAACCAACACCCTTGCCATTATTGAAAGTGGTGGAGGAATCTTGAGGAACGTTTCAAGTCTTATAGCCACAAATGAGGAGCACAGGTGAAAGATAATATTTCTTCTTCAGTCATAAGCAATTGTTGATATTTTTTCAGGCCTGCAAATGCTAATAATGGTCTCACTTATGATCTTTATTTTATTGTAGGCAAATCCTGCGGGAGAGTAGTTGTCTGCAGACCCTTCTTCAGCATCTCAAATCTCACAGCTTAACAATAGTGAGCAACGCCTGCGGAACTCTGTGGAACCTCTCTGCTCGAAATGCTAAAGACCAGGAGGCTTTGTGGGACATGGGTGCAGTTAGTATGCTAAAAAATCTAATTCACTCCAAGCACAAAATGATTGCTATGGGTAGTGCTGCAGCTCTGAGAAACCTCATGGCCAATCGGCCTGCCAAATACAAGGACGCAAACATAATGTCTCCTGGATCTAGCCTACCTTCACTACATGTAAGAAAACAGAAAGCACTAATTGAAGAACTGGATGCGCAGCATCTTTCTGAGACTTTTGACAATATAGATAATTTGAGTCCTAAGGCATCTCACAGGAACAAGCCTCGGCACAAGCACAATGTTTACAGCGATTACGATGCGGTTTGCAGGTCAGATGGTTTTAACACTAGTGGTGTCGGTGTTCGCTCCCCTTACATGAACACGCCGGTGCTTTCCAGTCCATCTTCTCGGGAGAACAGGGGAAATGCGGACAGTGTTAGGTCTGAGAGAGATAAGAGTCTGGATCGGGAGCGAAGAAGTGTCCACCCAGATCCTGACTCGACTAAAAGAATGGGAATGCAAATGCCTACCACTGCTGCACAGATAGCAATGGTAATGGAAGAAGTACAAAGTATGCACTTGGGCTTAGATGAACGAAATGCTGGATCCACTTCTGATCCTCACATAGTTCAGGATGATCTCATCAGACGTCAGACAGGGGTTCACGGTCACCAAAACATGTTCAACTATGGTAAAACAGATGCATCAGGCAGACCTTGCCCCATGCCTAAACTGGAGTATAGAGCATCTAATGACAGCCTTAATAGTGTCAGCAGCACTGATGGCTATGGAAAGAGGGGTCAGATGAAACCATCTGTGGATTCATACTCTGAAGATGATGAAGGAAAATGGTGTGTCTATAGAAAATACCCAGCGGATCTTGCCCATAAGATACACAATGCAAATCATATGGAAGATGATGATGGCGATCTCGACACCCCGATTAACTATAGTTTAAAGTATTCAGATGAGCAGCTCAACTCCGGTCGACAAAGCCCAAGCCAAAGTGAGAGGTGGGCGAGGCCCAAGATTTTGGAGGATGAACTGAAACGCTCTGAGCACAATCCACCCAGGTCTCAGAGCCCAGGGTACCCATTGTACACGGAGGGAACCAGTGAAAGTGAAGATAAGCTTAAAAAATACCAGCCCCTGTTTGTTCAACAGGACATGACTGGAGGATTCCGTTCCAGGGGACCTAATGAACAAGGTAGCAGTGCGTCTGCTCATGGAATGAACAAAAAAATCAACCAAACAATTTGTACTGTGGATGATTTTGGTGATGACAAACCAACTAACTACAGTGAGCGCTATTCAGAAGAGGAACAACTTGATGAACAGCCTACCAACTACAGCATAAAATACAATGAAGATCACCATGTAGAACAACCTATTGATTATAGTCTAAAATATTCTGATGCATCTTCCAAAAAGCCAGTGTTCAGTCATTCAAAGGCATCATCTTCACAGAGCTCTGTCAAGGACCAGCTAAGCCAGGACAGTTCATCGTCTGTTTCGTCAATAAAAACTCAGAATAGACAAAAACAGCTCCCGCAACCTTCCTCTCAAAGTCGACCAGGCCCTGGCAGGTCGATTCAGAAAACCACTTGCAAGCCTTCTACAATCAATCAAGAAACATTGCAGACCTATTGTGTAGAGGATACACCTATATGTTTCTCAAGAGGGAGCTCCTTGTCATCGTTATCTTCTGAAGATGAAATGGAGAGCTGTAAACAGAATGTCAATGCATCTAGCAACTACACAAATTTGCCTGTTGCTGAGAAATCATCCAATAATGTTCCTGATCAGCGTACAACAGATGGTCCTTCATCCGGCCCTTATGTGAGAATAAAGCCGCCACGACACCAAGGAGCTCATGTTGGGCATGGTGAGGGTCCCAGGCATAAAGCAGTAGAATTTTCATCTGGTGCAAAATCACCATCAAAAAGTGGTGCTCAGACCCCTAAAAGTCCCCCTGAACATTACGTTCAAGAAACCCCTCTTGTGTTTAGCAGATGCACTTCTGTTAGCTCTCTGGACAGCTTTGAAAGCCACTCCATTGCAAGCTCAGTACAGAGTGAGCCATACAGTGGAATGGTCAGTGGCATAATCAGCCCTAGTGACCTGCCTGATAGCCCCGGACAAACAATGCCACCCAGTCGTAGCAAGACACCTCCACCACCACCCCCACGTACAACATCCATAAAACAGAAAGTTAGCGTGCCGCCACATGCTGAAAAACGAGACTTGGCGCCAAGGCATGCAGTTGTTAGTGCTGCTGTACAAAAAGTGCAAGTGCTTCCAGATAATGACACACTTCTACACTTTGCTACAGAGAGTACCCCAGAGGGATTTTCATGTGCCTCCAGCCTCAGCGCATTAAGCCTGGATGAGCCCTTTATTCAAAAGGATGTTGAGCTAAAGATAATGCCACCGCTTCATGAGGATGACCACGGAAACAAGCCCGAACCAGAGAAAGAAGACACTGAGGGTAAAAGGCAAGACAAGCCTTCAGCCACTGCTGAAACTGAGAAAGACATTTTGGATGATTCTGACGACGATGATGATGATAGAGAGATCCTAGAAGCGTGTATAAATTCAGCCATGCCTACAAAGTCATCCAGAAAACCCAAGAAGCAAACACCACCAAACACTTCTTCAAGAATACCACCACCAGTGGTCCGTAAACCAAGCCAGCTCCCTGTTTACAAGCTACTCCCTTCACAAAGCAGAGGACCGATGCAAAAACATATGGCATTAAGCCATGGAGAGGACATGCCTCGGGTATATTGTGTAGAAGGAACGCCTACAAACTTCTCCACAGCAACATCTCTTAGTGACCTTACTATTGATTCACCTCCAAATGAATTGGCTACCATTGAAATTCCAGCTCCCCAAACGGAGGCATCAAATCAAAGACGAGACACCATCCCAGAGGGTAAAAGTGCAGAAACTACGGACATTGCTGCAGCTTTTGACACACAGTGTGCTCCTGGTGAGAATGAAGGGGATGACATTCTTGCCGAATGCATAAACTCAGCAATGCCAAAAGGGAAAATGCACAAGCCTTTTCGAGTGCAAAAAATGTCTGATCAACCTCAGCATCCAAGTAGTGCTACTGGCAGTCTAGTTCAGCAAGAGTTTGAAAAGAAAAAGCCAACTTCTCCTGTGAAACCAATGCCACAAAGCAATGAATATAGAGCAAGAATGCTTAAGCGACCAGATGCTTCTAGCAACTTACCAGAAGCAACATATCCTGATAAAAACGCAGAAACGAAAAAACTAGAGTCTAAACCGGGCCCCAGAGCATTGGCAGATAAGCCTCTGAATACTGAAGAACGTGCCCGTCCAGGTTTTGCCTTTGATTCTCCGCACCATTACACACCAATTGAGGGAACTCCTTATTGCTTTTCTCGCAACGATTCACTAAGCTCACTGGACTTCGAGGACGACGATCTTGACCTTTCCAAAGAGAAAGCTGAGCTCAGGAAAGATAAGGAACAAAGAAAGCTTCCACCTTCAAAGAATAATAGCGAGCATTCTGGAAACACCAGCAGAGTGACCACGTTTCAGAGCGCCCCAGCAAAAGCCCTTCAAAAACCAGGTTTTTCGCTTGCATCCAAAGAAAGTACTGGAACAGTGCCTGATGAAAAGCAAAACTTTTCAATAGAGGACACCCCAGTGTGTTTCTCAAGAAATTCCTCTCTCAGTTCTCTTAGTGACATTGACCAAGAAAACAACAACAAAGATTGCTCACACAAAGAGGATGCGTCACAAGTAGAAATGCCTAGGCCTCAAGCCTCTGGCTATGCACCAAAAGCCTTTCATGTGGAGGATACTCCTGTATGTTTCTCTCGAAATAGTTCTCTTAGCTCACTCAGTATTGATTCTGAGGATGACCTCTTACAAGAGTGTATCAGTTCTGCAATGCCAAAGAAAAAGAAGCAACCACCTAGAAGTAAGAGTGATGACCAAGGTGTTAAGGAGGAGAAAGGCATGATAGGTGATGGCATTTTAGCAGAGGAACCAGACCTCATACTGGATCTTACAGATACACATAGTCCTATTTCAGAGCAAGCCTTGTCTCCAGACTCTGAATCATTTGACTGGAAAGCGATCCAAGAAGGTGCTAATTCAATTGTTAGCAGTCTGCACCAGGCTGCAGCCAGTCTATCCAGGCAAGGATCATCTGATTCCGATTCCATCCTTTCTCTCAAATCTGGAATTTCCATCGGATCCCCTTTCCACCTGCCTTCAAATCAAGATGAAAATAAGCCACCTGCCAATAAAGGACCAAGAATATTGAAACCTGGTGAGAAAAGCAGTTTAGAGACAAAAAAGAAAGAGGAAGAAGCTGCAAAAAGCTTAAAAGGTGGTAAGAAAGTTTATAAAAGTCTCATCACTGGAAAACCACGACCTAGTCTCGAGCCCATAACATCTCAACAGAGACAAGCTCAAGTTCCTGTAGTTTCAAGAGGAAGGACAATGGTTCATGTGCCTGGTGTGAGGAGCAGTTCTCCCAGTACCAGCCCTGTTCCGAAAAAGCCGCCTACTCGTGGACAAGCCACAAAACCCCCAGCTCCTCAGGCACCAAATTCTGGAAACTCTCCTAGGACTATAAAGACGCCATCTAAATCAGACCCTAGTCCTGCCAGAGAACCGGCTGTCTCCCAGGGAGGATCAAGTAAAACCTCTTCTCGATCGGGATCAAGAGATTCCACACCATCTAGACCACCCCAGCAATCCCTAGCTAGACCTATGCAGTCTCCTGGTCGTACATCTGCCTCACCAGGTAGGAATGGTCTAACTACACCCAACAAATTCTCCCAGATACCTCGTACTGTTTCTCCAAGTGCAGCTTCCAAACCCGGGTCTGGTCGAATGTCTTACCCCTCTCCTGGGAGGCAGCTGGGTCAGCAAACACCCCCGAAACATAGTGGCTTGCCAAGAAGCACCAGTGGTATACCCAGAAGTGAATCTGCTTCAAAAATTCTAAATCAGTGTGGAGCCACAGGCCCTTCCAAAAAATCAGAGCTGTCTCGAATGTCTTCCACAAAGTCAAGTGGAAGCGAGTCTGACAGATCAGAGAAACCTGGACTTGTTCGCCAATCTACATTTATTAAAGAAGCTCCTAGTCCTACCCTGAAACGGAAATTAGAGGAGTCTGCTTCTTTTGAGTCTTTGTCTCCTTCCTCTCCTAGTCAGTCTCAAACACCTATTTCAAGTCCGTCTTTACCAGACATGTCTCTTACTCTGCCATACCAAGGAAGTGGCTGGAAAAAATCTCCTCAAAGCCAGAACTCTTCAGAAAATGGTGATGGGAAGTCACTTAGGCGTCATGACATCTCCCGCTCCCATTCAGAGAGCCCGTCAAGGCTCCCAGTTAACAGAGGAGGGACATGGAAAAGGGAGCACAGCAAACATTCGTCCTCTCTCCCAAGAGTAGGCACTTGGAAAAGGACAGGCAGCAGTTCCTCAATACTCTCTGCATCATCTGAATCTAGTGAAAAGTGCAAAAGTGAAGATGAACGTCAAACACCCAATCCACCTCAGCGATCTGGAAAAAACAAGGATGGGGGACTAGAAAGGAAAGGAACATGGAGGAAAATAAAAGATAATGAAACGGCTCCCTCAATGACCCTAGATTTACCCGATCCAACAGATGTCCGTATGGGTACCACGGAGTCTAAAAATGAGGACGTCTGGGTGAGGATTGAAGACTGTCCTATCAACAGCCCTAGGTCCAGTAAGTCGCCGACAGCAAACACCCCTCCAGTGATTGACAGCTTACCTGGAAGACTACATCCTAGTGATTGGGATGTGAGTGAAATGCATCATAAGCAGCCAACATCCAATGAGCATGCAGCCACTCGACGTCTCGGTTCAGAAACTAATTTGAACTTAATCCGAAGTAGTGAGAGTCTTGACAAAAAAGTGACTGACATTAAACCTGTATTAAGCACTCCAAATATTCCTACAGAAGTTCATGAAATTGCGATTGCTGAGCGTACACCTTTCAGCTCAACCAATTCCAGCAAACACAGCTCCCCTAGTGGTGCTGTTGCTGCAAGGGTTAGTCCATTTAACTATACCCCAAGCCCTAGAAAGAGCAGTGCTGACAGCACAACACCTAGGCCGTCTCAGATCCCAACTCCAGTGAACAGCGGTGTCAAAAAGAGAGACTCTAAAGGAGATACAACAGAAAGTGGGTCCTATATCGTCACTTCGGTGTAAAAGTCGTCTTAATGGACTGGACAATACTTGGAACGTGTTTTGTTCATCGTCGTGGGAGAAAAACTGTTTAAACATATTGTAGTCTAAACAAATATCCGGTTGTGTACTTTTTGCTGGTAGAATTGTGACAGGCACACATGATTATCTGAGGAGGAGGGATGGGATATTGTATGTCAATTTGTACAGATTTAATTATGTATATATTTAATTTAAACTGGTGACAAGATCATATCTTGCCTGACTTGAGGTAGATAATTACAGTGGAATATTTGAGATGTTGAAATTCGTTTTGGTTCACCCTCCTTACTAATGCGTTTGATTTTTAAGAAACTGTACACCTGTATTAATTCAAATGTCAAACTCATTTTTACTGCCACATGTTGTATGTTATGACTCCTGCTCCTTGCATGACCTCATCCAATGTTCTGCTATTTCCTGAAGTAAAGTTGAACATTGGTATGGAGACACAATGTGCTGATAGCTGTAGTGTAACATTTTACACTTTTGTCTGTGCTTTTGAAAGTAAGGAATAAACTACAATAAACAAATACTTTGGACGATATCTACAATGGACATAGAATACAAAAATAAATGGAATCATTGCTCTGTTGTTTGTCTACAACATTTTCAGTTAAGGTGAGTGTTTTAAGGTGACACTTCTGCCTCAGAAAGACTGAAGTTGATGGAATTAAATTATTGTAGGTTTTGGTGTTTTATAAAACCTCATTTCCTTTACATATTATTCAGAGACATTGTTAAAGCACATGATTGGATATACTCTTTTACCAAAATGCCACATTTCCCCCCCATTTTTCCCTTTCTCATACAGTTAAGTAAGCTAATTGATGTTTGACATACTTTTAAAATTACAAATGGCAAATCGATGTAATAAACACCATTTTGGTGAGAGTTGCTTCCTGTGCATTTTATCATTGAATCTGTCCTATACATACCTTTTCTTAATTTTTTTTGTGTCTTTACATAGTTGAAGGTTTATTTCATGATCCTTCATAGGTTGTCATTTTAAGGTTACAGTATGCAACTAAACAGCTTGCTTATTTCTAGGTTCTTACTTCCAAAAACATACAACATATCCATATACATACCTGGCCAAAAAACAATTGCACACCAAGAATTCATTCAGTTACCTTTATCTTTGATTACAGCGCAGAACTTGGTGGCCAGTTCATATGTGAAAATATTTCCTCATGCTCCCAGAACATGCTCTCTTTCATAATTTGTGTGCTGGACTATGCTTGTGCCATGAGGGAAGGAAAACTCCATTAATATAACACCCTGGTCATTCAGGTCATCAGCTGATTTTATTTTATGCTACATAATGTTGCTGAGTCTAGACCTGAGCAACTGAAGCAACCCCAGATCACAACACTGCTTCCAGAGGCTTGTACAGTGGACACTATACATGATGAGTGCATCGCTTCATGTGCTTCCATTCTTACCTTGACACGCCCATCACTCATTAGACCAAATAAAAAAAAAAATTTCCTTTGCTCCAAAGTCTAATCGATATGATCCCTAACAAGTTGAAGCCTCTTTTTCTGATCTGGGTCTCACTAACTGATGGTTTTCTTATTGCCATAAAGCTGTTTAGTCCCAATTTTCATCATGAAAATGTATGTAAGGAAATGCTCTTATTCTGACTAGTAAATGTCGCTATGGTTTTTACTGTTGATTTTTTTTTTTTACAATGCAGCTTCAATGGTTAATCTGCATTCCTGATTTTTTTTCTTTTCTTTCCAGTCACTTATCTCTTTTTTTCTTTCCAGCACTATCCTTCCAGGTTTTGTTAGTGTTGAAGGTTTCTTAACCTTGTTCCAGTGATTTGAAATGTCCTTAGGTGTTTTCTTTTTTATTTCTTCTTTTTTCCCCTCCATTTTAGTGATCAAGCTATTATGGACATTATTTTTTATTGCATTTTGCCCCGATTTTCTCCCTAATTTAGTCGTGTCCAGTTCCTCCCTGTCACTAGGGGGCTCCCACATTAAGGCTACTATTAACACTCAGCCGGGAGGCCCGAAGACACGCGTTTCCTCCAAACCACGTGACATCAGCCGGCCGCATCTTTTTGAACCGCTCGCTCACGTACCGTTGGGGGCGGTGTAACACACTCAGAGTACAGCGCTACACTAAGTACCCTTCATCCTTCCCCTCAGAGGGCTCGGCCAATCAGCTCTCTCTAGAGCTCCGGCTGCGAGAGGTTGCAGCATCACCCGAGAATCGAACTCGCGATCTCCGTATGATAGGGCGAGCACTTTACCACTGCACCACTCGGAGACCCCGGATACCATTTTTTGCCAGGCAACACCATCAATTAAAAAAAAAAATCATGAATTTAGCATATTTAAAAACTTCAAAATGAAGTTTGAATAAACAGAAAATAGAAAAAAAAGTTTATCAGTAGTATTTGATAAAGAATATCCATTTTACTAATTCATTGAAAGTATTGTAATTAGAATTTGAAGCAAACACCAAGCAGCTATAGCTTACCAGTTAGTGATTGTGCAAATGTGCAAATTGTTTGTCTTGCAAAATTGTATTTGTTTGTCTCGCAAATTTGCTCAACACACCAGCAAAAAGTTAGGAAATACAACTCTTTAAACCATCACACTTTGTGTTCTGAATTTACGCCTGGTTTGAAACAATACAATTTTACCTTATTAGGAGCCCATTTTACAACTGCATATTCCTGTGATTTCAAATTAGCCATTTGTGTGGCAGAAGTGCAATGACTAAAATCATTCATGGAGCCCATCTGCCTTGAGCTTCGGCAAGCTGTCCATTCTGTCTTGTTTTCTGGTCGCCATGGTTATAGAGAGTGATTAGTTGGAGAACAGTGGTGTTCTTGTCCTTGCAAAGCTTTCTGGCCAGGGTTCAGGGGGAGCTCAGTAGCCCTTAACCCTCAAATGATCGGATGTATAATGACATAATATGTAAGTCGCACTGGATAGGGGTACCAAATTATGTAATTATGTAACGGCCATTCTTCAGCAAGGGCATGCCATGACTGCTGCTTGTTGTGGTGGTCATGAAACATAGTGAATCCCAACTGCCCAAGTAGACAAGAAGGCAGCAGCTTAATTAATTAATTAATTTTATAAATCATTTTATGTAAACCAGTGAGACTGTATATAGTTTGTATTAAATACTTACACCAGCCCATCTGATACTAAATAACCATGTCATGTTTAAAGTCACTAAGGCATAAGACAATTTTTCCCCTCGTTCCCCTCATTCTGACCTACAGTACTGTGCAAGTCCTGCACACCCTCTGTTTTTTTATTTGAATAAACTTTGTCATATGTCATGTTTATGACCTTATTAAGTCAGTACAAACAAACCAACTCCGTGTGCTTGTTGGATTTCTTCCCACAGTCCAAAGACATGTAGATTGGGCCAACTGGCATTCCCAAATTGCCTGTAGTGTGTGAATGAGTGTGTGTGCGCGCGTGCGTCCATGTGCGCGCCTTGGGGTGGATCGCCACCATGCCCAGGGTGTACCCTGCCTCGTACCCCAAGCCTTCTGGCATATACAGGATAAAGCGGTACAGACATTGAGTGAGTGAAAAAGGAAAATATCTGTAGGCCAAAAAAAGAAAGCCACATATTATGTAAATGACCCTGTTCAGACCCTTTTTCAGACCGAAAAAGGAAAGAAAAAAAAAAAGGGTTCTGTTTTTTTCATGCATGAAAAAAAGAAGCAGGTGTGACAAAATGCTCGGAAGGACTGTGGCTGGTTCTGCAGGATGTCTGGTAAAACTAACGAACTGCCCAAATTGTGCCTGAGAATATATTCTAAGCGAAGGGTTGTCTCACCTGTCATTGACTTTGTTGCTTTAATTACTGTTGACTGCTTTTATAGTATATTTTAAATACTTTTTACATTCTTGCTCTACAGCAGTTACTGGCATGTACACATCGCTGACAATAAAGACATTTGCACAATGTTGTAGGTCATATGATTTATTTATGTTGTCTAATAAGATGAGTTCATCAATGCAATGTTTGGATATACTGGTGTTCCTAATAAAGTGGACCCTGATGGTGTAGTTGCTGTGTGATTATTAACTTGTCATCCATAAAGTATTCTATCTGATTTTGTATCTTGTTGGAGTAGAGTGCAGTGAGCTGCGTGCGTCAATATTAGGCTTTTGAATTTCACAATAAGAAAATAAGGAAGGATTTATTTTTTAAATTAAACACAGTACAGACCAAAGGTTTGGATGCATTCAAAGAGTTTTCTTTCTTGTGTTCTTTAGCCCAAACGCGTCTCTCCTGCTTGTTGTCTGTCCTTAGCAGTGGTTTCCGAGCAGATATTCTACCATGAAGGCCTGATTCACACAGTCTCCTCTTAACAGTTGTTCTAGAGACGTGTCTGCTGCTAGAACTCTGTGTGGCATTGACCTGCTCTCTGATCTGAGCTGCTGTTAACCTGCCATTTCTGAGGCTGGTGACTCGGATGAACTTATCCTCCGCAGCAGAGGTGACTCTCGGTCTTCCTGTCCTGGGGCGGTCTGCATGTGAGCCAGTTTCTTTGTAGCGCTTGATGGTTTTTGTGACTGCCTGACCTCCATTTCTTAAAGTAATGACGGCCACTCGTTTTTCTTTACTTAGCTGCTTTTTTCTTGCCATAATACAAATTCAACCTCTTTGAATGAGAAGGTGTGTCCAAACTTTTGGTCTGTACTGTATATAACATAGATTATACATAGTACTTATGACATACTGTTTTCTTTTATACTGACGGCGCAAAAAACCACTGGTTCATCAGCAACAATATTTTGCCTCCGCGGTTTCTCGACTTCCTCTGGTAAAGACTTCACCCCCGATAAGCTGATGTGGCCAGTTTTTTTTTTTTTTTTTTACAGATTTTTGAAAGCATTTCTGTTTCCCCTATCTCATCAAAATTTTCTTTCCTTTTCAACTCGTAGCCAGAACTTGGGTTTTGACTCGCACTGTATCAGCAGGGTAAGTCAGCTCTTGTACTATCTGAAGCATAAAAATCTAACTGAATTCAATGTGAAGACGTCCATTTGGACATTTTTCTATGGTTTTATTATTGTTTCTGGAATAATTAAAGCATATATAATGTTAAATTGTTATATTAAATACGACCATGATAACTGTATTTTTGTAAACATCTAATCTGTAATAAGATACTGTAATAGGGTGTTCTTATAAATAAATGGAGGGGAGATTGAAGCGTCTTCGACATGGATGGAACTGATGTAATGAATAATATTAAGACTTTTTTTTATAGCCTGTTACTTATTGTCCTTTCTATAGAAGGTTTAAATTAAATGTTAAATGCTTCTTAACAGTGACATTTAACATTAACATCTATGAATTTATTACACAGAAGTGCTGTATATTACTAACATTAATTTTCAAATATGAATCTGAGAAAACCCTTTAAAATCCGTGCAGCATAATTAAAAAAATAAATAGTAAAATGTGAGTTTTAATAGTTTTAATTCGACAGCGTTTAAACTTTATTGCATGGCTTTTGACAAAATCTTTGTCTCTTTTGCTTCCACACTTTTCTAACCAACCAACAGTGAAGCTAGAGATTCCGTCTGAAAATCTCAGAAGCAAAAACATGAACGACAGCTTCGACTACTTTGAAAATGGAACTGACGATGAATTAGACTGTGACTATGACAGTGTTGTCGGTTTCCCTGAGGAATCAAGGAAAGCCATTCATGGAACGGTGGTCGCGCTCTATTGCCTGACCTACATCCTCGGAGTTCCTGGAAATGCCCTCGTATTGTGGATTGCTGGTGTGAAAATGAAAAAGACCGTTAACACCATCTGGTTTCTCAACCTGGCCATCGCTGACCTCCTGTGCTGCCTGTGCATACCGTTTAATGTCTCTGAAATCTTACTAGACCATTCCTGGCTGTATGGAGAGACTATGTGCAAAATCCTACCCGCGATCATCGTTGTCAACATGTTCGCCAGCATCTTCACTCTGAACTTCATCAGCTTGGATCGGTTCATTCAGGTGGTTAAACCTGTTTGGTCTCAAAATAATCGTACGCTTGGGTTGGCATGGGGATGCTGTGCCGTGGCATGGACATTGGCCATACTCCTCAGCCTGCCCACTATGATCCTACGAGAAACCTTAAACATAGAGGAATATAACAAAACCATCTGTATATTCATTAACAAAGAAAGCATTTGCAACACTGACAAAGGTGCCTCTTACAAGGCGCTAACCATGACCCGGTTTGTCTTCGGCTTCCTCCTACCCCTTGTGTGCATTGTGTTTTGCTACGCCAGTATCGCCCGGAAGGTTATGAGCAGCCATTTTCGTGCAGGTAGAGCATTCCGTATCATGCTCGCTGTTGTGGTGGCATTTTTTCTCTCCTGGTTTCCTTACCATGTGGTGGCGCTGGTAGACATTTATGGTGGAAAACAGGATGCTATGGTCGCTGGAGGAATGGATCCTTTGGTTATCTCTTTGGCATATGTGAACAGCTGCATGAACCCGATACTGTACGTGTTTATGGGACAGGACTTTAAAGAGAAAATTAAACTCTCTTTGAGACGGATCTTCGAGAAGGCTTTTAGTGAAGACACACAATTGTCTATGAGCTCCAAAGGACAGCAGTCACGCTGCACCAACTCCTCAGACGCCCAGCTGTGATCATGACGTTGAGCTGGACTGCGTTTAGGGCCAAAATATACTTGCTGGTGTTAAACCATGCATTTGTGTAGACATGGTAACGTTGTGAGCACTTGCCTTATATACTATGCATGGCACAGGAGGGTGCAGTCAGACATTTTTGCAAGTAAACAAACATGAGTATGTGCGCAAGAAATGCAGGGAGCACGAGACACGAGCCATCATGCATGCACATGCATTTAGTTCACAGCAAGTATATTTCAACCCTTAAAGTTGAGTAAATTATGAATGTATTGAATCGCTTTTAACCATGGCACTTTTGTACTCTATAACCTAAAGAAATTTCTTTTTTTTACTCTTTGCACATTAATCCATACGATTAACATAATCATCAATGACCTGATGATCTCAGCCTGTACAGTTCTAACAGAAAACGCCTGACGGTTAATCATCATCGCTTGCGTTTGTTGAGATTTATACTCATATAAAACAACATTGTGACATCGGAGCAGCAAAAAACTTTACAGTAATAAATTACCCTCACTGTCCACTTTAATAGGAACACCTGTGCACCTGCTCCTTTGTGCAGTAATTCTGTGTAAACCCTGAAATGGAAATCCCATGAGATCTGCAGTTTCTGTAAGACTTTGTATATTCTGTAATAACCCAGATCATCTGGCACCAACAACCCTGCCAGGGTTAAAGTCCCTATTTTGGTTTGTGCTGTGAACATATTTAAGCTTAAACTCTGGATTATTTTCTGCATTGTGGTGACTACAGGTGTTCCTATTAAAGTGGACATAAGTGTAAACGTAGTTAATGTCAGAGGATGGAGTTTTTCTTGAAACGTGATTTGCTTGGACATTTTTCTGTCCTTTACAATTCCTTTAGGATTTATGATTAACATTATTGTTAGATTACAGTAAGTATAGTTACAGTAAGTATACAGTACCTTCTTTCGGCCTCTCACATCACATGGACGCCATAACGGACAATCTGATCCGCACAGTAGTTGTCTTACTATTGTTTGTTTAAGTGTGTATATGGGTTTTGCAAATGCACGTGATGATACTGTTCTTGCAAGAACTATTCCAGAACAGCTGACCTTTGAATCTTAAAATAACAACAGACTGTTGTTGGTGTTATTTTTGTTGTAACTTAATTACCTAATGTTATATGTGTTATTTCATAGTATTGAAATCTATAGTATTGTTCTAGAATGTAGAAAAATAAATCCAAACTTATGTCCAAACTTTTGCCTGGAACTGTATAATCTATAATCAAACCCTGTTATTGATTTTTAATTATAAAGCCTTTTATTATTCTAATAATCAAATAGACATTAGATTTAACAGACAATGCAAACCGATACTGTACCATGTCGACAAGACAGATTCCTAAAATAAATAAACATTTATTTCTAATTGAAGAGCACTTATTTAGATTGCAATTACAATTTCATGTTCCAAGAAACTCAACCACGTCAGCCTGAATCATGATTTAATCAGAACAGATTCCAGGAAGGGCGATTAAGTTCATGACATAATAAATGCGTTAAACATTCTTGAACAGTTCGTCAGACTCGGACACTTTTTGCCCTTAAATAGGGTTTATTATATTTTCGGAAGGCTCTGTTTGGTCTGGACTCTGGTTCAGCATGGGCTAAAAGTTTAATTATAGATGACGGAGAGAGGAGAATGTTTGCTTACTCAGTGCATGTTTTTTATCTTAATTGCAGTGTATTTGAACTTTTTTTTTTAAAACATCCTCTTAGATCATGCCAGTGGAAAATGCACTTCTACTTTTCTATTGTTTGCCGTTCGTAATAACACAAACTCAGGCAGTGTGAACTAAAAAGACTGCAGATTAAGCTCAATGATTTATTGTAAATTGTTATAATAATATAATATTAGTATTATTATACTACCATATTATGATATTGTACTACTGTATATTTCCTGTAAAAACAGAACATGTTCTACAATACAAAGTATTCCATCCAAATTCATTATGCTTATTATTTATTTTTTTAAAAGGAAGAAAAAAGGTGTTGGTGCAGAATCGTGAAATCTCAAATGCCTGGTAAAATCCTTTACACGGTAGAAATTTTGTACTGTAAAGTACAGAGGACTCTTTAATTGTGATTCTGTTTTGTTATGTTTATAGCCTGACCTCAGAAGTGAAATAGGGGAAATAACATTTAAAGATTCATTCTGACTGCGGTACAGCAACATCATAAAGAAATTGCAACAGAGTTTCGCTCTGACTTGTAGCTCTCCAGTAACTCGATCAAGCATGAGGAACTTACACCGAGCAATAGTCACACATCAGATTAACTAACCATGAACCATCTTTGCAGATGTACTGTAACACCATCTTTGCAGAAATATAAGAAAGATTTTTTTCAAACGAGATCTCATCAGCCCTAAATTAGTTAAAAAATTAGTTAAAAAAAAAAAAAACCCTGAATATAATTTTTGGTGGGAGTTTGGGTTCAATTGATGAGTGAGAGAGTGCGTTGGTGTGTGGGTGCTTGGGTGTGGGGTTGTGCTGGTGTTTGGGTGCTTGGCTATGAACATGTGGTGTTTGAAGAAAAAAAAATACATAGAAAGAAATTGCCTGACAAACCACAGTGACTCATTTACTTCCATTTAGTGGCTCAAAATATTCCTCATTATAAAAGCAATCAGATTTAAACATGCATAAAATGATGCATAAAATGTCTGACACTAAGAATGAATCATCAATACATATTTATGACACAGCATTAGCTACATTTCAATAAAAACATTTTAATCCCCACCCTTATGCGCTAGGATCGATTTGCCTTTCATGCACAGATTTTTCAGAAAATGTGGGAAGTATTACAAACCTAACAATCTTGCTAACTAATCATTTGTTTTTAATTTAATTTAGAAAGAAATAAACAACAATGAAGTGTACTTCGAAAAACCAATCAACTCATAGATGTGAATTTACACCTGGTCATTCAGTACATTATGGTCGTCAGCTGACTTTATTTATAATGTGGTTGAGCCTCGACCTGAGCAACTGATGCAACCCCAGTTCATAACACTGCCTCCAGAGGCTTGTACAGTGGACACTATGTATGATGGCTGCATTGCTTCATGCTCTTTCTTCTTACGCTGACACTATTCCTTCTTACCCTGGAATAGTGCTGACTCATCGGACCACATAACCTTTTTCCATTATTACAAAATTCGATCTTTATGCTCCCTTGCAAACTGAAACCTTTTTTTAAAATTATTTTTTTTAGTGTCACTAACAAGTAGTTTTCTTATGGCTACAGAGATGTTTAGTCCCAATCCTCTGAGTTCCTACTGCACTGTGCATGTGGAAATGCTCTTACTTTCATTATTAGGCACATATGTTATTTCTACTTTCTAAACAAGTGCTAAACCAACATGTCCAACTAGTCACTATTAAGCAGCAACCTTCAGTTCTGCATAAATTAAGCAAAGGTTGATGTTCCAAAAAAAAAAAAAAACATATATAAAAAAAAACATATATAAAAAAAACATATATAAAAAAAACATATATAAAAAAAACATAAAATAAAAAATAGCAGTTCCAAAAACAAATTTGCAGTTCCTCGAATGGCCACTAGGAGCTGGATTCAAAAGTGAGTCAATCTCCTTAGACCCCCGTGTTAATATGGAAATTTTTACTACAGAAATAGCCGTTTGCAGCCTGGTACAAAAAAACATGTTTTATTTAACATATCAGTTAAAATTATATTAAACCATGAAATTATAAAAATTTTGGTCATGGCCGATTTGAGTAACAGCTGTGATGCAGTTTTCAAACTGTTAGCTGTCTGCTATACATCACTTTAGCTAACCAGCTAACTGGGATTGCTGTAGTTCAACTTTCCATAAAAAATCTACGAGTCGACTCTGGATGATATGTAGGGTATGAATGACAGCGTTCAATCAAATGCAAAGTAATATTATCTTATAAACGAACGATAGTCAACTTAGCATTTTAGGTAGCTAAAGCTAAGCTATCTGGCTTGTGATAACTAAGATAAGTAGGTGTGTTCCAACCGAGAGCCAGGTCCTGTTTGCTCCACCCATATACCCATTTATGGTATAACCAGGGTTTAGGTTTTTAGAAGTCAGCTTCTGATAAGTTCATAAACTTCGACAGGTGCATCATGCGCCTTTGATTCCCACCTTAGTTCTGTGTGCATGGAGTTTTCATGTTATCCCCATGCTTGGTGGGTTTTCTCCAGGTGCTCCGATTTCCTCCCACAGGCCAAAGACCGTGCGAATGAGCATTGAAGTGTGTGTGTGTGTGTGTGTGTGCGCGCCCTGTAATAAAATGCCACCCTGTCTGGGGTGTACCACGCCTTGTGTTCTATGTTTCCTGGGATAGGATCCAGGTCCCCCATGACCCTGAATACAGGATAAAGCGATATAGAGATCAGTGAGTGAGTGCGTGAGTAAAAAGCATTAAAAAACTTTTTTTTTAAACTAAAAAAAAAAAAAAAAACTTTTTAGTATATAATCCTATCACATAGCTGAGTAGCGGAGGTTTAATGGTTTTACCATTTATGTATTTTATGTTGGTTTAGAAACCAGAAACTCTCCCCAGTGAAACCCTTGTTTTTTCTCAAACCCTGACCCTGGTGATCATCACGTCAACTTTTCAATAAATAATTTCTGCAAAAGCAGCGTTTTTATTCCTGTGAATTCCTGATTTGTGAAAGTGTGTGTTGTAGCTAAATGGGCTGTTTGCCAGAGGTTACATGGAGAGTTCCCCATTGCATGTTCCACACGTTTCTTCTTCTTCTTCTTCTTCTTCTTCGTTTAAAAAGAGCCTGAATGACAGAGGCTGAATCTATTCTTTCATCCTTTTATGCATCTGTTACTTCAATTGTAACTTTTAAATTGACATTTTATATTAATCGAATTATGAAAATATTGATTTAATTTAATATTTGTATAAAATATAAAAAATAAATGGTCAAAGCTAAGAAAAGAAAAAGTACATTATATTATGTAAATGAAGAAATTATCTATATTTACATTAACATATGACAAACTTGAGACGCTTTTCATCTTACTGTGGTGATGAAAAGTGGCTTTTTGAGTTCTTTTTTGACTCCACTCACCAACTAGTCGTTAAACACACATACTGTAACTGTTTGACATTAAATGTTGTAGTGATTGTATTTTGCCCCATTCCTTGTAAACTCTAGAGCGTGATAATTTCAGGAGATTATACCAGTTTATGAAATAATCGGACCAGCTACTCGATGATGCAGCTGGTGAATATTTCCAAGGTTTCATTCAGACTTTGCTTTCTTTAGAATCAGAATAAAGTTTAAGGCAAATACATTCTCACAAACAGAATTTCATTCCGGTTGTTGACTCTCAAAGCACACACCTACATAACAATATTGTGCATTTGTGCACAACATTCAAAAGCTATAGAGATTAAATAAAGACCACAAAGTATATACAGAGTACTGTGCGTAAGAGATCAACAATGTACATAAAGTCAGTGATCATCGTAGTGCAAGTAACTGTAGTGTGCAACACATATGATAAGGATTTTTTTATTATAAAGACTGGTTGTAAAATACACAATACACAGTACAAGATGTGTGAGTCGTGCAAATAGCAGTAATGACCAGCAGGGTGTAAGAGGTTTGTAAAAAGCATGTTGGTGCTTTTATCCAGCAGATTATATGTAATAAATGTCAATTGTATGTGAGGGTGAGGAAAGAAAGAGCTCCTGTGCATGGCAGGTTTAGGGTTAGGGTTCTGTATTGCCTCATTGAGAGTGTGCACGGGAGCACCATTTATGTTTTTTTCTGCTGTTTTTACTGTACAGATGGTGATGGATGTGCACAGGACCGGACATATTACTTAATTTATTCCCCCATTACTTCAACTATCAATCTGCTGCAGTTTGAAAATTATTACAAATTGCTAGCTTTACCATATCTCGCACAGACCAAAGTAAGATGTACTGTTGTTGCACATCATTGGTCTCATCACTGACCTCGCTCCAAGTGATTTCCACATGTTTGAGCCATGTCAAGGATGGATCAGTGACGGGTGTGCGCCTAAATCTGTTTTTGGACCCTCAATCACTCCTAAAGGCTAAAATGGCATGCGGCCACTGCTTCAGCAGGTGTGTGTGAAGGGGCGGGACTGCTAAAACAAGCACGGCTGGTGAAGGATAATTGTTAATGGATCTTTTTGGTTAATTGCTCCACTCTATTTCTTACTCAACTTCTTCTTCAACTTCTTGTTCAACTTTTTGAACACCCTTTGTATATGAATATGTTATCAACATGTGCTTTTGTTTTGGTCAGAACCCTGTCACTTGGCTGTTTGGCCAATTTCTGTGACATATGACATCCAAGGGTGCGGCACAGTAGCTTAGTGACTCGCATTGTCGCCTTTGCACCTCTAGGGTCTAGAGTTTCCCCCGGGTACTCCAGTTTGCTCCCACAGTCCAAAGACATGCAGATTAGACTATTTGGTGGTCCCAAACTGCCCATAGTATGTGAGTGTGTGGTGTGTGCATTTGTGCCCTGCGATGGATTGGCACCCTGTCCAGGGCGTACCCCGCCTTGTTCCCTAAGTTTCCTGGCAATAGTCTCCAGGCTTCCAGCGCCCCTGTACAGGATAAGATGATGAAGATGAATAAATAATGGTCAAGGTTTGACTTCCATTCATATTTTGTATTATCCACTGGGTGGCACCAAAAGACAAATATATATAAACCTGAATTCTTATTCTTATAATAATAATAATAATAATAATAATAATAATAATAATAAATGAATTGCTTCATATATATTTTTTCTTTTGCTCCATCAAGCATGTGTCCAGATAGAATGTTTCTTTGTTTTATTTGTTTAGCGGCAACTGGTCATATGCTTAATATAGACAGAAATCCACAGCTGTGAATGTGTTCTATAAGAGGGAATCTGTTTCTTTCCTGTGAAACTGAAGACAATTTCTCTTCTGCACTCCTTCCTCTATTGATGAAGTTCCTGTTTCTGGTGCATTCTCAATAAACAAAAAGAAAGTTTTCAGTCAGTTGTGTTGAACAAACTTCTTAGTAACTAGTTTTCTCTCACTTTTCTCTCATTTTGCAAAGGGGTCTTTTTGGCAGCCCCAAAATTTGTTATAATTTTTTTGAGTCCATTAATTGCATTGTGTCTACAAACCTAAAATACTGTACAAGCACTTGCATTTTGATTTTCTGCATTTTCTGATCCAGTATGCATTAAAGTGCATTAATCCTAAACAACGAGTGTTGAATAAGCACCCCTTGTATAGTGCCTTGTTTATGTTTCTCACTCCTTTTGAACTTTTTATGCAATAATACTGAAATGGAAGAGCATTATCATTTGCAAAGAAAACAGAACTAAATAAAGCGATGGAAATGTTCTGATTGCATAAGATCCAGCATATGCGGTCAAACCCCTTATTTAGTTTCTCTGCCATTATGGGTCACACAGTAAGGTTTTAAATACACACATACTTAAATAAACCACAACTTCTTAAAAGGTTATTTGTAAACACATTCAGTGTAAACATTACTCAAATTGTTAATTTATATATTCCATAGTACTTTAATACTACAGCTATAATTAAGTCATTTATTTCCAGCTTGTAACAATACATAATAAGAAACATTCCAGGGGGTGATTACTTATGCATATACCTACGCCTTGTACTTTAAGTGTAATATGTAAATTAATTGGACATGGTAGCAGAAATAAATCGCTTTTTAAAGCTAAGCTGTAAACAGACACCTAGTGCTGCGTGTAGTGAAGGTAATGTATTAACTCATTCATGTTGTCAAGGTGGTGTTGTTGTTGTTGGTCTTCCGGCTGCTCCCGATGAGGGGTCGCCACAGCGGACCAACTGATCCGCACAACAATTTGGCACAGGTTTTACGCCGGATGCCCTTCCTGACGCAACCCTCACCATTTTAACCTGGCACTGATCATGTCTGTTATGAAGAGCATGCATTCACAGTTAGGGGCAAAAATTTAGGAAAGAAGCCCAAAGGGAGTAAGTGTGAACCTTCAAACAGATAGCAACCTGAGCTCAGGATTGAACCAGCAGCCCCTGAGCTGTGCAGCGGCAACAGGAGCCTCTCATCGATATGGGGGTCACCTTTCAAAAAGCAAGCTAAACTTTGCCAGAAAGGTATTTTGGGATATAAATGATTTATGTTGGTGTTTTTCCATAGTGAGACCATTTTTTTGTATATAAGAAAGAAAAAGACCCAATCACATAATATACTGCACATGTCTCAATGACTTTGCTACATATCATTTACTTCTTACTACATTTCTTAGCACAATCAATTTTAAAGGTTATTATCCATAAAGTTAAAGCACAAAATTACAATTATACAATCTGTGTTGACATTCAGTTCCAAAAATGACATCCGAATCAAGACAGAACAAACCTTTACCCATATGTATAGTATAGACAGTCGACAGTGTACCCATTATGTAAAAATTGTATACACACATTTGTTTGGCACTGTGTGACTTTGTAAAAGATAACAACTTAGTTAGTAGTGGTAGTCACGTCAGTCATGATCGATTGAAACAATTCTGAGCTAAAAGAATATCCGTCACATCGTGTCACTTTACAGAAGGAAAGTTTCTTTCTCCATTTGGTAACGGTGCAGGTGCTCCATCAAAGAACGCAATCATGTGAACGGCTACACTGAATATTTAAAGGTAAACAGTAAAATGGATCACTGTTTAACACTGTTGCAAATCTAAATTCACATTTCACTTAGCTACAACCTGACTGCAAATTTATGCATAAGCTATATTTTCTTAATATACAGCAGCCAAATATGAAGTGAAACTGAACACATCTGTTAAGGAAAATAAGAGTTTAAAAACAGTCAGTCCTAAAAACAGATTTTACATTTCAATCCATTTTCGTTTCCTCTATGTACAGATATCCATTCACATCTGGGCTCCGAACCAGCAGCCGGTGAATCCACTCCTTCCGAAGTCTGTTAGGAGACACAATTTTAGCAAGAATTGTCAGATTTAATTAAATAGCTATGGAGAGTTCAAACAATGTAGATAACATTATAGCAGAATAGAACAAATGATTTAAAACAGAGATATTTATTAGATGTTTGCTTCCTTGATTACTATAAGTAACAAAATAATAATTGGTCAAATGATGCATATAATAATTTGAACAGTGGAAAGGCAAAAAACAAACAAACAAAAAAACCCACCATGCTGTTAATAGTTTGCACCTCTACCTTCTAACCAATGCCAGAAAAAAAGAAACAACAGTTCTGGGGCCTCCGAGTGGCGCAGTGGTAAAAGCACTTGGAGATCGCTAGTTCAAATCCCGGGTGGTGCTGTAACCTCTCGCAGCCGGAGGTCTGGAGAGAGCTGATTGGCCGAGCTCTCTCAGAGGGGAGGGATAAGAGGTACTTAGTGCTCCCACATTAATCACGGCTCTACAGCCAGCCAGGGGCGTCTGTGAGCTCGTGCAGCGGAGGGAGCGGATAGCGCTGTCCTCTGAGTGTGTTACGCCGCCCCCAACGGTGCGCGAGCGAGTAGTTCGAAAAGATGCGGTCGGCTGACGTCACGTGGTTCGGAGGAAACACGTGATAGTCTTCGGCCCTCCCGGCTGAGTGGTAGTAGTAGCCTTAATGTGGGAGCCCCCTAGTGACGGGGAGGAATTGGACACGACTAAATTAGGGAGAAAATCGGGGAAAAAAAAAAAGAAAAAAAAAAAAGAAACAACAGTTCTGTTCATTTTCCTTCGCTTTTAAATTATTGCCTCTGTGGGATATAGTCACAATTAGTTTTTAACTTCTTGGTATTTTTTGTGTAAGTTGATTGTAGATAAACATCTCCATTCAGCCATGGGAAGTGTTAACTTTTCCTCTAAACAGTGATTAAGCATGTTTCACAATATTACACTCTGACCGCAAGCGAAAAGTGTAACTTTTAAGGATTTATACCTCATGTAGCTTCTTGTCTTAATTAACCCAAAGACTTGCCCTGAAACTGGATGTTTTGCATCAGCATAAACAATCTATACATTCATTACAGGCGTCCGAGGGCAGCTGTACTTTATATATGCACTGTATATATATATATATATATATATATATATATATATATATATATATATATATATAGCTGTCGTAAAACAGAGGACCAAAAGCAAGGGAATTAGTGCCGTGTTTTTAAATTGCATGTTGTAATCCATATCAGCCTTATGCAAGAGAGAAAGGATGAAAAAGAGAAACACACACACACACAAGTTACGGATGTGCTAGGATTTGGAGTTACATTAATTAAAGATAAATCTTCTGGCTCCAAAGAGTACAGGTCCTGCCACATACACACTTCCATCCATTATCTAAACCAGCTGGTTGAAATTAGCACAACTCCTCCTCCAGATAGCTGAGAACTAATTTGTGATATCACATGTTTTGTGCACAGGGAGAACCTGGTAAATGTTATTTTAATACTAGGAGGGGCGTTCAAGTCAAAATGGGGCTTGTGGTGAAATTTCTCATGAATTAATTTCTCATGGTGGCACAGTGGTGTAGCGGTTAGCACTGTCGCCTTTTACCTCCAGTGTTCGGGTTCGATTCCCACCTCTGTGTGCACGGAGTTTGCATGTTCTCCCTGTGCTTGGAGGGTTTCCTCTGGGTACCCCAGTTTCCTCCCGGAGTCCAAAGAAATGCAGATTAGGCTAATTAGTTTTCCCTGTGCGAGTGTGTGTGTGTGTGTGTGCCCTGCGATGGATTGGCACCCTGTCCAGGGCGTACCCCGCCTCATGCCCTAAGTCTCCTGGTATAGGCTCCACGACCCCCATGACCCTGTATACAAGAGTAAGCAATATAGATGATGAGTGAGTGAATTTCGATGAGAGTCTCATCACTGTACTGTTCTTGAAATCTTCAGTGAATGTCAATTGGTTTTACGCCTTCATTCATGCGAAATTCCACTTGAATACCCCTGTAGATAAAATTAACATGCATGATATTCTGAAACATGGAATTACACTTACATTCATTTATGAAAACAGTATCCTAGAGGCAGCTTAATATGATGTTACTGTAGACCCACGAAGATTCAGAAATACACATGGTCATGCCAGTGGAGACTATAGAAATTTTTCTTATAAAACTAGCCAGCTGGTGCTGGCTTTAGGTGCATATTAAACCTGAACGAAGAAGAAGAAGAAAAAGAAGGAGGGAAAAAAGTCTACATCTAATCTAATCTTTCATTCTTCCCTTGCGATCTTAACCATGTATTCCTCCACTGCGCATATGGCTCTCAGACCCTGAGTCATTTTTCACGATAATCTCCAATTTTGATTTAATAGACAGCGGTTTCCTTGGTAATCACCCCTGCCAGACAGTAATAAGCCCTGAAAAAAGTTCCTGTGACAGAAACAAAGAATCCATTTTGATAAAGAACGGTTTCTCCCTACGGAAAGTCATTTAGGCCGAGCTTGTGCACGATGTGGCAGGCGTGCGTACTTTGATAAAGCGCTCCTCTTCATCCTGGTTTCTTCGTTCCCAGTCATCTGATGGTGTCTCTCTATCTTCTGCTCCCAAAATGTCTTTAGCTTTTGTTTGTCATGAATCCTGGCCAAATTCATCGCCTGCGTGGATGGGAGCAAAATAGTTTAAGGTGATTGATACACACAGGAAGACCCTTTAAAACCTGCTTTAATGCTATGGCTTGGAGCTTTTGTATTGACCGGCCATAATGCCTCAGGAGCTTCTTTGTTCCTTATATTGGCAAACTCTTTTCACATGGACTGATTTTTACTAGCGAGGAATAAAATCAGTAATAAAATAAAGAGCAGTAAGATAACGGCATTGCATGTTTTAAAGCCATAAATAAGTGCCTTTCTGCATACTGTACTTAAAGTAATTAAGCCAAATGGATTTTGTAACACTTTAAAGTAAGGCCCAGAAATATGCATGGATTAATAGTTATGAGGAGTTAATAAATTCAATAATCTTTAGTGTATAAGCCAATAATGAGGAATATACTGTATATTAGCTGATGATGTATGGATATACTTTTATATTAAATAATAAAAACAATGTGTTTGATTAATCAAGAGTTTCAGGATCATGGTCCATGGTAAAGTCAAAGGAAATATATAATAATTAGCCTACTAATCTACTCTTTACAATCATGAGCTGAAAAAAAAAATGCACAACACATCACAGCATTAGGCAGACGGGCTTTAACAGCAGAAGACCACATCTGGTTCTTCTCCTGTCAGCCAACAGCAGGAATCTGAGACTTCACTAGGGACATGATCAACAAGTATAGAGACTTGGAAAAAAAAAAAGAAAGAAAAAAAAAAAAGGTCAAAACACAGCTATAAAATCCTTAAGTGTACAGTTTTGTCAAACCTGTGCCCACTGTAGACTCTTTTTCCCAAATACTCAAAACTGGATGACCAGATATCTTTGTTTCTAATAAAGTGGTCAGTGTTTGCGTTATCGTAAAAATGCTCCCATTAAGTCTTGCTGCTTTTATCAATCCAGTCCAGCATTTCTCGAAAATTGGATTCGAACAGACAAGCTTCCAGCCACTAATAAACACTATTCCTACTGGCCTACAACTGCCACCGTTTAGTGTTTAATAAAACCTTACTGATAAGACATGACACCTACCTCTGTGCTAATCCTTGCCGGGGTCTGAGTGCACTGATGCGATGCGGAGCCCAGAAAGGACCCAGTGTCGCATTCGGCACAGAGGATGATAAAAGGATGACGCACAGAGATCTTGGAAATACATCGGGCGTATCTGTGCAGACCCGGGCTTGTTCATGTGTGTCTATCCACACGGGTCACACACAGGCAGTTTTTTGGACCAGTTACAACAATAATGCCAAGCTGTACCCCATCAGAGCCAGGGGCACGGGCGACTAAGCGGAACGTCAGGGTTGCCAACCAGGCCGAGCCACAGAACATCTCATGATGACAGGAGGATTAAACAGAAAATGGCTGGTCCCTTCAGGCTTGCACGCACACATGGCTTTCTCTCATTCTACTCGCCTTTAATATTGTGTATTCTCAGTATGTTTTCAACACTGTTAGAAAGTGGACTGATTACTGGACAAGATACTGAGAAATTATTATTAATTGTATAAATAAATAGGTTCAGATCTTGTGTAATTAAAAGTAGAAGCATCTAATGAAGAAAAACATCCAAGTGAAAGAAAGACATTAATGTTTTCATTGATTAACATTTCATTGTATTTGATTTCATTTCAGTGTGTGGTGGAAAGAGTACTAAAATATTGTACTCAAGTAGAAGTACTGTTACTGCTGTGAAATTTTACTGAAGTACAAGTAAAGTTACCATTATAAAAATCTACTCAAGTAAAAAGTAGTTCATAAAAAATTTACTCAGAGTAAAAATTACAGATTTTAAAATTTTTTTTAACAGCGGGGGTGGGATGAGGCATTCAAGCGTAGTTAAAAAAAAGATGAGCAGATATAAATCTCAAACTAGTGGTTATTAACTGAAGGAACACCTTTGCATAATAAAGCTGTTGTCTTTGTTGCGCTTGAAAATCAAAGTGGTCACTTAAATATGGTGTTACGTCCCAGTCTAGTGTCGGGCCGAACAGCAAGAGAATGGGTCAGGGTTCTATTTTAAACTGTATGGAAATGGTGCTATATGGCAGAAAGAACTAGATCCAGTCATTAACTGATGAAATAACGAGGTTTGTATTGCTTTACACACACACAGGAGGAGGATCAGATTCAGGGTGGACCCAGGCCAAAATAATACACAAAATGGTATTTATATGTAGTAGCTATATTACCTGCAAAAATAAAAAAAATACAGGTACCTTCCCTGACTCCCTAAACCAAAAACAGTGAATAAATTCCCTCTTCCCAAAATAAATGGCAGCCACGCCCCTACTACTGTTGAGTGCTCAAACACACAGTGAAATTATCCACAAATATATACAAAGACCAACCAAACCAAAGGGACAAAACAATAATCAAAGTCAATTGGAGGCAAAAAGTAAAAACGCCAAAATCACAACCTCTCTCCTCTTTCCCGCGTCTCTCTCCGGTGTATATATGGTGGCGCTGGTTGATGACGTCACTCTCAGGGCGGAAGCGACCGTGGGGAAGGTCAGGTAGATGCCGATGTGGGTTCAGTCAGAAAACCTGGAGTGGAGTCTGGAGCGGCGCGCGACCAGGACACGATACACACACGCGAGCGCAACAAAGCATTTATACAAAGCAGAATATTTTATTATTTTGGAATTTTCATTCATTTGTTTTACTCAGTAGTGAATATGATTTAAAATGTAGCGAAATACAATACTTAATTAAACTAAACATACTTAAGAAAAAGTAAAATGACAGATTTTAAAAACAACTTTAAAAAGTAGAAGTACACACACACACACACACAAAAAAAAAAACCCTACTCAATTATAGTAACGCGAGTAAATGTAATTCATTACTTTCCACCTCTGGGTAAGGTACATGTGACAGATAACTGAATATCATTATCTTGTGATTGGATTCTACATTGAATTGTTACCGATAAATGAAAAAAAAAAAAAAGCTTTAATCAAAATATAAGAAGTGAAAATCATGTAAAGTATAAATATACCAAAACAATATTTAAGTATAGTAATAATTCTATATAGTAATATACAAATTCTGGACTGAAAGTAATGCAAATGTGGGCAAAACATTTTTTTATTAATAGGTTGACAAAGATTGTTAATCTTGCACTCATTAGTAGAGTAACTCTTCTTTAAACTTTAAACTCAATAGTGTAATCTCCGTAAACATACTGTAGCGTAAACATACTTTAGCGTAAACGTACTGTAGTACCTTTGTGTATAGGAAGAGTAAATAAATTGTTATTGTTAATAAAAGGTTATGCCCACCTTTGCACTATTATAATGTTTGGTGCATTCATCATACAATGGATGTATTTTCCACCTATGTACAACACTGTCATGCATACAACAGTATTGTAAACTCTTAATATTGATCTCAGATAGCAGTGTCAAGCCAAGGGGAAGATCTTAAAATCAGAAATTATGGTTGAAACATCTGTGTGTAGCAGCAGTTTCAGAGCCAAAACAGATTTACAACTGAAACCGAAAAGATTCACATGTTTAAAAATATTGAGTGATTCTCAGGACTCCGAACAGCTTGGAACAAAGTTAATACTTTTTCTTTAACCTGTGGTTGTAAAATTTGACTAACGTGTGAAAACCAGAAAGACCATCATAAGACCATCAAATAAAGAATTTTGCATTAATGTATCGCTATATTACCCATAAAGAGTTATTCTTTAACTATGCTCTAATCTTTCCAGAAGTTATTCAGAGTTATTTAACTTATCGCTTAGTCTCCGAATGCAGACACTGGTGTCTCCTTCCAAAAAAGGAAAAAAAAAAGGTCTCCTCTCAACAAACTCCAACTATTCTAATTGCTTTCTTTAATTTTGTTTACATGAAGTGTTTTTCCACCGTGAACATCTGATCATTTTGACAATTTTCACTTGATGAAAAAATGATGCAGTTTAATTCACAAATCTAAGCTATTTTTTAATAACACTTAAAAATACTTAAATACAAATTCAATGTATTAATTTGCAATAGTGTCTAATGGTGTATATTAGAATGTGCAATATGTTGCATCTTTATTTACTGTGTTGGAAGACGCACCAAATGTTCACTCTTTCACGTTTTATTTAAAGGTTATTTCAAGCCTAAATGCTTATAAAAAGTTGGAGAAATCAACGTCATTTTGTATTTAGCACAGGGACAGCTAGTAATGATGTCAAAAAAGACAATTAAAATAACGTTAATAACCTGAATGTTCGTTGAACTTGAAGAAATAAAACATGTTATTTGAGGGATGTTCAAGTCAAACCAAGACTTTTGATTGTACAGAATAACAGAACACAGTAATAAGAGGAAAAAAATCCTTTTATTTCTCTATATAATCCCCTGATACACTGATGCACTTATCATAGAGTCCCTAGTGCTCGAATACCATCAAGGTAAAATGCATATCATCCTGCACTCAATCTACAGCAGGTGGTGCTGGACCAAGGCCAGAAGATGGTGAAGGACCTCAGCAACCCCAACGACTGACTGTTCTCCCTGTTGCGGTCAGAAAAGCTCTTCCACTCCCTAAAGGCCAATACAGAGAGACCGAGGAGGAGCTTCTTCCCACACGCTATACACTGGCTCTCAGCTCAAACACCACAAACAGCTAAATAATCAGATCTGGGGTTTTTTTTTGGTTCTCTCACACAGTAAACATTACATATATTACATTCCTGCTCTGAGGATATAACACACCCTTCATCACATTGCACATTTGCACATCGCTTACATTAGTCTGTAATTTATCCCGCATAATTTATACACTTAATATACTTCTATTGTAATTATATTTTAACACTTTGCAAATGCTGTAAATTGTCCAGCTTACAGATATATACTTCTTCTTTTTTTTAATTCACATTCTTATTAATTTATTGAAATTTCTATTTGTTGCTTAATTGTACTCTCCAGTGTAATATATTTCTCGTGGAGAAATTCTTCTTTTTTGGTTGTGGGGTGCTCGTATAAGCCTTTCACTGTATATCATACTGTGCATGGCTGTGTAGATGACAAATAAAGTTTGAATTTGATTTGAATTTTCCAAAAAAGATTTTTATTTGTCTTTGATCTCATTTAATCTTCACAGGAACGACTGCAGCGTGCTTTGAGCCACGGGTCTACTGCCTTTTTTGGTTTGCACCATTCAAATATTTCCTGAGTCTCATAACCATTGTGTGCTTTACGTCTTCATTCACGTGAAATTTCATCACAAGACCTGGTTTGACTTGAACGCTTGTAGCTAATTGAATTTTGAACAAATGAAATATAATACTAATAATTTGCACTTACTGTAGTGCACAAGAGCAAACTAAAATGTACAAAAATAGGAAAAAGGGCTGCAACCAAAATGATCGCTTCCCCCTCGGCTTATATTTTTAGGTTTGATTCTAGCGCTCAACAGCAATTATGTGTTTGTTGCTCTACAGTGTTTGGCTAATGATGTCACATCCTCATCTGAATCACAATTAGATTAGATTCAAATATTGATTTTAGGCATTCTCTCTTTTACAGATTGTATACCTGGCAACGTGACTGGATGTGATCACACTGGAGGAGTCAGCTGAGGTACAGTATTTACGCATTTGCGTTACTCATCTGCGGTTCATCTTACTCCCTTAGTGAGTCTAGTAGCCCAGAAGGCATGACAAAACTGTGGTTTGATGTTTCAGGAGTGATATAGTCAGCTGCCTGATTGGATTTAGTGTTGGGAATCCTCTTGGGTGTGAGAGCCACAGTCTGGGATTGTTGTTACAGACATATAAATATATAGTCTGTAAATCATTCCTACAGCAAAATGAGTATTCACAATCATTCTGTGATCATCAATAATGTTCGTTCATCGTGCAAGGTTCTGCCCGAGTGTCGCCGGTTCTGCCGCGTGTGCTCCAGGAGTTGTAAACACAGATGGTACACCCAGGCAGCGGGCCGTGTGTAGCGATATACACTCTAGCTTTATGATGCATGTGGAATTCATTATGGCCCAATAAAAACACCGCTTCGCAAGAGTGCACACATATACCAAACTCCCTGCCTGTAGCTTCTATCCCTGATAGGTGACGGCACGTCTAACAACGATGATAACAACAACTGCAAACTTTCCTTGTACTAAATCCATTGAAATGTTGGATGAATTAAAGGCTTTGAAGGCCAATCAGTGACTGACCTGTCTCACACTATCTCACACCCCCAACGACAGCTGATGTTAGTGAGAACAAAGCGCATGTTAATCATTATGCCACTCAGGTATCAAGTGCCAGCATGTCTGCATGCCGTAGAGCTCGATTTGTCATTACTCGTTTTACCACCGAGCGCAAGGATTCTGTGTCCTGATTGGTCAGAAGGTGTTGATTCATTTTCCTTTAACAGCGACTCAGGCAGGTTATGTTATAATAGACTTACTATAAAGCCTACTATAAATAAAGAACTAAATCGTTCAATGGATGTTCTACAACTTTAAACGTAACTATAAAGGATAAAACATAGAAACATAAACATATGCTTCAGTGATAACTCTTGATCACATCAACACATCCGTTAATTGTTTTCTTATAGCTGCACACTCCGTAGAATGGTTTATTAATTTTACACCACAGCAATTTTCCAACTATAAAGATTTTATTAGGTACATAAACAGAGTTGTGTTTGGTTCTTTCTTTATTATGCCACATAACACACAATTTAATGCTTCGTTTGCCAAAAAAAAACCATGAAGAGATGTCTGTACTTAATTTAGGCTTAACGAATGGCTGTGTGAGAAATCTGAACGGTTTGACAGCAAAATGAGATAAATGCCATTTTGCCATTTTTTTTGCCAGACACGCGTGGAAGTCTACAAAACATTTCTATTATTAGAAATTTTAAACTGTAGCACACAACTAAAACTGAAAATGGTAGAAAAAAGAGGATGATGATGATGATGATGATGACATGATGCCACAAAACGCATCACTTTTTTTTCTTGTTTTAAGTCACTTTTTTTTTTTGGGGGGGGGATTTTTCCCCGATTGTCTCCCTAATTTAGTCGTGTCCAATTCCTCCCCGTCACTAGGGGGCTCCCACATTAAGGCTACAACTACCACTCAGCCGGGAGGCTGAGTGGTAGTTGTAGCCTTAATGCTGCACGAGCTCACAGACGCCCCTGACTGGCTGTAGAGCCGTGATTAATGTCGGAGCACTATGTACCTCTCATCCCTCCCCTCTGAGAGAGCTCGGCCAATCAGCTCTCTCTAGACCTCCGGCTGCAAGAGGTTACAGCACCACCCGGGATTCGAACTAGCGATCTCCGGATGATAGGGCGAGCGCTTTACCCACTGCGCCACTCGGAGGCCTTAAGTCACTTTCATGACAAAATCAAAGCCTGAGTGTGCTATATACTTAAAAAAAAAGAAAATAAATAAAAATAGCATTGTGGCCTCACGCCTCCATGATCGAGGGTTCAATTCCAGCCTTAGGTCTGTGAAGTTTGCTTGTTCACCTCGTGCATGGTGGATTATCTCCCAGTCCAAAAACAAAGATGCAGCTCGAAATTTACACCCTGATTTGGGTAAAGTTGCTTTGAATTGCATTAGAGTTAAATGAAAAGAAAAAAAAAAAAACACACACACACACACATTAGAAACTTTAAAGGTTTCTCAAAAGTTTGCTCAGCTTTGTAGATACCTCACGGATGCTTGGGCCCCTGATGCTTGCTGACTTTTCCTCAGGATACTACAGAGCAAGACAAGAGCGAGTGGCAAAGAATAAGACTGTAAATGAAAAGCACAAAGCCAACCTGTCAGACCCTAATCAGCACTGGGTTGGTTGATTGAGCGAAGATAAAATGGAGAAAAGAAGAGAGATTTTGTCTATCTCTAAAAGGTCAGAATGTCTGCACAGTGAGGACTGATAGTTTTAATCAGCCGGTACTGATAATAAACTCCTAGGCACTCTCAGTCTGTAAAGGACGGAAATGAATAAGCATTGACTAGAAAGGTAGAGACATCAAACAATACAGGCGTATCTGGAAGTATTTAAAATAAATCTGTGGAATAAATCTGGAATCTGGGTTGACATCTGGTGACCTGATTAACAAGATGACAAAATCAAATTCCTTTTCATTTACTCAACACAAGGAGGCAGCATTGAGCTCTGATGTTAACATTTTCCACTGAACCTTCATGGTGTCTAAGGATAGAGATGAGTGCATGCCCTAAACTGGGCTTCAGTTATCGACCTAATGATCTGACATTACCATCTGGTTTGTTCAATGTGCTGATGTAGAAGTTCTGTTCTCTTTAGGATAATGTCACAGGTCCAATTGTCTTTATTTGTGGTTCCAATTCCATTCCTGACCACATGCACATTTATTGAAACAAGTCTGAGATGTTCTGTTTTTACCTTATGTTCACTTTGGTTTTCCTGCCTTACCCACAATGCAGTTCAATTACTGTACCTGTTGCATTGCTTTATACTGTATGTACAGCGATACCATGAGAGAGCGATATTATGATTATTATGATTATGATTATGATTATTATTATTATTATAAAAGCTAAAATTGATAAAAAATAATTGAACCATCATCTCATCTGACCTTATCTCATCACCTCGTAAATCTCTATCTGAGCCAAACATTTTTCACTTGTTATTTATATAATTATCAACAAAGCACTCTTCTGAACCAACATTTATTTATTTATGTTTTAAAATAATTGTGTGCAGGCAGTCTGAAACCAATCCAAACCACATATCAAACAGGATACTTTTCTGATTCAGACTCACATCCTGTTAAAACGACACACTTGTACATATGGTGCTATCTAGTGGTCGGAAAGACTGTCTTATGTTCCTCATCCTTCATTAGTGTCCGTTTTCTGACCACGACACTTGCTTTGAGATGGAGAGTTTTGATTTGTGAAGTTTATGTCTATATAAGTGTAAGTATAAGTTCAAGTAAATGTCTGTTAAGTAACATTGTAATCAATTTGTACCAGATAAGAGGCGAAGCATAAAGGCATGTGTGCTCATAATATATACATATACGTGCAATGTTCATTCAAACATTCACATGAATGAAAACTGGATGTTTTATTATAATAATCATCAGTCCTTGCCTTTGATTTAAGCCTTTGAGTTTCAGTTTGGTTTTCAGGTTGGAGACCATAGAATCGATACATAGTAAATGGGGAACCCATTTGAGCGTAATCTCAGTTATTCCCAGTAGGAGGCAAAATAGAGCATTATAAACTTCAACTGTGCTAATAATGTAGAGTGTTTCTTTATTTAATACAGAAGTAATTCTTTATTTCCTACAGCATTACAACTTCCCTTCACTGGATCTGAGAGGCCCAGACTACGTCTTGCAGTGCAGCCCTCCTGTGCACAAAGCGAGCTCCATGAATCCATGATTTGGCAGGTTTTGAGTGGAAAAACTTGAGTGTTCTTGGTATCTAGTGGAAAACCTTTTAAGGAAAGTTATGATTACTAAAATAACAAAGGATTTGTACTGGAATAGGATGTTAAACAAACACAGCATTCAGCATTCAGTTTGACAGCACAAGGAATTATTTCCATGGTGGCAGTTTTTCGAAAAAAGAAAAAAAAAAAAAGCATGAAGTATTACATGCTGTTAGAAAATATTACGTGTGTTGTTTATTTGGGTTACAAGGGTGTTTTAAAATTTTATGTCAAAATCGTTTTGGTTATATGATTGTGAATTTTGTGTGATTTTGCAAAATGCTATAACTCCACCTGCCACAGTTTTGTCCCAGTGGGTAAATCATCCTGCAGCACGATATGCAATTTAATCTGAATAATAGTGCCAGTTGTGTTTTAGTAGTGAGTTATGGCAACAGCTTGGAACAAGAAAAAGAGGAGTGAAGTTTTGTCACAGACAATTTTTTTTACAGTATTATCAGAGTCTTTCCTCTACCAGATTAAGTTTCACTTCCGTTTCGAAGACAGTGACTTAACATATACAGTAATGCGCCATATATGGTCTGATCGACCATCAACCAAATGCATATACTGTATGTCTGTGGTGGGATAAGATTCAGTAGGGAACGATGCATAACAGACATAACCAAGCATTCCAAGACCTAGCATTTGCAAGGTTCCTGACTGTTGTAGCATTAATCACGCTGCTTAGTTTTCTTTCACAATCATTACATTGCTTCCAGATGCGTCAAACCAGTGACAATCGAAAGCTTTGAAAAAAAAAAAAAAAAAAAAAATATATATATATATATATATATATATATATATATATATATATATATATAAATTCATGTTTTTCATTATTGAAAAATAATTTGCCGAAATGACTTAAGGCCCAAAAGCGTTTTGCTGTCAAAGTTGAAAAGTGACCATAAATGGGAAAGCTGTTTTAGTCATAAATTGCTCATGTGTTTTGTAGGCTTTCAATCCATTTTGTTCACTCAGAGTTGATGTCTTGAATGAAGATGTCTTATTTATCATTAAACTGTTTTGTTTTTTTGTGGTCTGATTCACTCTACACACAGATGACTCATCCCCTGAAATGAATCTGACTCTCAGATAATATTGTATACTCCCTGGAGTTATTTTCACAGGTAAACGAATACAACCTAATCTTTCCAGACCTGGGAACGCTCAGGCTGTAAAAAAAAACCCAGACATATTCCAGTAATAAATACGTTCAGATGTAATCTGGATAAAGCTTACGGCAGCATTTTTCCCCCTACAAAGCCCAAACGTCTGCATTTAGTCAGGCGCTATACACTTATACAGAGTCAGTCGAATATCATGTTAAAGTGAAATCGACAAACTCAATTCATTCATTGACGATGTGTATAAAGCAGCCAGTGTGTGCTTATTATCAGCCATTAAAACGCCTGGTGGTATGCCACTTCTTTAAATGGTGTTTATAGCGGCTGTGTGGACAGGGTGGATGCACATGTTAATAAAATTAGACAAGTCCTAATTTTTAATTTGCTGTAGTTAATGGACACATTCGTCATCCATAAATAAAAGCCGAACACGTTTTAAAACCGAAGCTAGAAATCGTTCCATTTTCATCATTCCGTTATTTATTCGATGGAGGCGTTTCTAAGGCGATTTATCACAATTGTTTTTACTGACGAAAATGTCATCAAGTCGTCTCCACTCTCTTCTGTCTCCTCCCTTTCTTTCACACTGACCCGTACTCATTCTTCCTGTTCGTTTTTTTTTTTATCACATCTCTCTGTTTTTCTCTCTCATTTTCTTTCTTTCTTCTCCACCCCCCCTTTTTGACTCCCACCCAATCTGTCCATCAGCTGCTTCTCTCTTGCCTTTCCACTGGCGCGTCTCTCCCTCTCTTTCTCTGCTGCACCGTCTCTCTCATGTACTCAATTTTCCCCTCCTGCTACAGTATCTCCCTCTTTACTTTTTCACACCCCCCTTCCCATCTCATCCATCTCTCCTTTCCCCTTCCCTGTCTCTCAACTCTTTCTTTTTTTGTCTCCGTCTGTCCTCCCATCTTTATCTCTTTTCTCTTATATTTTTTGAAAGGCCTGTCTCTCTGCTTCCTTTGCTGTTTCACGTCTTCCTTTCTTCCTCACATTCCCTCTCGTTCATTCTTAGTCACACACATTTCTACTCCTCCCTCCCTTTTCTTACTCTCTCTAGATATCCATCTTCTCTCTCGCCGTTCTATTTCGTCCTTCTCCGTCTCTTGCTGTCTCACATTCCTCTGGTTCTCTCTCGCTTTCTCACCTTCCTTTCTTCTTTCTCTCGCTTAGCCTCTTTCAGTCTCGCTCACTTTCCTTCTCTAAGCTACTGATCTTTTTCTTTTTCATTCCTCCCCATTTTCTTACTCTCACCCAATTTGTCTTTCCATCTTTTGTCTTCTGCATGTCTTCCTTCGTTTCCCTCATTGTCTCACAATGTCTCTCCATCAGTCAGTGTCTCACACTCATTTTCTCTTTTCTTCTTCGACCCTCTCTATTATATTTGTTTCTTTTTTCCCTCACCCGCTCTTTATTTGCCTAAATATTTTATATTTCTTTTTCACTTTCTTGCTTCCTTGCCTATTCATCTCTCTCTCTCTCTCTCTCTCTCTCCTTTTCTCTATATCCCAGCCTGTCCCAGCCTTTTGTTTCCTCTACTATTCCTCTTCTTTTGTCGCAGTGAGACGAGTCACTGTGCATCTGCACTTTTGGCTCTGCAGCTTTGTCTCCTGCTCCTGTAACTCCCGATAGAGAGACACCAAGGGCATCCGAGCGCCTCCTCACTGGCACGCGTTCTCTCATTTACATCGAATATGCAACATAACTCCTTAATCTCCCTCCCTATACCGTGGAGACGCTTTCCATCCATCCCCTAGATGGCAGTGTTACATTTCTCTCCATCCTCTCCAACTGATCGCTTATGAAATCCTGAACTTCACTTTGCCGCTCCTTCAAAGAGCACAGCAGCAGGCTTGTGTGAGTCACGCCCTGCGCTTCCTTCGTGTTTCCTCGTAAACGCTGATCACTGCCATTTCCAGACAACAGCAGGGCCGCATTAACAACGGGTCGGCTCCCTCCGTCTCTACGCTCCTTCAGGGAAGGACTTTAGTATTTATGGGTGTATTCTTTTTTTTGTTTCTTCTTAGTCAAATAGGAAAGACACGAAATATGCTGGCAGATGCCCGTGCCCCTGCCAGCGTGACTCGAGCAGTGGCGTGCTTGAAAATGATGGCAGGAGAGCAGTGACAGCTTCATAGCACCAACAGAAAGAGCATGTCTTCCCCTAGGATGAGTTCTCCTGAGAACATTTCCAGCTTTACAGTAGCATCCGCTTTACTGATACCTAGAGGCTTTTCAGCTGTGTGTGTGGAAATTTTTTTTTTGTGTGTCATTTGTTAAAACAAAAGCCAGCTGCACCGCAAGTCTGTGCTTTTATAAGATACAACCAAGTTTATTTGATGGAGTTATACGTTATTATCATGAATGAGTCAACATGGTAATTGTCACAGCAGCGACTAACAGCTTAGCAACTTGACATGTGTTAGCGAACACTTCTTTCTCTGGGTAGCTAGCTAATTAGCCACTAACTTTGTCCCTTTCGGTTACATCAACAAGTGGAGCCGAGAACGTGGATGAACCGACTAAATCCAATTAAATAGTTTTAATGGTGTTTTGGTTCCACTGCATGGTCACCGCTTCTTTGTGATTGTTTTATATTTGCTACGTTAGCAACCCTGTTTAGTTGTGTACATTTAAGTTTCTCTTTTCTAAGTATCTTTCAACACCATGAAACACCCCATGACTCTAGCATACAATAGTTTGTATTAAAAAAAAAACTTATTTTAACCCTCTTACTTTTTAAAATGTTTTACTGGCTGTGATTGCTTTTAAACTTCATTATACTGTTGTTATTATTATTATTATTATTATAAATTTTTATTTAATTATTTATTGCTACTGGTCCTTGCCCACCTGCAGTACCTTCATGGTTCACCAGGGGCCCATGATGCACTGTGTTGGAAACACTGGTCTAATACGTAAACATTTATTCCTAATGAAGGCGCCTATTTTTAAAATCACTGGGTCCCCCTGAGGTTGCTTAATCGAAGCAACCACTACAGCCACTATAGTTCTTACTAAACCGCGTCATCCTGTGTGCAGGGTCGCGGGGAGCCTGGAGCCTCTCCCAGGAGACATGAAGCGGTGTACAACCTGATCGGGGGGCCAATCCATTGCTGGGCACACACACAAATGCACATACTCACACGTTCACACTATGGGCAATTTGGAAACGCCAATTAGCCTAATCTGCATGTCTTTGGACTGTTGGAGGAAACCGGAGTAGTATAATGAAATAATCTATAACTGTGGTACTGCTTTTCAATATCAGCACAACTGTTTAATCATCTGTAATGTAATAGTCTCGATGCAAATTGTATTCATGAATAATGCGTCTTACATTTTTAATTTAAATTTAATGCAGGATATAAGCATCATCACTCATCTTATACCAGCTATAAACATTTGTTTCTTCTCCATGGTGGAAATCTTACGGCGCATTTCACATTCACTGAGAGTGGCAGTGAAGACTCCTTCCAGAAATGTTTCCTTGCAGCAGCCTTCATCATATCAACAATTCAGCGTTAAAATTTTAAACAGTCCCATATTTTACCATTACCTTAACAAGTGAACACAGCTCCCAAAGTGTGTATTTTAATGCTCTAGCTGATTAATGCTCTAGTGTTTCAATGTTGATGTAAACGAGCTACTGTCAAACCACGCCCCCAGTGGAGCTGAGAAACAAGTCAAGGGAGGGTATCTCCTTAAATGAGGTCACATTAGGAGGATTATCTCATTGGCATGTTTAAGCACAAATTTTTCATCCATGTTTTTTTTTTTCATGTTTTTTTGTTTTGTTTGTAGCCTATGACAATATTTGAAAGTCTACAAATGACTTCAAAACATTAATATAATTATTAATATAACTTGAAATTGAAATAAAAGGTATGTCTCAAAGTTGCGGTTCACCTGCTTGGGTAATTGTTTTTTTCAGCCAAAAATTTTTTTGGGGAAAAAAATATACTGAATAGAAATATCGAGCTCTGTGCCAAACTTTTTGTTTTCTTGAGCGCTGTTGTAGGTATTATCAAATGTTCCTCGAAATGATGTGTAAAATCACCACAAAGTTACAAT
Source organism: Clarias magur (assembly GCA_013621035.1). Lineage (NCBI taxonomy): Eukaryota > Metazoa > Chordata > Actinopteri > Siluriformes > Clariidae > Clarias > Clarias magur. The sequence goes on along the minus strand of QNUK01000027.1, from coordinate 2,953,851 downwards.
AAAGTTCAGCATGCGGTATATCTATATGCAACAAATTAGATAACAATGCTGCTGCAAGTTTTCCACAGACATTTCAGTGCAGAAATAAAGTCTGATATATAATACTACTGTAATTCCACAGTTATTATGCCATTAAACTTTCATACCGTTTCGCTCTTAGTGGTAAGCTGTTGTTATGGAAGAAAAACTTATTTGTGTTCTGTGCTCTCTGGCGCTCACGGTGCTGATAAATCAGTCTTAGCTGAAATGATGGCGTCATACGCATCTGAAGGATTGATCAAATTTGTGCGCGCTGAGGCAGAGAAGAGAGCTGGATGAAGTGCAATGACCCATGCCTCAGACAAGCAGTTAATGATGGCCAAGCTCCATCGATTCCCAGGAACAAGAGGGACAGAGAGAGAGAGAGAGAGAGAGAGAGAGAGAGAGAGAATCCATAGACGTTTAGCATATGTTAATCTCTCTTTCTCTCCCTGAGCACACACACTTCTCGTGCACAGTGTGGAGGCTTATTATCGACAGTTTGCTCATGCATCAGGGGCATTTCAGATTCATGAAGAGAGACTTGGAGACTGGAGAGTGAAGATTTGTCAGGTTTGTACAGGATTTCCAGCCCAGTGTGCTGACAGCAATGTGAAGTTTATGTCGACTTCCAACTGTGCAGACTCTATCCCACGTCTGGAGTAGTCCAGATTATAGAGCTGTGCATGTGTGTGTGTGTGTGTGTGTGTGGGTGTGTGTGTGTCATTGAATGTATGCAGTGCTTAAACTTTTACAAATCCACACATTTAAGAGATAAATGAGAAAAGCGTTAAATTAAAAATAAAATCTATATTCATTTTAGAAGAAGAAGAGAAAATGGAATATTTTGTAGAATCCCAAATGTGTCTGGTGAAGTTCAAATAATAAAACTTTCAGGGTGTACTGGACTTTATGTATATATTTGTGTGGATCGAAAATAATTTTTAATAACTGACTTATTAACTGGAAAAAAAAAAATACTTGGCTGGTCCTCATAAGGAAACGTGATATTTTAGTTATTATTTTGATAAAATAATATGAAAAAAAAAAAAAAACTAGAAAACAAAATGCTTACAGACTCATTTAACATTCTGCTCAACTTTTTCCTAGAGTACATTTTGGTTGAGCTATAAATAATATAAATACAATATAAATAATTGTTGGACTTAATCTGATTGCGCCATCTCCACCGCGCAGTAGAGGAATGGTATGCTATTACATCCACAAAGTAATGCTGGGTCTTTGAATAATTTTTATTTATTTATTTATTCATTTATTTATTTATTTTTATTATTGCATACCACAAAATATAAAGTGGATATTATAGGCAAAATCATTTGTGCTGTTGCATTTTTTATGTATCTTCTGATATAGTGCATCTCGAAAAATTCAACTGTCATGGAATGTATTTTCCTAATCAGATTCAAAAATGAAACTCATTTATTCTAGATTAATTACTTGTAAAGTAAAACATTTCAAGCCTTTATTGTTTTTATTTCAATGATTATGGCTTCTAGCTTATGACAATTAAAGGTCCAGTATCTCAAAATATTTATTTCAAAAATCCTAATATCAATTTAAAAAAGGATTTACAATACAGAAATGTCCAACATTTCTGTAATTTATCCTTTGGTACGGTGCAGCATGGTATAGAAGTGATTAGCCTTGTGGCACTGCTCAGACATTATTAAAGACCAGGATACTTTAATACCAGCCTTCAGCTCATCTGTGTTGTTTGGTCAGGTGATTCCCATCTTCCTCTTGACAGTAGCCCATAGATTGTTTATAGGGTTCAGGTCAGGTGAGTTTTGGCATTGTGGACATTCACGCAGGACTTCAAGCAACTTCAGAGGAACTCTATACCTCTCCACTCTTCCTGCAAACTCTGGGACCTTGATTTCCAAATGAAATGCAAAATCTAAAAAGAGGACAACAAGCAACAGTCTGTTTTTTTTTTGTTTGTTTGTTTTGTCAATCCAGGCAAGATGCTTCTGACATTGTCTCTGGTTCAGGAGTGGCAGTTGTAGCCTATTTCCTGAAGACGTCTGTGCATAGTGGCTCTTGATGCACTGACTCCAGCCTCACTCCACTCTGTAGGAAGCTCTTTCACGTTCTATAAATGGCTTTGCTTGACAATCTTCTTAAGGCTGGAGTCAGTGCATCAAGAGCCACTATGCACAGACGTCTTCAGATCTATCTATCTATCTATCTATCTGACTTTCTGTGGCTTATTCTCCTTGTGAGATATGTCAACGATCATCTTCTGGACACCCGTCGAGTCAACAGTCTTCCTCATGTGTGTACTGAACTAGACCAAGAGATACATGATATTTAAACTGTATGAATGGTAATTTATTCTGACGCTAAATTAAACATTACAATATTTTGAGATACTAGATATTTAGTTTCATAAACTTTAAGACATAATCATCAAAATGAAAACAAAAAAGGTTTGAAACATTTCACTTGTAAATATGCTTGAGTGAGCCTTGAGTTGCCATGATCCTGTCAGCAGTTTACTGGTGTATTGTTGTTGATCAGTGTTATTCACGTCACCTCTCAGCATCATAATGTTATGACAATATTAATACCTTTACCATAAAGTGACATCTCAACCATTTGGAAGGACTTAATTGGGAGCAATATAACACATAATGTTTTATATACTGTAGGCGTCGGTTAAAAAATTATGTGTTATATTGCTGCCAATTAATAAAACGTTTCTGTTTTATTTTCTTAGTGAGGATATTGATTTAATTAGCTGCATTATTAATTATAATCAGTAGAAGGTTCTCACAAGGATAATAAAAAAAAAAATGTGTGTGTGGAAATGGGACGCACTTCACACTAACTGCGTCACACTACTGGCACATTTCATATACGTTTTATTGTAAATAATAAAAAAATATATATATGTATATATATACATTTTCTAGGTGTGTGTCCTGTAACTATGTCTAAAGAAGTCAAGATGAAAATGTGTGTTTGATTTATTTTTTATTGCCTTGCTATGCTGCGCTTTATTTGTTGTTTTAGCACACACTTTGTTTCATCTGCCTTTATTTTTTACTGCTTTATACTGTGTGTGTCTTTATTTTAATGTGTTAGAAAGCACTTTGTAACCAAGGGTTTGAAGTAGCTACACAAATAAAAAAAAATATATGACTTATTTCTTCTTATCCTGAGTGAAAAGTGCTACTTTAACCGGCTTTGCACTTTGCAATTCATTACACACAGTCTTGCAGAGTAAACACTATGAAAGCAAAAATCACATTATTATGAATTCATGCCAAATTATAGTAATGTTTTAACGCACTGTGAAATGTTTTAGTGTTTTCCTGAAAAGCGCAGGAAACTGGCTTTGCTTAGAAAGTTGTGGGATTGATTTTTTGACTTTTTCTTACCTTATTTACATTTATTAGAGTATGTTGAACGCTAATGATATCTATCTATCTATCTATCTATCTATCTATCTATCTATCTATCTATCTATCTATCTATCTATCTATCTATCTATCTATCAGGCTCCATTAGTAATATCTCGGTTCTCTTGGTTTAATAGGTAAGTATTGTACTTTATGCTTGTAAATTGGTAAGGAAACAATAGACTGGGATGTAAACGAACAGTGTAGCATTTTTTATATACTTTTCAAATGTATGGCTGTATTTTTTCCCCTATAGAATTAATGAATGATCTCTTGCATTCATTCATCTGCAGTATACCATCTGGTGCCTATGCCAGAAGAATGGGCATTCAATTCAATTCAATTTTATTTGTATAGCACTTTTAACAATTGTCGCAAAGCAGATTTATACAATCATAAGAATTATGGAAGTTTGTACGAAATGTTAATGTGTAGGAATCAAAATGATCAGATTGTCCCTGATGAGCGAGCCGAGAGCGATGGTGACAGTGGCAAGGAAAAACTCCCTGAGATGGTAATAGGAAGAAAACCGGACTCAACAGGGAACCCATCCACATTTGGGTGATAACGGATAGCAGGGAGTGATCTGCAGTCATACTGTATGTTAGGAGGCTGGCAGTTCAATATAACAGTTGATGTATTTAAGTTAATATGGAATCCAGCTCAGGTAGACTGTAGGAAACTCCAGTCTTGAACTATCGAGTGACTGCAGTCACGAGTCCTCAGAGAACAGCTGTCTGCATCAGCCGAGGCCAGGACCATCTTTGTGGAAAAGTGGAACTGTCCCCAGTCACCAGACGCATCCCAGACAGACCACTAGGGGCATCCATGCGATGAGATCTCCAACCAGAAATGGGGCACCAGTATGACTCAGACAGGTCCAGAGGGCAGAGGAGGTCTGTATCACTGGCAGCTCAGGAGTGACATGTCTATGACAATTCATTGGAGTGTACGCGCGCACGCACACACACACACACACACACACACACACACACACACACACACACACACACACACACACACACACACATTATGGGCAATTGGGAACGCCGTTAACCTAATCTGAATGTTTTTGGACTGCCGTACTTGGAGGAAGCCCACCAACTATGAAGAGAACATGCAAAGTTTATAGGAATTAAACCCAAGGCTTTGACCCACTATACCACTATGCTGCCTCAATGATCTTTCAATGGAAAAAAAAAAAACTGTCCCACAGGCACTGCTTTAAAAATCTAAATAGGTTATTACGTCTTGTGACCATTTTAATTGGAAAAAGTTTTAATAGAAATTATAAAGATTTTTTGCTGGATTAGGATATCACAGCAAGTTATGACCTGCTTCTATGTCGAAACTAAAATACAAACTCACATGTCTTGAGCGGTGTTCAATGAAAACTGGTGTATTTTCCACATTGCGAAGCCTGACTAGAGGGCTTGAAATGAGTGTGAATAATTGGCCCGGCTGCAACACCATGAAAAGAAGCAGTGGCACTGTAACAAGCCCTGGTCCAGGGCGCTTGATTAAGAAATCCCTCGAGAAGCACAAGAAAGAAAAGAACTTCATCGATGCCTGCCTGATTCATGGACTAACACTGCAGTTTAATGAAGTGACTGTAGTCTCTAGTGCTAAGGATATAACACCAGCCTAGAGGGGATCAAGGTGCATTTGGCCTGCATGTAATCCCAGGGAAGAAGGGAGAGCATGATGATAGGGGAAGGGAGGACAAGGAGGAGTGATGAATCGCAGGATCAGTCCTCTCCTGCTGGAGTAATCGCTCCTCGAGTCTGACCTAAACCCTCCTCCTCCCATCCATTCGCCCCGGCATCAATCCCACAAGCCCACACGGAGCTGTCTCCCACCGAGCCGTCTCAATAACTCAGTTTTTCTCTCTCTATTGCTCTGTTGGTTTCTCTCTCTCTCTCTCTCTCTCTCTCTCTCTCTCTCTCTCTCACTCTCTCATTTCAGTGTTTTTTATTTGTTATACCCCTGAGGGGTTTTTCAGATCTTCAAAAAGCTGCATGTGCCCTCTATTTGGCTTATATCATAATTATTTGTGAAGAAAACACAGACTTCTTTTGTGCATATTAGATATTTAGATGTTCCTTAACTATAATCAGCCATCATAACACAGCATGTGATGTTTTATTTATTTGGTTTTTGAAACGAATTTTAGGATTTATAATTGTTAAGAGCTCATGTGAGACCACGTTGGGTTGCCCCGCTGCATGTTTAGTGAAGCTTTAAAGCTTTAAAGGATGATAATGTACCGTAATTGTTTGTTGTAAAGGTACACTTTATACAACGGTTAGTTCCGACTGAGTAAACTGATTGTTTGAGAGGCGTTCCACAGGTCGTGATATAGAGTATAAGAGCACTGGGACATTGAACTACATGTATCACTCTGCTTCACAGGTGTTCTAACAATCGTTAATTACACTAATTGTTTTTTGCCAGCACTGGTGAAAGTAGGTCGGTACTGTACGCAACCCTGGAAAGAGGCGAGAGAACAGCTGCCTCCAAAACCCACATTCAAAACCAGTCACTGAAGCTCTTTCAGCAAGTAGACCCGTCTGATAACGTTATATGATCTTAACCAATGTCTCCTTAGTAATTTCATCTCAATTGCTTCCGAACCGTCCGCATTGTTTTGTTCATGGCTAACAAAGCTAACATAGGGCCAGTCGTAGCTCACTGAGTTACTGATCAGAAGGTCGGCGATTCGAGCCCCAGCTCCATCAGGTTGCCATTGCTTGGCCCTTTAGCAAGGCCCTTAACCCTGTCTGCTCCAGGGGCTCTGTATCATGGCTGACCCTGCGCTCTGATCCCAGTTACGCTGAGTTATGGGAAGAAAGAATTTCACAGTGCCATAATGTATAAATGTAATGTGACAAATAAAGGATCAACTTAGCTTTGCTTAACTTAATTAGCTTCTAACACAAGGCCCAAATCCTTCTCTAACCCCTGATCAAGGGCACCGCTTGGTGTGTGGAAGAAGTGTTTGTACATCCTACTGTATATAGCGCACTAACTTTCCATTTGAAATTCAACCTGCGAACCTAGAAGTTAGTTGCTGTGCTAAAGTAGAATCTAAAATATTTACAATATATTGTAAATATCTTGGACTGTACACCACCTCCATGCTTTATTCTCCTCATCTTTTAGCTACATTCTGTAGTACCAATAAGAATTTTAAACTACTTTGTTAATTATATTAACTGTCAGTCGCCAGCTCAGGCACTTAGTTACTATAGTTCCGCCAGTAGCAGGAGGAAATGTGTTGGTGCGCTCCCTCCTGTGTGATATTGCTTAAATGTCCAGGATTCAATGTGAAGATCGAAGGGATGAATGAAACCCCCACCCCACTCCCAGCCCAACACTCTCATAAACAAAGGTACTAAACGGTATGGTACCTTGCGTCATACAATTGATGAACTGTATATATATATATATATATATATATATATATATATATATATATATATGGTTTATCCTGCGTAGCATACTTTAATAATGAATGGAGGCAAATAGAAGGACCACAAAAGTTACCTTGTGTAGCAAGACCACCCCAGCAAGATATACAGCACTCAGAATAAGAATTCATAATAATCATTGTGGTTATATGATGCGAAACGGAACATCTTGTTAAACCTAGCTGGAAGATAATAACTAAGTGAAAAATGCTAAGGGAAATTTGATCTGTTGTCCAAGGGTAAGCAGTTTAATGTCATAATGTCATGCATGCAACCAGGATTACCAAGTTAACACAGGATCAAACTATTCTGTACCACTACTAATCACATAAATGTTGATAATTTCTTATCAAAATAACTTAAAGAAAGGTTTTGTCTGTGCATTGGCCAGAATTCGCTCTTTCAACGATATCTTAATGTTTTATACCTTGGAAGACCCGAAACCAGTCTCAGCAAATGTTCTGTCTGTCTGTGCGTATGTTTGTCTGGATATTTGTCCAGTCAGATTTGTTAGAGTATCATGCAAAACTGGCTGGACAGAATTTCCAACGGGTACTTACACCTGTGTGATGTTACAGTGCCGGTTTTCTTTCTCAGCACGGACGCACATATTAAAACTGTTGCCGCCTGTCTTGCACCCGTGTTTGTTTGTTGATTTTCTTCTTGTTCTTCTTGAAAGTTCACGCTTGCTCTCTTGAGAGTTAATCTCAAAGTATGGTGCGTTCACTTGACCTCAGTCGGAATGACAGCCGTGTGCCTATAATCCCTTCTCTGGCTCAGTAGTTAAGTGCATGATCCAGCATTTTTGAGCTGTTATTTAAAAAAAATAAAATAAAAATTGCGGAAGCCAGTCGTTTAGTGTATACCCTCAGTCTCTTCAGAATCTTGTAGGATTGTGAAAGTCCTCAGGCTTAGTCGCAACCTTTTTTTTTTGTAACTTGCTAGACAACAAACAAAAATTCTTTTGTCGCTTGCCTTTGTCATTTTCTATGCATACTGATTAGGGTTTTCCCACCACCCTAGATTGCCACCCAAATTACCCAAGGTACCCAAAGGTAATTAGGTCTTACTCGGCCATTAAAAAAGTAAACGCTTTACTCTAAAGGACTACATTAAACTCTTCTTTCCATATTAAATGATACACATTAAAGCTCCAAAATGAACTCTCTTTATAGCGCCACACTTCAGCAACAAGAACTTATATTGCTTGTTACCATCATTTCCACATCATATTAAATCATTAAAAAAAAAAAAACTATTAAACCCTTGGTTGTTTATGAATAACACAGACTTGGGTACTAAAGCTACGACTTCCTAAACCCTTAAGAGACAGTCTCGTAGTTTATCAGCTTCAGTGTTGAGGTCTGGTTTGGGCTTCAGATAATTCATTCATTGGACCTCTGGGATAATTCACTGCCCGAGACAGGAAGATGAGTATGTTTGGACCACACACTTCATCGCCTACTCTATTAATCATGTTGTCATTTGCCCAATGCGAGCTGTCTTTTGGGTAATGATGAGACTTATTGCCCTGAAATTGTCACTGGCTTTGGGCTGAAACATCGTGGCTCCCATTCCAGAGGCAATCAGGTTCCCGTTGGCTCTGTTAACCCAGCTCTTGGCAATGCGTTCAGGGTCAGGACTCTCGGTCTGTTAAGATAAGACTGGAACATAATTGGTATTTGGGGTTCTTTATAGGACTGTTACCAGTCACAGCCTGTACACAGCTGCTGCTCTGGACTTTGGCAGCGGTGTGGAAACCAGATGGCCTGCGAAGTATCTGCGGGGTCTGAGCTATTGACACACTGCCCAACAGATAAGCAGAGAAGCCTCTGATGTCGGAATGAACAGACAGGAAGGAACGATGGTTTATGGCAACAAAATAGATCAAGAAGGTGAACATGGGAATGAAAAAAAAAAATGAGGTGAGGTGAAAAAAAGAGAATATGAAAGTGGAAGATGAAACAGAAAAACTAATCAAGTAAAGTGTTGCATGTCATAAAGGCGGTTATGAAAGGCAAGAGCAATTCTGCTTTTATGTATGCTGGTTTGGATTTGACCCTATGCAAGAGTTTTATTAGAACGGCTGTACAGCTTTTATTGGGGCTACTAACAATTCCTACGGGCTCCAGAAGCTGATATCATGAGGAACGTCACTTAACAAAAACGTTCCATATTTACTCCTGTCCTAAAGTTCTATTTACCTGGATATCATGTGGATACATACAATATATACTCCTAAAACTAATAAGAAAATGGAATATATTTCAGTTACTATTTGAATGCAAATGCAAGATTTTTTTTTAAATAACCATTTTAAAGTTTAGATCAGACATCACAAAGAAATGGATTCCAATGTTCATGGATATCTTTCTTTTCCAATTTCATTTGCTTCCTACTAACATGTTTCTCTTCCCCTGATCCCTGGACCCCAATTCGAATTCAACAAATCTATCTATCTGAATATACAAACTTACTTAACATGCTTTTTTTTCTTTTTTTCTTACTTAAAAAAAAATGTTACAGAAAACGTTTCACTAAAATCCTTTTATTGAGATGTTCTTTTTTTCAGTGACAATATCAATATTTGTGAAAATGTACAAATTCATGATCGCGGAAATTCTATAAACCAAGCTTCTTCTTTTTTTTTTTTTTTTGCTTCTCAAAAAAGAAATTATTTAATTTTACATTTAATTTTACAAATAAGTTTTCTTTATAAAATAAATGAACACACGCTTAAAATGTCTTGAGTTAATTAATTATGAATTTATTATTACTCTTTCAGAAGAGAGATTGTTTTGTTTTATTAACCATGTAAAAGTGTGCATAATCAACCAGACAGAGTCTCATTTGGATACCCGGTTGAACATTTTGTATAAAACAACAAAACAAAAAAAACAGCAATGCAAAAAAGTACTTGTAAAAATGCCAGTAATCAACTGGCAAATATCTATTAACAAACCTGTTTTATTTATCTCAATTATTTGCATTATTACACTTATTTCTATTATTGAATCGATTGCATCAGTTAACTGATGTCTGGTCGATGAATCTCCAATTCCGTCCCCCGCATGCTTGTTAAGGGTAAATATGTCTCTCTCTGGTGTGATATATGGTATTTCTCGTTGTGTGAGTGTAAGTCAGACAACACTTTCCTGCTAACCTTCCATTCCAACCCTGTTATAGAGGGTCACTGGGGTTTGTTTACCCCATCCAGTATTGTTTACTGCCACAGAGAAGAGGCATTTGCCACTGCTGAAATGCATTCTGGAGCTGCAGTCCAAAGAATGGAGGAGACAGAGAAACAGGACAAAACAGAAAAATGTGAGATTAATATTGTTGTCCTATTTGTGTGCTATTATATACAGTATAGTGTATAAACTGTGAAGATCAGGATTTATAATGCTTTAAAATTTTATTTACTCATGAACATTTAAATAAGGAATTATAATAAGAAAACCCTGAGCAAACAAATGTCGGATTTTATTTATTTAATTAGTGAGCAATTTTGTCCAACATCAATTAACCCCAAACTGATTGTCGGCATGCTAAATCAACCCAATTAAAGAGACCATTAGAGTCGGCTGACCGAACACAGCCTGGCTTGATTACAGCCAGCTCTGCTCCGTGGACACCTCACTGATTTTCACACTTACCAGTTTCACCAACAGCCGAAATTCCACACATTACACCTCAATCAAAAAAAAAAAAAAAAAAACCAGAGTGGCCTATAATATGATAACTATCAGGCTGGAAAGGGCAACAGCGCCATTTCTAAGTCCCACGATTACACTAAACCACAGGCTCCCGAAGGAGAACAATTGAAGTGGGCAGTGAATCTTCTCGAGACTTTTGCCAGAGGTCACTTCGGCAAAATTTCTCCACAAGACTTCTTTTGCTTCAATTACGTTTAGTGCTTGTGACTCTTCCTTCAGAAATGGACAAAAAAAAATGGGCATGATGGGAGAGCAAGAAGACAGAATGTGGTGTTCACCGTAAGGGACACATCAAGAATCATTTGTCTTGATGTGTCCCTTACGGTTTTGGTTTAGTGTCTATTGGGAAAATGCTTTGTAGACATTGTGGATTTATTTATGTTGGAAAAATCTAATCTAAAGCAAAAAAAAAAAAGAAAAAAAAAAGTCCATTCAATATTATTTATTTACCCAAGAACCACACACTTTTTATTATTATTTTTTTTTCTGGATACATTATAGTGTATGTCTTGAAACATCCACAAAGCAAACAAGCTCATGTTATTGCTTTCACCAGCTTTAAAGTCATTTTATCATATTCCTTTGTTTTCTTCTCTTTCTTGATTTGAATAAAATCCATATTGGTGGTTTTCCTCTGGGTACTCCGGTTTCCTCCCACAGTCCAAGTACATGCAGATTAGGCTAACTGGTGTTCTTAAATGTCCCGTGGGGTGTATGTGTGTGTGCTTTGCGATGGATCAGGCTGTACCCACCCTCATGCCCAAAGTCTCCAGGCCTCCTCAACCCAGTACACTGGATAAGCTGTATAGAGGATGAATGAATGAAGGGAATAAAGAATGAATTCTTCGACTTTCCCATGGCATAAGGAGCAGCAAGAACAAAGCACTCACACTGGAGCCTCCTTCCACAGCTCTTTAAAGATCTCACCATAGCAATGATTATTCGGTTTTATTTGTCTATTTATTAATTGATTATGTGGTGCATCGCAGTTCCCTCTGAATGAGTTGTTACTATGGAAACGATAACATATTTAAACATTTCCATTAATATTTCATTCACGGAGTCGTACTTGGTAATATGACCTCTGAATCTTGTTGCTGACTTTAAAGATCCACATGTTTTTTTTTTTTTTTTTTTTTTACTGATTTCAGCCCTACGTTCATTCAAAAAGTACTCAAAGTGTGCATTTTAAAATCAAAACCTCTCGCTCAGCCAAACACAGCCACCCTAATCACATCTCCTTCCTATTCTCAGCTTTCAAACCTCATCTCTAATGTTCATATGCGGAAAGATTAATAACTACAAAGTATTGATCTTCAGTGCGCATTCAGCAAATTAAATTCTTTGGATCCAGTCAAGCATCTATTTCTAAAATAGCTCTCGGTGCTAAACGAGAAGACGGCGTGTGGAACCGCCGACCAATAAATTCTGTTCGATGTCAGAAAATATTATAAAAGGGAATATCTGATCATATCTTTCATGAGGTGGAGCTGAAATGGGAGCTTTTTTGATCATGAAGGAGGGCTATGATACAAAGCACTAAAGCAGGCCCGGAGCAGAATGGTTGGAAAAGATGAACGTTGGAAAATTGGTGTAACCAAAACTAGTGCAGATCCTGAGATGAACACTGAGCAGTCAAACAACTGCCTGTAATTTGTTTTTAAATTAAATACGCTATGAAATAGGATTTGTTATGATACTGAATGATATTGAAAGAAGTACCAGGCTGCACTCTTTTTGCCTAAAATTAAAGAAAAAAAAAAAAGCGCTCTATCACAAACAGACATCAACTGGATGAAATCAGGAAGAGCGTCATTGGTTTTTCCCAGCACCAAGTTGCCTGGTTCATTATGCTGAGATTGAGTTGCAAATATACAGCTGTCAGCATTAGCATTAAACCTGAATGAAACCGTCTTAAAGGGGGACATGGACAACAAAGAACCCCCGCAGAGAGAGGAAATGGATCTCGCTTGGAATCTCCCGAGCTTTATTATTATTATGATTTTGTTCCCTGCATACCATGTTTGCATTATCGTTTCCTTTTCCCCTGCCAAGGTGATCTCGTTGAACAGATAAAGGATGAGTTGACTGACAAAGCTGATCCGAGTGGGTCTAATTGGAGTCGGACTTTACAGATGAGATGATTGTGGTTCGCTCAGAGTGAGATGTCCACTCCTTTTGAACAAAAGAGTGGCAGATTTCCTGGGTGTAATCCCAGACATCCGAGCTTTTCATTTCGGTGAAACCTGCCGTGTCGGTTTAGCCCAGCGGAACCCACATGCCGGGTTTTCTATCAAAGGGATTTGATAGAGCCTGTGCATATGAACTGGCTATGGTGAAAGGGTTGCATAGGGAGCACTAGGATAAGAGGATAGGCTAATGGTGGAGGAGGGCAAATGGGAGTTACTATATGTCCTTAGAGTATTAGTTTCTCAACTCACTAATGAATCCTGTTTTTTTTTTTTTTCTTCCTTCATTTTGTGAACTTTCATTCCTTTCCAGAGTGATCGGGAGCTTCTCAACATTTCCCAATGGTGTTGCTCATTGGCAATTAGACTTACTTTAAGTTCTTGAAACTTCATGAACTTCAAGCAGATCCAATTGCCATTGAACAGCACCGTTGGGAAAAGCATGACTGAGAATCTCCATGGATTTTGAAGACTTTAGGAGCTCGTTTTTTAATCCTCGAACTGTTCATATCTATATCTGGGGTTGGATTGAAACCCAAAGTAAGTGTTGCTTAAACCTGAATGGCCCTGGAGGAAAAAGAAAACTCTCAAATTAGAGTTTTGACATTTATCCATATTTTGGAGCACTTTTGGTTGTTCTTTCCGACATATAAACACACCATTCATTTACCAACCAGGCAGTTGCTAATGATGAACTATATGGAGGCATCACACAGTGACTCACGCAAACATTAATTAATTTGGTTGATTTTTCAACAAGCTTCCTATCAGCAAAAAAATAAAAAAATCACACTCATGTCCTGTGAGAGCTAAACCTTCTATTCGCTCATGGTTGTATTTGTTTAGAACGTGTTATCTACAGTATTTCTTCTGAATAATGATTTGTATTCACATCTGTCCCTAGAGCGTCCGAAGAAATGGATTTGTTCACTAAAGACATTATAGAGGCTTAAGGAGAGTAAGGAGGTTAAGGAGAAAAACTTTCGTAGTCAAAAAAAAAAAGGAGAGAGAAAAAAAGGATTGTTTTGGGGATTAAGGTGCCTGGGGGTTTCGAAGTGAACCAAAACTATTGAGAAAAAAGGTGTTTCTGTTTAAGGGATTAAGCAATTTAGTACATAATTACCTGTCGTGCTAAGATGATCGAGAATGTCAAAGCTGTGTCTCAGTTTCAAGAAAATAATCGAGTTTACTAGCTAGTAAAAATCCAACAGAACATGCTTTACAGTTAAAACAAGTGGGGAAAGAAACTCTATGCACTGGGGATCGAACAAAGTCGATTCGGTTGCTGTTCCCGAGGCCAGATAAATTGTGGGAGGTTGCATCAGAAAGGGAATCTGGCATAAAACATGCGCCAAATCACATATGCAGACCCGGTGATACTCAGTAGCGACCATGAATGGGAGCAACGAAAAGACACAGGACACGTTCCGCAATTGACACATCATGATTTCGCTAAGCTCAGTCATTTAACATTAATAAGGCTCCCAAGGTAAAGGACTGACTCATTCTCAAACCACTGTGATGTAAAATAAAAAATAAAAAAAGTCAGAGAGAGAGACCATTGTGAGTGCTGATATTGATGGGGAAGTTTCAGGACTTGAAAATGTGCTGAGCACTTTACCCCACCCTGCCCTTGTTATCAGAATAAAAGAGGCTGGATGCATTTCAATAGGAGCAGAGTGCTCACCACTGGGCTACACATTATCCAGTCTTTAGCAGGAAGACAGACTTTAGAGACTTTGTACTGCGGTTCAGCCTGCAAACCCCATTCATAAGGAATTAGCAAAAAAGCAAAAAAAAAAATCAGCTTGCAAATGAAACCTTCTGTATATTGCGGTTAATTCTTATGATAAATGAAGAATAAGATTTCTAATAGGCTATAAAGTCAATATAAGTGCTTAAGTTGAGTCTGAACCAGTTTATTTAACATTACATTCGAATGTTGTATCTAAATGTGGCATCGTCCATTTAATGCTTTATAGACTAATTTATTCTCATCTTTTATATGTTTTAACATATAATATTGCACATTATTGTATAAACAGAGGCGGCACGGTGGTGTAGTGGTTAGCACTGTCTCCTTGCACCGTCCGGGTTCGATCCCGGACTGGATTCAGGCTGGATTCCCTTCTCTGTGTGCATGTTCTCCCCGTGCTTGGTGGGTTTCCTCCAGGTACTCCGGTTTTCTCCCACAGTCCAAAAACACGCAGATTAGGCTAATTGGCGTTCCCAAATTGTCCGTAGTGTGTGTGTGTGTGTGTCTGTGCCCTGTGATGGATTGGCAGCCTGTCCAGGGTGTACCCTGCCATGTGCCCCAAGTCTCCTGGGATTGGCTCCAGGCCCCCCGTGACCCTGAATACAGGAT
Source organism: Clarias magur (assembly GCA_013621035.1). NCBI lineage: Eukaryota > Metazoa > Chordata > Actinopteri > Siluriformes > Clariidae > Clarias > Clarias magur. The sequence continues at coordinate 2,938,668 of QNUK01000027.1, read as the reverse complement.
TAAGCGGTATAGATGATGATGATGAGTGTATAAACAGATTAAATAATAGAATAATAGAATAGAATAAAGAAAATATTGAGTAAACAATTCTTCTTAAGCTGTAGGTATACAGAGCAGAAAAGTAAACGTGACCTGGCTATCGTTTCGAATTTAACAACTCAATCGATCATTAAATATAAACAAGCAATTATTTTGTCACATTTAGCTGATTTAGATAAAAAAAAAGCTTCATAATTGAATAGTTTCCCTAATTTTTCCTATTTCTCTTGCTGATTCGAAATGTAATATTAAAATTCTAATTTTATTCGTCACATACACAACTGGACACAATGTGATATGCAGTGAAATGCTTATACGACTGCGACCTAAAATAGAAAGAGAGATGGACATTTCACTCCAATGAAAAGACATTAAAAACAAAGAATTCAACTTATACAAATGACACAAGATTTACAGAATGTACAAAATGGGATTGGAAACGTTTTTTTTTTTTTTTTTAAATGGTGAAAATATGGTGTGTGGGATCCGTAGCTGTCCCTCGGCTAATCGGATATTAATAGAGCAGATTGTATAACAAAGTCAGGCTGTAAGAGTGAACCATGAGGAAACTAAGAAATAATGGAAATACATGGGAATATGTGCACGGGGTCAGTGCTATAGGAAAATAATCAATAACTAGAGTGGTGTGATGTGGCTCAACACGAAGTGAAAAGATTTATTCTGCTTACATCACTACAATTTGTGACTACTATATATATATATATATATATTCAAGACTGACAGTGATTTTGATCCAGTAATTCTGCCTACATATGGTGTGGATCATCTGCAAAACAAGTTAATAAAAATAAGTTATGACATATGTTACAGCTGCTGGAAAATGATGAAATATCTTCTTTTCCTTAATGTTGATGTTAATAATAAAAAAGACAGCTTGTCAAGTTGCTCAGAAAGAATCCTGCTGAAAAAAAAAATCATTGTTACAAATTGCTGAGACTTGAGCATTCGGTCTTAATCTCCCGAGACCCCGAATCTGCTGTTGTGTTCACTGCAATTCCTCTGCACTACTTCTCTTTATTAGCACCTGATATCTCTGCACATAACAAAACAGGAAGATATTTGGCAAAACACTTCATTTGATGACAATACAGTACAAGACAATGTAGTTGGGAGAAAATGACCTCATCATATCAGGACATTCAGGTCTGAAAAGAAATCTGTTAAAGAACGTCATTAATTATCCGGTATTTATACAACATTTTCTTCAAATGTCTTTAATATTAGTCTTAGTCCAACATACCATTTGGAAGTCCCTGAGTAATTGTTGTACTATAGAAACGATTGAGCATGTCGTTTTAAACCTATGATTTGAAATAAGGTCAGAGCTGCTGTTTTACAAATTATACAAGACATCCTAACCAATGAAAATTTAGCCTCGGCAATGCTCTATTGAATATGAAATATGATTTATGACCTTTGTGGCTGACTTTCAACAAGAATGTCTTTCTAAAATAAGACTTTTTGTTAGATAGGTATTTCAAATACAGTTACGTTTACAACCTTGAATCAAGACTGAAGAATGAATATAAGAACCATGACAATATACAAAAGGTATAAGAATCACATTCTTTTTTTTTTTAATTTGCACAAGGCATTCATTATTTCTGTTCCCTGTACATCTTGAATTCATGCCCCATATGAAAATTATCATGTCGTGCTTTCCAGTTAAATTAGTAAACAATAAACAGCAAACAATGTGCCATCTGAGGTAACTATGAGAAAATTAATTACATAAGACAATTTCATTGCTTTAATAACTATGACAGATACAGTTCATGCTTTCCATAATCTATCAGGTCAACTCGATAGGTCAAAGTGGCCGGTGTGATTGATTGGCCGGAGCAATTGTTTGTTTAAGATAAGGGAAGAAAAAAAATAATGGAAAGGTCAACAATCTGAGGTTATCTTAGTGTTATCACACTCTCTCCCAATCAAGAGTGGTGCCAAACAAACAATCCGGACTACATATAAAGACAGGACTTTCATGGCAGAAAAAACATCATAAAACATATACATCCCTATGGGCAAAATTCACACTGACATAAGTACAATAGATTTTCTATATAAATCCTTTATAGAGGGTCCTTCACATTAAAACTTAGCTTCCACTGGAAGAAAAGAAAAAAAATCAGTGCTGCCATTAAATGCTGCATAAAACAACAACAACAACAACAACAACAAAGAGATATATAAATTCATCACAACGTCTTTCTTCTTGTATGGTCTGCTTCTCATCCTTCCTTCCTAAAAAAACATCTGAGCTCGAAAGACTAAGCGGAATATCAAAACAAGTCCTGGAGTCATCTTCAAAGCAGAAATGAAAGAAGCAGCACCAGACACAGGAGACTGTCGGTCAATAGTGTTCTCTGGGCATTCGAACGAAACCAGCGCACTTCCTGAGAATCGTCTGCAAACCAGAAGGAAACAGAGAGACACAAAATTAGTGCATGCACACGCATACCCTGAGCATTTGAAATTCATGTCGGGGGGAAATGGGACCATTAACACATGCTTAGACCTGAAAAACAAGCCCCCGCTGACTAATCCTGTAAGGGGTCTCTGGAATTAAGCACCAGCCAGTGGGGATTCGCAACTCTATTTGGCCAGTGAATGAGGTGTGAAGACCTTTTCTTTTTTTTTCTTCTTTTTTTTTTGCAGCTTATTCCTGTTCCAGACCATCACTACTGATAAAGAGTGGTTTGGCTCAGAGGACGACTCTCTTGCTTATCACGGTATTAATGAGCAAGATAAACGTCTGACATGGAGAGCTTTGAGCAGGACAGTAAGAGCTCAAAATATACATGAATGAATTCCCAGTCCCGTGAAATGAAGCAGAACATACACGACCTTATACAAGATATAATTTCTTACATCAGTGATTGGCATCACAGTGTGCCATTTGAGATGCAGCAACTATTGTGGTAGTCTTTTCTGCACCAAGCATTAAATCCCATGGTAGACATTTTGTTACAGTAGTATGGTGTTAATATCTTGTAGTTCCTTTTGATACACCACTTGGTACAGCACTCTGATGATTTAGCTACCACAAAAAAGTTACTGTATTATTTTGGGATACTCTTTACTACTAAATAGTAAATCTTGTAGTAGTAAGCTTAGAGCAGTAAATTGTTTTAGACATTTAAACAACACCTATATCTAAGGTGGTAAAATTTTTATAATACCAATTGAATATATTACAGCTCTAAATATTAAAGCAAGTTTGTTCCAGTGCCATGTTGCTCTGGAATTCTGGAAAAGTATATTAACGTTGTATATTTTCATACATTTTATTGCATCAGTACAATGTTTTTGTATTTAAAAAAATTTTTTTTTTTACATCAATCACATTTTACCTGATACGTACTACATGTTATCAGGTCGGTTTTGCCGTTCCATTTCCTACATTACAATGTTTCGGATGTTGTCAAAATGTTACTGCATTAGGTTGGCTTACTGGTATAGTAGCGAGTAGTACAAACAACCCAAATAAAGTGAGATCAGTGTGATCCTTGTGCTTACCGCAGTCACTATGAAAGACCTGAGGGAAGCAGTGCAACATTCCGTATCCACATCTGCAATATGAGCAGCCTTTCTGAACCCATTCTCCATGAGGAATAACTCCACAGTCCCTGTGAAAAGACAACAAGCCGAACCAAACTGTTAGATTTCATGTGTCATGGGATTACGAATCGTAACGTATGCTGTCTGTGTGTGGGTGGGCGAGTTGGTTACCTGACACGTTCATCGTACTCGCAACTCCGTCCGGTGAAGTGCTTTGGACAAGCGCAAAAACTCCCCAGAATGCAAGTACCCCCGTTCTTACAGCAGTTTCTACTCTGTGTAGCACCTTTAACAAAAATAATAATAATAGAATAAAATAATGTGTATGCATTTTTTTCTTTGGAACCTGGTAGATTTGCACAGAAATAAGCATAGTTTAAAAATCATGTTATATGGTGCATTAATACTTGGAGATATTTAACAGTCCACGGTCACAGAATGTTTCTTTTTCCCCCCTTTTTCCTTCCTTATTTAAAAAAAAACCCGGAAGAAATTTTAATTCCCCGACACACTTGATTCCAAGATCCTCAGGGGTACCAAAGCAATCCAGATTTTGAGTTCTACTCCAATTCCTAATTAGGATGTGCAATGTGGCAGAAGCATCTCATCATACAACAAATGGCAAAACAAAAACATAAGACCTAATATGATGATGTTACGAACTGCAGGAAAGGGATCTATCCCTCGAGTATAAAAGCGCATTGCTTAAAAAAAAAGAAAGAAAAAAAAAAAAGTCAAAGTCCTGAGTCCTGCAGAATTTGACGATTTCTTGGCTTGATACAGCTCATTAGTTTCAAACCAGCAGGGAATCACTAAACTGTATGCTCGGACTTTGGACGCCCAAAATAAGACTTGGGAGTGCTTCTGAAAATATCATAAATAGCGCATGGCTTATCACTTACTTCCAGTCAGTCCAATAAAAGGTAACACGGCCCCAGAGCCTCGATGCTGGCCAGCTGCAGTCTGTGCGTTCATTTCGTTAAACCGGTTCAGCTGTTCACTGTGTTGATCACGCTTTCCTGATGCCTTAGCGCTCCCGCATCCTACGCCTTCACAACCTGGATGAGAGGAAAAAACAAAACCCCCAAAAATGTAGAGTTTTGTATAAAGCAGACAGCCTGCTGTATTGAAATAAATACTGTAGATATGGAAATGACATGAAGATACATTACCTGATTGAAGTGCGAGTGTTTGGCAGGCAAAAGCTGCAGACAGCAGGAGTCTGTAGGGGTACAAGAAATCTGTTAGAGGCAAATTCTAAAATGCTCTTTGTTTTACTTTACTGCTGTACTAAACAAGGCCAGAAGTGATACACTGTAGTAAGAACACTTACTGTAGTATAGTAATTTAACCCTTTCAGTGGAATGCAAGAATAGTGTGTACATTAACTATGCAAATATGATCAAAATAACACACTTCTCTAAGACTTCCTACACTGTACCACACAAATGTATGACAAAATAATATGATAGCATACTGTAATATACTGTTTCCCCACAAATAATATAACCATACCATCCATAGCACACACTACTGTAACAAAACTGATAACTACTCTGGACTATACAATACTATCGTAAATAGATTCAATGGGAGGAGAAAAAAATCTGTTCAGTTAATCCACTGCAATTATTTCATGTGGTGACTTATGTCTTTTTTTTATTTTTTTATTATACATTTCTATATCTTTTGGCATTTAAGATGGTAAAATGTTTCTGCTCCTCTATAATCCTGCAGTTGGCATACATTAAACTATTCACATAGCACAGATCCTATGTAGTAGGAACAAATTACTTAAAAAAATGTGAAATATATAAATTGTCATATTTATAAAATCGTGACATGGAAAATCGCAATACAAATTGAATCGACACATGCATATCGTGATAATATTGTACGAGGTGGTCCCTTGTGAAATGTATGCCCAAATAGTCCAAAGTAACATGTTTAAAACATAATATGGTTGCATCTAAATTATCCAAACATCAAACTACAGTAAAATACCAAACTTTAATAGTCCAAACCATTACTATTCCAAGAACTATGATACAATTTACTAAAGTACAAAACAGCACATAACTTGCACACAGTGACTTAAGGTTGGCATGCATATAATTTTTCACTAAGCAAACTAGAAACACCATTACCTGAGCAGTAAATTCCTCATTCTTATCTCCAGGTTTTTTTTGGGGAAAAAAAAAACAAAATAAAAATGACGGTAAAATCCCACTGTGACAACTTTTTTTTCTGGAGCAAAACTCAGCTGCTAGTGTTTTCATACAAACATCACAATATCCTTGTTAACTTTACTACAGCTGATCAGTTCTAAGCCCTGATACACCCCCAGCTTTTAATTCTGATTGGTCGCTCGTCGTCAGGTTCGACCAATCCCAAGTGTTCACTGCGAGCTCGCGCATTCCCTCAGCGCAGTTAGCACCTGTAAGCCCCGCCCCCTCCGGCTCATAGTCATGTATGAAGATCACACTTTTTCGTCTGTTAAGCATGAAAAAAAAGAGCGAAAGGATCTAGAATGCTTTTCAGAAACAATTAAATATATATTAAAAAACGACTAGGCTTGAAAAAGACAATTTAGGAACGTTTCTAACTTTAACTTTATCGTGATTTAAATGTTTTAAAACAATTAGACAAATCCCTCCCAAAATACCGCCATTAAAATGTGTAAAAAAGTATTATTATGATTAGCGTGTAAAGGTTTCGCGAACATTCCAACCGTTTCCGGAAGACGGGGTAAGTCACGTGACCTGACTAGCGTTGAAGAAGAAACATGGCTGACCGTTAGTGAAAAGAAAGACACACAATCCTGCAAAGAAGCAACATAAGGCCTCTTGCATGAGCTATGTTTGTGTTTATTATTCTTGTCAATAAAATGCGGACATAAAAAGTAGCAATAAAAGATATAAAGTGGCACCAAACAGGTGTTAATCAGAGTTCACCCAGGACAACGATTCGAAAGCCAGGTTATTTTTATGCACTTTGAATATACTTGCATAAAGTAATCTTTGGCATTGGCACAATTCATACATATTTTGAAAGAAAAACCGATTTTATGATGCCCCCTTCAAAAAAGAGAAAAATCATATGTGTTTTTATCATGCTTGTGCAAGAGGTAAAAATGTTGAAATTCTTAAGTATTCAATTTTATTTTATTTGTATAGCACTTTTAACAATGACCACTGTCTCAAAGCAGCTTTACAGAATGTATGAAACAACAACAAAAAAAGTGCAAAAAGTCCTAGATGTTAGATAAAATCATCGCTAGTGAGCAAGTGTGAGGGGACTATGGCAAAGAAAAACTCCCATAGATGGTATAAGGAAGAAACCTTGAGAGGAACCAGACTCAAAAGAGAACCCATCCTCATTATGGTGATACTGGAGAATGTGATTATAATTTTTTTCTAAACACCGGGGGTGTGATAAGAACAATCTTCTTTCTGCAGTTATTAAATACTGTACAGTGTGATGCAGATACTGCATATGTAGAATGTTAATGTTCTCCACCTGCTTGGTGGGTTTCCTCCCAAAGTCCAAATACATGCAAATTAGGCTAATTGCCATTCCCAATGTATGTGTGTGTGCTGTGCAACGGATCCCCCCACCCCCTTCAGGGCGTACTCCACCTTGTCTACTGGGATAGGCTCCCGGCCCTCTGTGATCCTGCATACAGGATAAAATGGTATAGACGATGATGAAAATGTACTTTTGTGAAATAATACAATAGTTTCAAATTTATGACATGGATTGATATGAAATAGACTAAGAACATTAGATTGCAAAAAAAAAAAGTATGCTGTTAAACATAAAACATGTCAGACATAAAAACATAAAAAAATAAAATTAGAGAATAAATCTATAATAGTTTTAAATTATGAATGCATAAAAATGTGTTATATAGCATAGCATAATATAGATAAGTTTATCCTGTGTAAACAAATATATATACAGAAATTATTATGCAGCTTTAATTAAAGCAACATGTTTATGCATTATTAAACTCACAACAACGAGTTATACATAATTAAAAATGTGACTTGCATTTTATTTATTTTAGCGTTAGGTATTTAGGATCCATTTTTGACATTTTATTTTAACATTGTTATTTACATTTCAACAATAATGGTGGTGTTAGCAAAAACATTGGAAGACTGAGTGAACAGACTGTCACTCTTCTAGTTTCCTGCAGAACTTTCCACGCACCCTCAATTTTTCTTGCATTGTCATTTATCATACAGAGTCATTTTAAGTGCTCAGACTTTAAGCTCTCTGAATGAGCGATCACCTCGTGATGGGATGAAGTGCCAAATGAGCCAATAACACAAGACATGTGATTAAATTTCAGAGTTTAGCCTGCTACTGCAACTATGTTTTCAAGTGAGTTGTTCCAATGTGCAAATGAAAAAACAAAAAAAAGTGTTGTGGTGTTGCTATCAAATTGTGGTGTTAATGGTGAAGTGTTGTCAATAAGCGTCAAAGGATTCTATCCACTTTCTGCTAATTAACAACAAGTTTTCTAGAGTGAAGATTTTAACCAGTTTTTTCTTCTTTAAATTGTATGTGCATGTATGTTGAATTATTTATTTATTTATGAAAATTTTTGTGCCAGAACATACCATCTAATGTCATATCCTCACCAACTTTACAGCAAACACTGTTAAAACCGATGTTTCTTGCATTGACTTAAATGAAATGTGAAATTTGTATTGAAGAGTGCTCTTGTTTACTTTCAGGTTTTTCCTGCCCCACCTTGACCACACCCCCTGTAAACTGTTCACACCTGTAATTGTCAGTGTTTTTATCCCCTTTTTGTTTGCATTGTGTCTCCCCCAACTAGCCATGCATACAAAGAAAATACAAACACTCGTGCTGTAATTTGAATCTTCTTTCGATTCTGGTTTCTTAGTTTTCACTACGGCTCTGATCTCCTAGTTGCTAAGTTACCTTGTTTTCTGATCCCTTCAACCCCTCAGTATGTGATACATTAAAAATAAATTTTCTTACATTTTTAAATAATCTCTTATTGAAATATTTGTTTCCTGCATTTCCCATAATGAAAGTAGGATTTCTACTCTACATAAACAGAGTGCTGTAGCAGTGCTTTTCATTTACATTTAGGCATTTCACAGACACTCCTATCCAGAGCACCTTACAAAAGTGCTTTGAAGTTTCAATAAATAAATATAAATAAATAAATATGTTCCTACACTGGTTCAGTAGGTTCCTAACTAGAAGTACCATCAGTCAAACACTGTTGGGAAGAGGTTTTTTCCTGTGTGTGTGAGGTGAGGGGGGGTAAAGACAAATACTTAAGAAATAGTTGCCAGTGACTCGGCTATCTATCTATCTATCTATCTATCTATCTATCTATCTACATACTGTATATATAAAACGACTGTTGACGACATAAAAATAAAAAGTTTAAGAGTTTTTAAATAAGAATATATAGTATGGAATAGGATTTTTTTTTTACAAAATCGAAAAAAAGAAAAATATAGAAAAAACTTTAAGTTGTATAAAATTTAAAATGTACATTACGTTCAAATAATAAAATAAAATAAAATAGAATGAAATTGAAATGGAATTGGGATATATTCCATAATCCTCTTTTAATTTTGTGAAACTGCTTTGAGACAATGACCATTGTTAAAAGCGCTATATAAATACAGTAAAATTGAATTTAATTGAATATAGAAACCATGTCCATCATAAGCAAGAGAATATGCAAAATGTGCAAAAATTTTTGCTTTGTAGGCAAGCATCAGTGCTTTTGAATTAGGTGTGGGCAGCTACATGAAGCCAGTGGAGGGGGCAGCTGCATAGTGGATCAGCTGCAGAGGACGAATGGTGCAGACCTGCCATGAGTGAGTTACATTAGTCCAGTCTTGAAATAACAAGGGACTGAACAAGCACCTGAATGGCCAAATTCTTAATAGAATTGGACAAATTCTTCTGATGTTATAAAAATGAAATCGACAAGATTTTAGAAGGTTAGAAGTGTGAGGGAAAAAATGATAGTTTATTTGTCTAGAATTACAAAACATTGCGGGCAGTGACTGAAGGAGTGAACTTATTGTTGTCCAGGGAGATCATAAGATCCGGACGGGGGGGGGATAAATCACCTGGGATGAACGGCTGTTTGGTTTTACTGAGATTAAGCTTTATGGTCCGGCATTCTCATTTATACACTTGGCTCAAACTGATCAGCTTCCAGTGATTCAACATTTATGCCAATATCACTGTCAGCATTTCATAGTTTTTATTACCTAGCCCAGGCCATTGTGAACTGGCCTCAAGTCATATACCTATGGACCAATGGATAAAGTCTACTTTTTTGTCAGATCTGTAATTAAAATTAATTCAGATTTTTTGTAGCATTTTTAAACAACTAACACTAATAATACTGGCAGCCTGGTGTCCTGGGACCTCCAGGGTTTGGGTTCAATTCAAACTCAGGTCTGTGTGCATGGATTTTGAAGTTCGCCCTGTGCATGGTGGGTTTCCTCCCACAGAAGTCTCCCAAAGACTTCATTGCAAAAAGTGTAATGAGCTGTAGTGAGATTTTTTTAGTCAGTTTTCTTTAACCTGATGCTTGGCTTCAACACCTGTATCTCCTACCGGAAAGCATTATGAAGACTCAAAGAAAGGTACCCAAAGAAATCAGAAAGATTAAGTCAATTGAGTATCCATTTGATCGCTATCATCTTCTTTATCGAGGAAATGAGAACTCTACAAAGACAGTACTCTAGCATATTATTATATATCGCATTCATTTAAACTCCTGCCTTCATATGCCTACAACATGTAATCTTACCATTTGCTTATGTCCAAACAGTTTAACATACCCACTTATTTTTGCTTGACACCGCTGAATAAATAGGATCGCCAAATAAAAGAGTCATCTGTAAAATGCTGTTTGGCATGTTTTTTTCCCCTTTCGCCATTTTTAATTCCTTCCCTTTTTATCCATGGCTTGCTGTGTTTCAAATCTCTTTAATTGGTTGCAATTTCAGCTGGGACTGAAAATGAACCCTTTCTGCAAAAGAAATTAAATGCAAATTATGTGTCTTGGGTCGATGCATTTCTCATTTCGCAGCGAAACACCGCTGTGGGGAGAATTTCGCTTTTAAAGCCGTTAAAATTCATTGCATTCCTCTAATTGTCACCAGGAATGGTTTCACGACACAGTCATTTCTGCTATTTGTTAATTAAAAGCATCATCAGTAACATAGACCTAATCTAAAGAAATGAGTGTTATGATGATTATCTAGTCACTTTCATTTGCTTCAAGCAGAATAACATGTTCTCTCTCTCTCTCTCTCTCTCTCTCTCTCTCTCTCTATATATATATATATATATATATATATACACACACTATATACATAGATTATAATATATAGCAACTTCACTAAACATTTAAAGGGAAGTTTAGTGAAGTTACAGATTTAAACATCCAGTCAAAAGTTTGACACTTCTTATTTTATGCGCTTTCCTAATTTTTCTTTCGTTCTACATTATAAAACAATGCTGAAAGCGTCCAAAATATGCAATAATCTCAACTGAACAGTTAAAATTGAGATGTGTCTGCTGTTTAAGCTCTGTAAAGTCTTCATGACGGCTCTAATCTGAGGTGCTGTTTGTTAATTGGTGAGTTTTTGGGGATGTTAACTCTAAATGAACTTTTCCCCTGACGTTTTGGTCTTGCTTTCCTGGAATGGTCTTCATGAGAGCCAGTTTCATCATGGTGCTTCGTGGGTTTTGCAAATGCACTTGACAATACTGTTCTTGCAAGAACTGTTCCAGAACAGAACAGATGTGTGTCTTAATTAAAAACTGACGTTATTGTTACTTAACTACGTAGTTCCATTTGTGTTATTCATAGTTTTTGGGGGAAAAATCCAGTATTTTTCTATAATGTATAAAATAAATACAAGCTTGTGTCAAAATGTTTGACTGTTAGTGTACTTATTTTTTATTTGAAATGCATTATTATTATTATTATTATTATTATTATTATTATTATTATTATTAATAGTATTATTATTATTATTATTATTATTATTATTATTATTAAAAACAGCTTACCAAAGAGGCTCAGTGTGTATTAGCTGAGCAGATGGAAGTTAAGGATTTTGCTTAGGGGAATTTCTGGTTCCTATTACAGACCATTTCTTGCCTCGTATACACAGATCATAACATTATAATGCTAAACATTATGCCCAGTATTGTGTTCCCATTGTGCTGCATGGGCAGGTCTGGTCCTTCAGGGCTAGGGAATAAATATATATCCCTTTTATTTTCTAAAATAATCTCCATTTTGAAGAGTTAATGTTGAGATCTATCTGCTGCTCATGAGCTCACGATCTGTAAATCCTTTATATCGGCTCTAATCTGAGGTGCTGTTTATTATTTCGTGATTTCTGAGGCTGGTAACTCTAAATGAACTTCTCTGCAGCACAGTTTTGGTCTTGCTTTCATGGGATGGTCTTCATGAGAGTTTCATCATGATGCTTGATGGGTTATGCAAATGTCCTTGACAATACTGTTCTTGCAAGAACTATTCCAGAAATGCTGAACTCTGTGTGTTAAAATGATGTGTGTGTTGAGGGGGGGATGCTTCTGACATGAAACTGTGCATTTGGGTATCATGTAATTGTACCGCTACAGTAATATAGCAATATGACAAAAATGTCAGAGTCACAAAAGTCTCAAATTATTATTTTTTTTTTAGACATAATGGAAAAAATTGTTCGATGTGATGAAAAAAAACATTTTGATATTATGTAGAACCAATATAAAAATGTTTTCAAAATGTGCAAATTAATATATATATATATATTTTTTTTTTCATTGTTGGTTTGTTTTCACAAAGTCACCTTTGAATTTACTCTTAAATATCTACTGTCTAAATCCGCTGTCATTAAAGTCATCTGTCATCCTGTCATCCACTCACTGTTAATATTTTCACACTCTACCTGTTGCTCCATTGACTAATACTGTATATCACTTTACCCAAACCAAGTTTTTATGCTCCTGTCTGAACCATTTGGAAAGTCAAGAAAGCATTTTAGAGGATAGTTCTGATAAGACAATTTCTAAAAACCGAAAACATCCAAAAATGCAACACTGATCACTTGATGCATAATGACAGTGTTTTCCAACAGCATCACATGCTGAAGTGTTTTATTTTCCTTATCCTCAGTATTTTGTTAACGAATACAATTTGTAGTTATTAACCCTTAAAATGCAGGCGGCACAAATCTGCACCACAACACAGCATTGGTCAAGGACTGATTTAAAAAAAAAAAAAAAAAACTGAGACTGTTTTATTGAAACCAATATAATTACTTTTGAAATATGTAAATTCTACTGCTACTGGAATATGCCAATAACCTTGCAAAAATGTAGAACTCACAAAAATGTCATATTATTATTATTATTATTATTATTATTATTATTAAAAAATCTGCTTATATTTACACATAGATTATATGGTGCATCCTTCATACAAGCCTTTGTTACTATGTTAATGATAAAGTATTTAAACAAGCGTGTTCATATAAATATGTGATTAGGCTTTTATAGATAATTAATTACTTTTTAAGGATTCAAAAGCACGTTAATTAAAATTTTAAATAATACTTGATTCCACTGACTAGTTGCTGACCTTCAAAGTTAGACATATCAGTGTTTCAGTCAATGGTGTCAAAATAGGAAGATTAATATGTGCTGTTTAAAACAACCTGAAATTAATTAATGGTTCTGAATTATGTTCATGATTGCGCAATTATGAACGCAGCCCAATGGGGCAGGCCAGGCTAATCCACAGGACAGTGAAAAGTGAAGGAGGGTCCAATCAGTCTATTTTGTGCTTTTGACAGAGAGAGGATCAGCCTTAATTACTGATGGTAAAATTCAGGGCATAGTTGGGATGATGAATGATGGGGAATCGAGTTTGGTAATTGATCAGGAAGCGATGCATCTTGTTCTCATAATCCAAGGTCAGGGATGTATCTCTGCAGCCCCAGTGTCTTTACTGAGTGACTGGAGGCTTGGGCCTTTGTGACAGAAATAGATCGAATTGAAAGGCGATGTATTCATCCTGCTCTCAGGTGCACTTGTGTTTGACTGCCTGTCATGTTTCCTGTCAGAAGCATATGGGGGTAATTATAGCGTAGAAGAAGTCTCGGATCTAAAATTTGTTCGGCGTTGAATCTCAGCAGATGAAGCGTTCTATAAAACTCATTTTTGAAAAATGAATGTCAATATAATTGTTCAACCAGAGGAAGAACAGAATCGATTACGTGTCATTTGATCAGCGCTCATACAAATAAAAGGAAGGGTTTAGTCTATATCTTTGACTAAAATTTCTTTCATTGTAAAGATAAAGGTATCTTAGGGTCAGGAGAATAAAACCACATGGTTGGCAGATCCTTTATTTAAACAAACATACAATTCCAGCATATATGTGGACCTATACAGTAAGATTACATTTTTACAGCCTTTCAGATTACACACTCACTTTAGCATTATAAACTGGCGACTTAAACTTGCAATCGTGTTTGCGTTCAACCAAATTCTGTCTTATATAACCAGTTGCATTTATGAACCAGAAATACAGTACATAAATGCAACAGCACGTCCACACCACATGAACTTTCACTTCTGTCAAGAATCACAAAAACAGCCCCCTGCCTCCTAATTGGTCCACACATCCTGTCTGACACGTCATTCTTGTTTAATTAGTTTAACTTTGTGATAAGGGCTCGTTAGCTGCCAGAAATTTATTTATAGGGTAACATTCACTGACATTTTAGCAAGTACAAGTGGTCATGCTTGTTATTTTATCCACCTGGACACGTTGTTAGATGATGAAATCACAAGAACAATGCCAGAGAAGAGTACAAACTCTACCACTAAAATAAAAAAGATAATATTAAAAAATAAAACAACAACAACAACAACAACAACAACAACAATAATAATAAATCTCCATAATACAAAACTAAATAAACACAATGGCAATTTTATATTACTTTTATGAAAAATGTGCTATAATACGCCATGCTTTGAAGAAAATGTAATATGATAATAATATAATGCAAACAAGCACAATGCATGTAGATATGAACTCTAATATTTATTGTTTTCGATGAGCAAGATCAGCAGAATCTTTTAGAAGAGCAAGATTTGAAGAGAACAAGCAAACTGGTCTTAATGGTTCAAATAACCGCTGTTTACAACCGCACTGAGCATAAAAACAGTTAATGACAATAATTATATAAAACTAAATCGGATTCAATTGAAAAGCATCTCGGAAAGCACAAAACATCTAGACAATCCTGTTGGAACACAACAGATGGCCATATTGGGTTCCAGTCTTTCCAGCCAAGAACAGGAAACTCATGCTACAGTGGAACTGTTAAATGGTCTGATGAATCTCAGTTTCAGAATTTATGCATCATGAGGGTGAATCCAAGTAGCTAACTTGATCTGAGGTCAGCAGTTCAGGCTGGAGGAGGTGGTGTAATGGTGTGAAGAGGGGTTTCTTAATACAGATTTGGCATGTTTATCACAATTAAGCATCATTTGTATGCCACAGACTGCACAATAAAATGTGTCATAAAGCACAAGGGAATGGGTTCCCGCCCCAGATGTGGTGGAGATTCATAGCTTATGCTATATATATATATATATATATATATATATATATATATATATATATATATATATATATATAATTTTCATATGTTCTCCATTCACAAGCAATTTCTTGTCTTATAGAAATAGGCTAATGATACAATCATAATATCACTGTTCCTAAAACACAACCAGCATTTTAGCATCATCTACATCTAGTGCATTTAAAGTACTTAAAAATAGATTTAGAATAAATAAGTAGAATAGAGCTCTCTAACCTTACCAAGGGATGAATAGGACACGCACACTCATCTTACGTCTTCAGGCATCAACTGTCTGCTCTAATTATCAATGCCAATTTTGTTAGGAAATCTGACCCAATAAATGACAGCTGAAGAATCATCGACCATGCACCAGGAGACGACTGACTCTTTCCTCCATAATGAGCTACTTTCACTATGATTGACAGTGCACTTTCTTCATACTGCTTAAAAGCTTAGAAGTCAGGATGTCAGATTTTTACCCTCAGCCTTCAATTAAAAGAGGAATGGAGTAATGTGTCATAAAATGAACACCTTATTATGTAGTGAATCTCTAAGTTGATATCATGCAGGGTTCAGCTCATAGACACGTGACCACATCTGTTCTTAAAGGGATAATTCTGTTTTTTTTAACGTCTGTCTTAAATGAAAATTGAGGTACATGTACAGTAATTACATTTCCATTGGCCTTGTTAAAAAAAATGCTGCTCTGCACACTGACCGTGATGTTTGTCGCCTGGAACCAGAGGAGGCCAAAGTACACAAATCCTATACTTGAAATGTTGTTGTTGGTCTTTCAGCTGCTACCAGCAAGGGGTCGCTGCAGCAGACCACCTGGACCGCACACAAGCTTGGCACAGGTTTTTTTTTTTTTTACACTGGATACCCTACCAGACACAACCTGCCCATTTTATCCGGGCTTGGGACCACCACTGCATCCAGTGGCTGGAGTTTGGGCAATGGAATCAAACCTGGGCCTTCAACATGACAGATGAGAAATCTTGAGTAATAGTATAGATTCTAGGATTTAAGTATTGAGTACTGAAGTAGAAGTAGAAGTCCTCAGTTTACTTACGTAATTGAGTAAAAGTACACAAGTTCTAACCTTCAAGTATCAAACGTACAGGCCTATAATTAGCTCACATAAGCCTTTTTCATAGGCGGCACGGTGGTGTAGAGGTTAGCACTGTAACCTTGCACCTCCTTGCCTCGCACCTCCCGCCTCGGGTCTGGGTGCATGGAGTTTACATGTTCTTCTCGTGCTTGATGAGACACGCCTAAAGCAAGCTGGGCAGGGCTGGTTGACGGCCCCTGTG
Source organism: Clarias magur (assembly GCA_013621035.1). Taxonomy (NCBI): domain Eukaryota; kingdom Metazoa; phylum Chordata; class Actinopteri; order Siluriformes; family Clariidae; genus Clarias; species Clarias magur. The sequence goes on along the minus strand of QNUK01000027.1, from coordinate 2,922,038 downwards.
AAAGTCATGTTAAAGAGCCAGCAGGAGCCGCTGCCAGACAGACCCACTCAGCCACTCTGTCGTTGCCAAGACTCGCCAACTGAGTGCCCCTCTGCCAGCTGGACACTGCCTCTGGACCCACACATGCAAAGTCCTCACTTCTTTCCTTCCTACCTCCTTAAAATCCCTAACTTTCCTCATTTTTCCTAATAAAGCTCAAATTTTTCTGTAAGACCTTGTCTCGTGTCTGTCTCTCTGTGGTGCTGCCTGGGTCAAAGATCTTACATCATATATATATATATACTTAAGTCTTAATGCACAGGATTACCTGGACTAAAGCCCCAGAGCCTAGGAAGACCATGGACCAATAGTAAAAAGACATTGTTTTGTGATTTGCACATTTTTTGTTCGTAATTTAATACTCAGGTTTGTGGCTGCTGACTAGTCCAATTTACAAGTGACCCACCTGAGCACCAGGACACAGCAGCCTTTCAGAATGTAGAGGAACAGTTTTGGCATGTTATGTATTCGAATGAGAGCAACAGGCGAAGTTTGTGGCTAGCTAGGTCGAAATATCAGACTAGAAGAAATTTAAGGGGGGTGCTCACAAATTAAAAATGTTTCAGGAGGAGGAAGATCTTTGTGATTATTCGGAATTATTTCAAAAGATTGAAAACTTACAGGATCCTCTAAAGTGGTAAAGGAGAGTCAAGTTAAGGCATTAACGATAATAACGGAATGATAATAGTGCCAACCAGAGATAGACAGACACTAGGATTGTTACCTGAGGTGTGTTTGTGTGTGTGCGTGTGTGTGCATGTGTGTGATTTATAGATCTCACCGAGGCCAAAGAATTTGTTATTTATTCGCAGTAATTATTAATGTTTCTGCAGAAAGATTTTCTTCTGGTAATACAGAGTGGAATCAAACATTCATACATCTTGGCTTCATAATCACTTTGTGTAATTACTCTTGCAGTTTTTAAATTGTTGTGTGTAGCTCTTATTCAAAGTGATTAGACTAATTTTTTGTTTGTGCTCAAGTGATTTGGTCATCTGTTAATATAAGTAAGTTATTGTTGTTATACATGCTGCACTGTAGACAAACATAACCGTTACACATTCTTATTGTGAGACTGTGTGTGTGGTGGAGATTAGGGGAATATCAGCAAGGCATAATAATCAATGCTAAAAAAATCTTTCTTTGGAATAGCATTTATTCCAGTTTGTTTTTGTAGTTATATGTGTTGCAAATGGTTCTGATGGCACTGCAATCAGAATTTGAATATATGATAGTTTGCCCCAATTATTCTTGGGTTTCTGTACAGTTATTTGGTTTTGAGTATCTGGCAACACTGGGGAGCGGGAAAAAACTTTGTACAGCAACTCAGTTAGTAAAATCACTCGCATTATTATGAAATTCCACCTAATAAACCACAGATCATTCAGTTCCTTTTTTCATTCAGTACTGTTTAGCTTCATGGACATATTTAATTCTACTGTAAATTATTCAGGATAATATTGAGAATTAATAAGTAATAACTGATTAATATTTCATAACTGATGTTAGTTGAATAAAAATAAATAAATAAATATGAGAATAGAACGTCAAAGCCATAAAGGTCACAGTTTAGAAAAAAAAGGAGAGAAAAGGAGAAACGGCTGGTTTTGGTCTTGCTGGCCTGGGATGGTCTTCATGAGAGCCAGTTTCATCATGATGCTTGATGGGTTTTGCAAATGCACTCGACAATACTGTTCGCACAAGAACTGTTCCAGCACAGCTGACCTTCATGTCTTAACCGTAGTTGTTACTTAACTACATGATTTCATATGTTGTTATCTCATAGTTTTGAAATCTCCAGTATTGTTCTAAAAAAAAGAAAAAACATTGAATTAGAAGTTTATTTATTTTTTTTTTTTACTGGCACTGTAGATATACTGTCAATAGAATGACAAAATATTATATAGGGGTATTTAAATCAACCCAGGACTTTTGGTGAAGTTTCTTGTGAATTAAGGCATACAGTAAGACCAACTGTAGTCCCTTAAAATAAAATAAAAAATTACATAGTCACATTCTAGTTTAGGCCTTTGCTGTACCTTTGAACAAAGTAAAAGTGTCCTCTAATAAAGCTAATCAAGTCAAGTACAGATGCATGATATATCTATTTAAGTACTGTAACAAAGTACATGTACTTAGTTACTTCCAACCTCGGGAACACAAATACATTGTAATTAATCAGGGTCAAATTGCATAGCCTTCATTCTGTGTCAGAATGCATTACAAGGTTCAGCTGAGACTCACATAAGGCATTTGCAGTCACACTGAACTAAATCGAGTTTGTAACGGTGTTTTACAAAGTTACAGTGTATTTCGCACAAATTAAACTCATCTTTCTCGGGAACTAGACATATGAGTAACTGGAACCAGCCAAATGGATAACTGGATCTATGGCTAAATGGCTAAATTAGTTTTATGGTGTACTGGAACTAGAAATAGAAAAAAATTACCTTCGTGCGACTGCATAAGCTTCACATGAGTCTCAGCTGGACTTTGGAATTTGGTCCCATTTACTTACTTCGTACGCATGTTCAAAGTGACTTGCATCATGGTCGTCTTCATGGTAAAATGGAACCATCCTCAGTCCCCCACGCATCACATCAGACAACATGGAGCCTTCATGCGATGAGATCTCCAACCAGAAGCAGGGCACCAGGATGAGACAGACATGTCCTGAGGGCAGAGGGGGAGTGGATTGCTGGCAGCTCAGTAGTGGCATGTGTAGCTCGACAGAGAGACAGGGAGAGGGAGAGAGTAGAGAAGAGAAGGAGAGGTAACAGTTAAGTATGTTAAGTATGTTCACAGTCACATAATGTATAAAGTGAATATATATTTAGTGCAGAGTTCAAGCAGTTTTTACATCAGGTGGATTAGACTGAGACTGATGTAGATGATGTCTTAATATGCTTATGTTTACTGTGTTATCTAAATGGTGTATGTATGCAATACTTTGACTGCCTCATGAAAGATTAATATATGTTTAATTAAATCAACGATCAATCAATCTACCTTAGCTTCAAAAATATTTTGAATCAAATGTATCCACTTCTTTTTTTTTTTCATTACAAGATCACACATATTCAGCATAATTGTCATATATTCTTCAGTTGGCTGATCATTTTTAATAATTTTAAGGATTTTTTTCCTAGAATGATAAATTCTTAAAAACTTAAATAGGAAAAACTTAAAACAGGTGCAAAACTTAAAATAGTAACAGATGTCTATATTATGTTGTATTCAGAAGTGGGTAGAGTAGCCACATATTTACTCAAGTAAGAGTAGCTGTACTTCAAAATAATATTACTCAAGTAGAAGTAAAAAGTAGTCATCCAGAATATTACTCACGTAAGAGTAAAAAAGTATTCGGTGAAAAGATACTCGCACTGAGTAACTGTTTCAAATGTAATGTTAGATTTTTTTATATTAGTATTTTAGTATTAGTATTTTTTATTATTTTATATCATATTATATATTAGTGTATATATATATATATATATATATATATATATATATATATATATATATATATATATATATATATATATGCATATGATGAAGTGTTTTTGAAGTCTGTTTGGCAGATAAAAAAAGACACCGCAGTATGAAGCTGTTCTTTTGCAAGCGAAACATGCTTTGTATATGATGCCAGGGGTGTATCATATTTTTTGGGATGCATAAAAATGTACAACCTGTGTGTTGGCGATTAATTCCATACTGAAACATACTTATATATTCATAGACTGTTAAAGTAGCATCATATGTACAATTAAAGTTAACATATAATCTCACAAACATGAAAAAAGCATCTTATACTCACCGCAAGATTGTACACTAACCGCAAGATCCCGCTAGTAGCAGCATGGCTTTATGGGCGAATTAGAGAAAGTTGTGGAAAGTATTGTTTGCGAATGCGCAAGTGAGAGTATGTAGGACGGATTCACAGGTAGGATGAATTCATAGAACATCGACGGAAGTTTTTTTTCCCACTATGCCGCCTGACCTGATTGGTCAAACGAGGTCATGTGATTATTGTTGGTGTGTCTGATTGGTGAAACAGTCATGCGGTAGATCTACCGGCTGCATGGTTACAATAAATGGTTAGAAATGTTCTGAGTCGAGCGTGGCGGAGTAAGAGTAGCGTTTCTTCTCCACAAATCTACTCAAGTAATAGTAAAACATATGGTGCAGTATAACTACTCATAGGAGCAAATCTTTTCCAAAAAGTTACTCAAGTAAATGTAACGCGTTACTACTCACCTCTGGTTATATTGCCAGTATATGTCTGGTTTATTGTAATCTTATAATAAGAAATACTAAATAGATTTCACTGAATCAATAGGTTTTATGTTGACTTGGTTGTTTTCTATTGAGCAATAACACACTGTGGCTTTGCAGTGAATGCCGCATGCTTAACCTCATTTTCTTAATCTGCTGTAAATTAAGTCATTGATTGCCTTATTTTACTACTAAGCAGAAGAGATGTCATGCCACCTTATTTAATAAATTAGTCCAGATGTTAGAAACATGTAGATGGATCTGTAGAATGGCTGCTGTTCTGAGTGATTCCTACTTTCAGATACGTGAGAGCCAAGTGCCATGCGCATTACCACAGTAATGGGAGTCACTGAGATGCAGTTCCTTATAGTTCTGGTGTCAGGTAGCTATATTGGGCTTACTCTTGATTATGTAATAATGCTTATATAAGAGTGCATGGAATTAGTCATAGTCATTAAATTGTGAATGACAGAATGTTCTCTGTGGTAATATAACCAAGATTCGGGGCTATATGTGGGCTATGTGTAGCTGAAATAAGATGTTATAAGCGCAGTGTAGTAAAAGTGAGTCTGATAATGCAAAGAAATCTTGTCTCGTCCTTCATTTATTTAAACCGTATCACACCATCTTTGGTGCATAGAAATGTTAGGTTTGTTTAATATTGAAACAGAGAATGATTCAGGCACATAGAAAATGCAAAGTCTTATAAATGTGTAATTTGTTACCCAATCACCCGTGACTTTAAAGTCTGTGCAATTCAACAGAATAACGACAAAATTCAAGCAAAAGCACATAAAACTGATCAAAAGAAGTACAAAAACTATATACAAATAAAACTCTTAACACCTGAAAAAAAAGCATTGTGTGCTGAAATTTACCTGTGCATGGAAGAAAAATCACTTAAATGTGCTGATAGTCATTATACATTTTTACTACATATTATTCTATAGTGACTATAGTCAAATAGTCGTTTTTTGAAACGTTCCTCATCCAAAGCATTTTTGTTGCCTTTAAGGAATGATTGGGATCAGAAACCAGCTTGCTTGCACGTTATTAAAAACAGTACAACTGAAGGTCTTAGTCATATGGTAAAGGTTAAACCATAGGTATTAAATAATAACTGTGAAGAATGCTTCAGATTTGGCAGGAAAGTAAAAGTCAACATTTTTTTTTTCATAATGAATTTTCTGCAAATTCAGGCCTCTATTAAGATATAACTAATCATATCAAATAATTATAATCAAATAATTGATGCACACAAATGAAACTGGGCTAAATATTAAGATTAATATACACTGGAAATGATGCTTCAAAATCACATCAAAATCTAGAGAATGGTACAAAATTACTAGATGTCTGTCATAGCTTTTTACAGACGTAATTGGAACATAATTAGCATTTTAATATGGGATGTTTTTGCATCTTAGATTTTCAAATGCATTTGTTTGTCCTTCCATGGTTTTTACTTTTTTGATTTTTTTTTGTTAGCTTAATCAGACTGAATGAACAATATGTGAAAGAAACATGCTAATCCACATTACATGAAATCAATTTCAGATAAAAATCCCTGTGGGTTGTCATGCATTTGGATACTTCTAGCCCTACTTTATTATAATAATATTATTATTATTATGTTAGGTGGTGGTTTCTCACCAGAATCAGGGATTATAAAATGAAGTTAAACTTGGACTGGAGAAGTAAGATCATCTATACAGCCACGGGACAACTAAACAATATTACACAAGAGGGTGTGCTGTCGTACTGAATATCAGCACAGCTATGATGGGGTCGCAGGTCTGAGTGCAAATAACAGCTGTGCTCGAGTGTGATATTTCTTTTATACAACAGCAAATGGCATTCATCATAATAAATTATGATTTTTTTTGTTTACTTAACTAATCACACAACCACAGTTTACTCATATCCTTACTGGTGAAACTAGCATTGAGCTAGCAACCAACAGGTAGCCAGAGATGGGTAGTAACGAGTTACATTTATTATTTATTTCTATGAGTAGTTTTACTGCACCATACTTTTTACTGTTACTTGAGTAGATTTGTGAAGAAGAAACGCTACTCCTACTCCATCGGTTACTCAGTACTTAAGTAGTCTTTTCACCGAATACATTTTTACTCTTACTTGAATAATATTTTTGATGACTACTTTTTACTTCTACTTGAGCAATATTATTTTGAAGTACAGCTACTCTTACTTGAGTAAATTCTTTGCCTACTCTACCCACCTCTGTAGGTACGCTCAAAAAATATTTAGGCAAACAATTACGATTTATGCATTTTGATTGCATATAAAATATCCATCCATTTGGATTACATATTTTTAGCATAATCAAACTAATAAACTTTGTAATTCTTATTTGCAAGTTATATGTAAAAATGATATGAGTATGTATTATTACATAATAAATCCAATTTATTTTAAATGCATTTAGATAATTGTTAATAATAAACTCAATTTATAAACATGAATATATTTTTTTATTCCTCCCAAATCCCAATATACAATACAAAAAAAAACAGACCACCTTGTTTCAGATTTTATTTATTTGATATATTTTATGCTTCAAGGCATATTTTAAGAATAACAACCAAAAACCAGATGAAAAAAAAAAGTATTGTAAAACAGTTAAACCTGTTTTACAATACATTACAATAACATTCAGAGCCACAAAGCTCAGTGGTGTCTTTGCACTTACACTCTTTTATGCATGTTTAATTGTGATATCGTAGTATAGAGTGAACATTACACAGCAAATATTAAATAACTAAAACCACCAATAACTAAATTCAATTTTCAAGCATTGAAGTTTAACAGTACAAAGCACAAACATTTAGAACAAGTCAACCCACTTGCACTGAAGAAAGGAAATGTCTGTTAATTAATCACAGAAGCATCTTAATATTCAGTGCTTGGACTTTTGGAAACAGTTTGGTACTCTCTTGCTCCACCAGAATTTTCATGCACGATTCATTCTTTTTGGAACGAATCTTTAATGTGACTCAGAAGAATGAGTAGACTCGGATTCGTTCATTTTCTACTGGGCACGCATGTGCAAAGCATCGCAAAACCTCCGTAGGTTATGTACAGGAAACAGAAATAAGTAGTCATTTGAGTCTTTGACAGAATTTAACAGAATTGAACAGTTCTCCTTAATGAGTCTTAATGAGGACTAGAAGATATGATGGTCAGCTGCTCATTCTGTTTATAATATGTCCTTAGCTGCACTGTAATATTTTCATTACTGGAACTATAGCTAAAATTTGTGTATGTAAATATGTTGGGGGTCTGTTTATTGAAAATGTAACATTTAATTTTATTTCTGGTTTATTTCTGTTATTTATCCTATTATGCTCTATATCAGCACTCTGGAAAGTATCTTGTCCAATCAGATTACTCAGTCGGAACAGACTGTTGTATAATTAAAATGATTACTAAATGATGCATTATAGTGTAAATTTCTGTACATAGAAATGACTTCATTATTAGTTATAACCAGTTATAACTAATAACCTCATTATTAGTTATAACTGGTTTTCATAATGGGTTTTGGTAATGAGTGTAACCTCCATTCATTTTTTAAAATGTCTATTTATTTTTCAAGCTGTTATAATTAATTATGTGCACACACACACACACACACACACACACACACACACACACACACACACACACACACACATTTTTGGAAGACAAAACTAAGAAAGGTGGAAAGAAAAGCCAAACCACCTGAGGAATCTATTGTCCAGACTTACAAAGACAAGTAGAAGGGCCTTGTGGAATTGTGAGCTGTCAACAATACAAAAATCTGTGACAAAAAGAAATAACCTTGTACTGTTGCTTTGCTTAAATTAAAATCAGACAAGAATGATGATATGATCAAAACTCTGGAGGATCTCACAGCCTTTGCTTCAACCTGGACAGATATCTCCTGCATCAAATTGGTGTCACTCATGGAAATTTGTAAACCTGCAGCCTCATATCAAAGATACTGTAAATCACGGGTACTGAAAGACACTAGCAGTAATATAAACAACAATAATAATCTATATCTGTGGAAAAGGACTGACAAAGCAGTGCCTGCTGAATTATTTAAACAAGAAATGTCAATGTCAGTCTGGCGGTAATCATGTAAGTATAAAAAAACAAAAGGAAGAAGCTAATGGTGTAAGAAATAAACCAACGCCTGTAAGAAATAACAAACCAGATAAGCCTTGGAATACCACAGCATGTAAAGGTCATCATTTGAAATGAATGACTCCTGGATATCGGTGAACGTAAGGAAAAACATAGTAAATTTGCATGTAACTAAGATTCTCATATCATCAGGTGCAACTCTAAAGCAAGTCAAAATCAGCAACCCTCTTGCTTCACGCAGGCTGGGAAAACTCATGTAGGCTTTCTAAACCAAACTCCCAAATGCCACAGGAGTAGATTTCAAATCTCTCTGAGCCCTAAGCAAATTTACCACTTGATCCTTGAATCTACCAACCAATAGTAAATGTTTCAAGAGAAGAAAAATACAAAATCTTGCAGAGTTCTTGGTTCCAAGCAGAGAATGTGCTTCCATATGTCAGTAATCATTTGAGAAGAAAAAAGCAACACAGAATCAGAAGGGTGCTAAATCAAAATTACAATTGGGAAGACAACAAAAGCTTCCTGGAAGTTACAGAAACATCAGCTCAGACAAAACAGGGTCAGGGGTAGCTTCCCAAACATGGCCCCTCACCATGGAAGCTACCAGAGCACAACCTTCTTTGAATCCATCCATTATGTATACTCAGGGCATTAGGTGGGTGCATCCTGGATGGGATGCAGGTGTTCATGGAGGTCCACAACACCGAATGTTAATAGCACAGTGAATAGCATACAAGGCTGTACTTAAAGCCTCCTACCATTAAGGAAGCATTTCCCCAACAAGAGTGGAATAAATCATGGAAGGCACAGAGGTCTGATGGAAAGCATTTGCGCAACTCTGAACTTTTAAACCTCATTAAACAGGAACTTCAACAAGCACTAGATACTTCCTGGATATGTAGTATCATGCAGCTTTTATGAAGTGAATCTACTGACTCATCATGCATGCAGTTTTAATTAACGGCTGATGTAGTGCAGTTTAAGAGTATAAGTCTAAATGGACTACATGTCATGAAAGATATCAAACCCACAACCACCATCATTTTTTCAAGCTGAGTCATAACCATTCTCTGCATGCCACATGGTGTTCACAAGTTCAGTGGATATCTACTTTATAATCTTATAAATGCCAGACTCCAAAAGTAGGGTACATATTGGAGGCTCATGAAGCTTCATGATGCATTAAAACTGGGAGAAGCAAGTGCAAACATAAACATGGTCAAAATAAAAAGCAAGAAATTATTAAATAAATAGCAAAGAGTCAGCCACATTGCAAAGATAATACAGTGTAACCTTGGATTGTGAGCATAATTCATTCCAGAAGCGCGCTCGTATTCAAAACACTCATAAATTGAAGCGAATTTCACCCATAAGAAATAATGAAAACTCTAATTATTTGTTCCACAACCCCAAAAAATAAATATATAAAAATAATCAATACAAAATATAAAATAAAAATAAAACAATTTAACCTTAACTTAATCTTTGAAAAAGTAAAAATAAATCCTGCCATTATAACACACGTGTTATAATAAACACACATATATACAAACACAAAATAAAAGATGCTTTACATGCACACATGTGGTAACAGTGTTATAGTAAACAGTACATGCGTCCACCGGTGGTTACTATACAAGTGACAGACGAGCACTAAGACAGAGCAGGGGAAGTGATTACCCACTTTTCCACAGCGCGAGATAGAGAAAAATTATTGGCTCAGCTGTGATCATGTGATGCTCGGCATCAAAACAAGAAGGACATGTGTGCCACATGCCACATAAATCAAGGCACGCTTGTTTTTCAAGTCAAAATTTATTTAAAAATTTTGCTCGTCTAGCGGAACACCCACAAACCGCATTGCTCTCAATCCGAGGTTCCACTGTACTAGGTACAAAGTCAACCAAGGACAAGGTGAAGCCACTTCAGTGGGTACCATTGTAGTACTGCTACTGTGGTACCCATATGATTCAAAAAGTATTGTGTATTAATCTTTGGAAGGTACCATAACAAATAAAAGGTCACTGCAGAGATTACTATATAAATATTACGATTATGGTACTTAAACATGTATAACATATTTTTGACAGTATCCTGGTATGTGTTCCATATTACCATTTACCATACTATAGTATACGTACCATTGTACCTAAGTATGATAGTAGTATGATAGTAGAACCATGTACCACAGTATAGCACATAACAGAAAATATAGTACTAATAATTATAATATAATACTAATAATAATATATAGTACTATAACAGAAAATAATGTAAATGTACCTTTATCATAGTCAAAATGTCTTATGGATTGAGACAAGATGACTGGCATTATTTGGTTTATTTATTACATCTCTCTCTCTCTCTCTCGCTCACTCTCTCTTTCTGTCCCTTCGCCAGCACATAAACAGATTGGACAGTAGAGTGTTATTAATGCGTCCTGCTTTCACATCATTAATACTGTAACCCTACAGGCCAGCCTTACTTCTGATGCCAAGTTTCTTTCTTTTTTTATTTTGTTTATAGTTACATTAAATGTTGTAAAATTTCCAAGAAACATGTTCGTTGGAGTTTTCACTTTAATTTCAATAAAGAAATCCGTTGAACCATAAACTCAAGGATTATAATACGAGCATAAATTGTTCGTAACTTTTCACCCCTTTCTAAATCCAAGAATGATATCTTAAATTTTTTTTTTCAGTTGAAAAAAGTGGGAAAACAATTAAATCTAACATCACATTGCAACCAAGAGTTCTGTATTCATGTCAACCCATTTATTCATTTATTTCTCTGTTAAATAGTATAGTTTAAAATAATCATAATAATGATATCAAAGCTCCTACAGATGTGCTTTCCTAATTCAGACCTCATGACCAGTGATGGCTTTTGTGATTTGCATAATGCCCATCACCTGCAGGTCAGAGTATAATTTTTATTCCTGGTTCACTGCGGATGATGATTGAGGCTAATCATACTAATGAAAAATAAAATGAGCAATCCAGGGTGTTATATTTCCCCTTTATTATTTTGGAGCCCATCTGCTGCTATGCACAATTTGTCATCTGCCCTTTACCCTAAATGTGCAAAGAGCACAAAGACACCACATCAATATTGGTGAGTACTAAATAAGAGTACTGGAAATGGGCTAGAACTTACATGAACAACCTTTCAGTACCTTTTCAGGTCCTCGGCTTCCATGGTTGCGGTTATCAACTATGGCAAATGCTTTTAGCAGGCGATTTTGTGAAGTTCCGGTTTTATAAAATAATTTATGTACAAAGATTTAAATAAGTAGTTAGCATTTGGTGATAACATTTACTTTTAAGTTCTTTACCTGCTGTAAACAGACTCGTTTCATTTAAGTTACCCTGATTGACTGGAGTCAAGTATTATATGTTAGCTAGTAGTCTCTATATGTTAGCTAACTAGCTTATTCGATGATAGCTTTATCTGTTACCTAACATTAACTCCCCATATACATCAGCTGGCATTTTGCTGTGTTCAACATGAAATAAAAATCTTTTTTTTTCTTTTTACATTAGCTCTTTATATGGTAGCTAGCATTAGCTTTTCATATGGCAGTTTACAGTACATTAGGGCTTTGTTTAAATAAAGCAAATAGTAAATAAACTTACAAAAAATAAAATAAAAGGTTCTTGGCTGAGTTAAAACACAGACAATTTACAATTCCTACTGTAAAAAGTTTTGGGAAAGTAAATACATCATAAATTCATGCCTGCTAATGCTAGTGTAATGTAATGCTGCTAATTAGTGTGTGATTCTTTTCTGTCAAATCATATAAAATTATCAACTTACAAATGTTCCCTTTTAATCTTATTTTGTAGCAAGTCTCTGTCTGAGGGACTATCTTAAGCTAAATAATGTGCAAAAATGAATGAGATTAAACAACCCATAACAGAGACTTCAATCTACAGACAGTCTGTTCATATGTTCAGCAGTTCTGATAATGGTTTTCTTTTCACAAACTTGCTTTGCTCCTACAGAGAAAAATGCTATGTTAATAAGTTGAACTTGATGTGTTCATCATAGAAATTTGTGATGAGTCAGCATTTCCAAGTAATGCAGAACTTGTAAGTGAGAAACACTTTAATGAAACATGTGCACAGTCTAGTTCTCTAAAATGATTTTTTCTGCAGATGAAGGCTATTTTCGTAGTAAAAAAAACACCTCATGTCACTTTTACTGACATGTACAGTATACCCAGGATTTCAAGAACATGTCAGAGCTTATGTGCAGGTTATGATGAAGTGGGGTGGCTGGTATAAATTTAGCCAGAAAGGCAAAGCATGCCATGGCTTTAAAACACAACAAAATCTAAATAATAATATAAACTTAAAATAAATAAATAAATAAATAAATAAAAAAAATTTTTTTGCATTTAATATTGTCAAAAAAAGACGTACTTCAAAGGGGTCCTCCAATCATATTTGAACAATTATTTATTTGACCTTTCATCCATTTACCCTAAGTTTTTTTTTTTTTTTTTGCCTCATTGCAAAGTTGTGCTCTTATGGTGTAAAAATTAATTACAGTGGAACCTTGGATTACGAACATAATTCATTCCAGAAGCAGGTTCATATATCAAAACACCTGTAAACCAAATCATATTTTCCCATAAGAAATAATGGAAACTCAAATTACTTGTTCTGTAGCGCAAAAAAAACAAAAACAAAAACATAAAGTAATACAACAAATTGCCTTTATAAAAAAGTAAAAAAGTAAATCCTGACAGATAAGTGTTTCCTTTACTGCAAGCAGGCGCTGTGTATTTGTGTGTGTGTGTGTGTGTGTGTGTGTGTATGTGCGTGATACTCGCTACTCGTAAACAAAGACTTGTTCGTTTCCCATCACAATTTATAAAAAAAAATTGTAACACTTGCAAACCGCGTTACTTGCAATCTGAGGTTCCACTGTATAAAATTTTTCTTACATTTCACATTTCAGATATGTCATCATTGTCAGAGTTTAGGATTTCACTTAAAATGTTAGTCAACACATTTTAAGTCTAACGAATGCCAGCAACCAATTAGTGCACATCAAAATGTAACTAATAATAATTTTTATCATGTATTAATTATACTGATTATTTCTTTGATTAATCATACTTTTGTTCAACATATGTTTGAAAATGTTCAAATAGATCTGTATGTTTCCTAATCAAACATAAGCATTTGTATATTTTGTTTTGTCTGATTTTCAGTTTAGAGTGATAGAAAACTTGAAAACTCATGAAAGCAGGAACTAATATATACACACAGTCTTATGCAAAAGTTTAGACACCCCTTAATAAATAACAGATTTTGGTGATTTAACACATGTGATGTTAACACAGTCTCTCTTGGAAATGGAAAACTGGACCCTATATAATCAGGACTTATATAACAGCTTGCGTTTTATAGCCAGATTTTCTCCCATTCTTCCTTGCAAAAGGCATCTAGTTCTGTAATCTTCTTGCATGCACAGCTCCTTTAAGATCCAGCCACAAATTTTCAATGTTGTTTAAATCAGGGGACTGTGATGTCCATTCCATAACCTTTGGCTTGCGTCTACTGAGGTATTCCATAGTGGATTTCGAGGTATGTTTAGGATCACTGGCATCAATAACTTAACCCATGGTTGTTGCACTAGGGTTGAAGAGTCAAAGTATTTGTAAAGCTTTGAAATTGGCATTAATAATAATAATAATAATAATGTTTTTCATATTTTATGTTTGTTCAATTTATAGCATATGAAGTAACTGTGTTTGCTGTAAATATTGTGCATTTTTTCCATTTCCAAGAGAGACTGTGTTAACATCTTTTCAATTAAAAAATCACCAAAATTTGTTATTTATCAAGCGGTGCAAAAACTTTTGCATAAGACTGTATATTATTATTTTTTTGTCAGATCAGATTAGATTGTCATGACAGTTCACATTCATAAGCACAAGTGACCAACTCTAATGTGGATGCGCGTGTACTCTGAAACTGCACACATGTGCACATCGATATGTGTTTGACTATTATATTCGAACGCCTGCTCAAACATCTTAATAAGTGGGATTTTGTTCTGGAGAACGGCAAGCAGTTAGTCGGCTGTATTTGTTGAGGTACAGATGAAGGAAGAAAGCAATACCCATCATTTAGCTGTTTGAACAACGCTATGAAATCCCTACGCTGCTAGTACTACGCTGCTAGTCCATATCAGTGAGTGTCCCACACAAAAAGTTGTGTGAATTCTGATCTGCCCGTTCTCATTCAACTTACATGACCACGTATCAAATTAATATCTGATCACATATGAAACATCAAAACATCAGATTTATGCATTCAGACAGATTAAAAAAAAAAAAGCCTAAGAGACACTAAAAAGCTGGAACCAGATAATAGTTGACAATTTTGTTAAAAAAAAAAAAGCTAAAACAGTATATCAACTATGGAAACAGTTGCCAATTAATTTCCAGTCAATCAATTAATCAATCTAATTAAAACCAAATGCTTCCCCTAGGCAATTACATTGACTGTCCTTTTGAAATACAGATCTCCAAGTTATCAAAGCGAATACTTCTAAATTACTAACAGTTTCCTCCATATGTCACTTCTAGTTTCACTGTCTGACAAACATGCACTACAGGATACCGTTCTTCCTCACCAACGTACCTATTATATGATAGGAGAACACGTTACCCCTAAAAATGATGCACAACGCTGCCACGCACTAGAGGGATAATATCCAATTATCTGCTGTTAACACATATCTGTATTTTGGAGTTTTGTTGGAGCGAGTGCAGCAGCACCACTAATGATTATAAGAAAGACTTTCACTGAACAAAGTTAGTTATTCTAAAATAAACTAGTTTAAAAAAAACTAACTAAATTATATATAAATAAATAAATATAAAATAAAAAAAAAAGTAACCTTTGTCCATTCAGTGTCACATCACACACACACACACACACACACACACACACACACACACACACACACACACAAATAAAATTTTATTTAGAATAGTTTTTCTTTCGTTTTCCTTTATTAAACCTATGCATCTAATTTGTTAAACTTAGATTTAATTATATGCATATTTAATTATGAAAATTAGTAATTTTCTGACTGGGAACTAAAAAGAATGTTTCTTGTGAAGTTTTTTTTTTTTTTTACGTTTGAAATGACTAGCGAAAGTCAAAAGGCTAGGAACAAAACACATGCGTTTAGAAAACTAGTCACGTCCTCACATCTATATATGCCATTGGGAGGCTTTAGGAGTGAAGATCATAAGTTCAGCCACAATGGGGGAATTAATTCCCTTTTCAATTTTGTTTCAAAACAGCGGCGAAACAAATATAAAGAGTGTCAATTCTTGGAACGCAGAGCTTCTGTAATTCCACAGAAATGCCAGCAGGTGAAAAAGCAGGCTGATTTTCCAGGCTCAAGCGTCTGCACAGAGGATCACAGTTTCTTTGTTCCTGATGCAATGTTTCCTTTTTTCATTTATATGCTGAAGGCTTTCTTTGCATCAAACTGTTTATAAAGTCCACATTTTAAACCCACATGCACTGCACAAACTCTGACAACGCTGGCTATAATTTATATTCCATCCATCGATCTAGGTACCACTGTTGCATAATAGGGACCATGGAGGCCAATGATGACCAGTGAATAGTAATAAAAATTCAAACACTACAGGTAATTTGGGAACGCCAATTAGCCATAATCTGCATGTCTTTGGACTGTGGGAGGAAACCCACCCACCAAGCACGGCGAGAACATGCACACAGACCCCAAGGTGGGAATTGAACCTGACCCGGAATCTGGAGGTGCACGGCGACGGTGCTAACCACTAAGCCAGCGTGCCACTATAATTTATATTAAAGGATACAATATGTCATCGTTTCTATAACTATAGGTTTAGTGTTGCTGTGACAATGTGTCTGAAAAAGAAGTTTAAACTAAATGTTGAAGTTTTCTTTAAGAAGATGTTTAATGAAAGAAGTCTCTCAATGTCAGAGCTTTCTAATGAAAAAAGCATTTTGTGCCACAGGAAAGTCTTCAAGACAGAGCTTTCTTGTTAACAGGACAAGCTGCAAAGTAGATAAAAAGTAGAAAACGGTCTGGGTTAGTTGCTAGCGGTTAGCAGGTAGCCACTAATAGTTAAGCTTCACTTTCTTTCAGCTCTTTGTTGTGGATTGACTTTTATATCGCTAAATACTGAGGATGTCATCATGAATTTCAATCTTCCATACATTTTCCCCTTATTTTGTTCATCAGGAATGTGGATGAGAAAAGACTGAAAAACACTTGAGGGAAATACTCGATGAGGTTCGGAAATGGACGTTTCCATTCCTTGTGTTCTGGCTATAAAAATGCACTTCCGCAAAGGGAACTTCCTGTCTTCTTGATGTTTATCGGCGGTTGGAATACGCTATGATGCATCTCTTTCTTCTTTCTTTTAGTTTAAATCCTCTTTTCTAGACCCTTGACCCTAGACCCTTTCTTCCTTGTCCTCTTTCTCCATTACTTATAAACAGCATGCTGACGGTGGGTCAGCACTTGCGTCTGGTTACTCTTCTCAAAGGAACACTGTAGGGCAGGGTGTTTTTTAAGCTTTAAAGCTGCAGTTTGTTTTATCTGGAAAATAGCAGACACATTTTGTAGACCTCTAAGA
The DNA here is from genome assembly GCA_013621035.1 of Clarias magur. Lineage (NCBI taxonomy): Eukaryota > Metazoa > Chordata > Actinopteri > Siluriformes > Clariidae > Clarias > Clarias magur. The sequence goes on along the minus strand of QNUK01000027.1, from coordinate 2,904,907 downwards.
CTAATCAGTTTTGCTGCTTATACCCTGTTGAATCTAAGCATCCTTTTCAAGTCTTATGATGTCACACATATCTCTATTGTTCAGCCAGCTCCCAGGATTGTTTTTCACAATTCATGGTTTTCATACTCAGCTGTTTCTCTTGTCTGTCAATTATTTATTTCTCTTGTTTCATGTTGCCTGTCTGTGTTGTTACCTTAGATCTGCAGACTGAAATGGCCATGGCATGCCAATTTTTTAGTTTGTTCCTGCCAACAACGCAGTTTTTGTTGATGTTTGTATTGTTTGTAATTATCATGGTGAAAGATCATCTGCGATCAAATTGGGTTAAAACTAATTCTGATACTTATCAGAACATTATCTTCACGGATGACAATTGGATTTCACATTTAATTGTGCGGTAAGCTTTCTACCTATGTATGCAAAGGAAATATCTGTTATTATAAACACCACTGAACAAAAAAATAGGGGGGCGGCGGGGGGAGGGGGGGGTGTTTGGGGTCAGACAAAAAACACTGAATGAAAGAATTTCAGTCAGAGGTGGATTTATACCTCTCACTTCTTTTAAGTCAGTGCTGCTGTTTTTCCTGAATTTGAACTAGTGATCCTTCTTACATTTGGCACACCAGGTAGAGAGTGAACCCCTGCAAGCCCCAGCATATATGTGTGTGAGTATACACCACTTTCAGGATTGTGTGTGTGTGTGTGTGTGTGTGTACGTGTGGTCACAGGTAATGATGCAGCCACATTTCAGGGCCTGGTCTCTGGTGAAAGCGAACCCCGCTGACCCTCTCAGCTCTGATGGCTCGCCGCCTCTGAGCCTGCTGCCTGTAGAGCATACATGCTTTTCTAACAGCCAATTTAAACTGGTCCCTGTCAGCAGCAGCAGTCTCCCACAGTCTCAATGCACAAAGCTAGAATTCTAACACGCAGGAGGCTAGAGCACCCCGAATATGTGAAGGATCACACTGCTGTGGACTCAACAAGTTTGACTTAATATATAATTGTTATTAGATAAAAAAAAAAATGCATTCATACATTAAATGACCAGTCTTAATTATGCTTGAAATCTTTGTGCAAATTTGAATGATAGAAGGCAGTGTGTTTCAATTTCACGCAATACATCATGAGGAAAAGTACTATTTTGAGCGTTTCTATCATTTTTCAAGCACTGCTACTAATTTCCATTAATTAATCTATGAATACAGGCTTAATAAAGTGTTGCTATGAGGTCTAATACATACCATCTGCTCAGTAAGATAGTGGATCCCCACTTGGATAGTGACACAATTTTCATCATTTTGCCTCTCTGCTCCACTACAAAGAATTTGAAATGAAGCAATGACGATGAGATTGAAATTACAAATGTTGCTTACAAAGTCCGTTCATTTCAACAGGCTTACAAGTAATTCCATCCATCCATCTAGGAACCTCTGTAGTCCAACTACTGACTGTGGCGTCCAATGGTATCCATTGTATTTATTCCCATTTTTACAGCCATGGTAATTGGCGTTCCAAATTGCCCATAGTGTGTGAATGTTGATCGGAGGTTCTACCATCGTATTTATTCCCATTCTAACAACCATCCGGCAACATTAACACACTAAAGAAACAAACAAACACTAAAGGAACACGAATTAGCCTAATCTGCATGTCTTTTTACTGTGGGAGGAAACAGGAGTACCCAGAGGAAACCCTCGGCTGAGTCTGTCTGAACCCGGACCCAGAATGTGCCACCATATAGTATATACACAACCAGTATATGGATAGTGAAGATTTTCACTTTGCTTCTGTGCACCACAATGGATTTGAAATGAAGCAATGAAAATGTGATTGAGGTTTAGACTTGCACCTTTAACTGGTTAAGAATTACAAATATACCTAAATATATAAATAGTCCCTTCATTTTCACAGGATCACAAGTAAATCAATATACTAGCACATGTACACATTTTGTGAATTTTTAAATGCTTGGATGCAAGACATTTACAGTTGATGACTGCATGTTGTGGACATGACCAAATGATGAGTTTCCTCTCTTGAGCTGCTTTTGCAGGCCATTACTACAGCTGTCTTCAGCTGCTTCTTGTTTGTGGGGTTTTCTGCCTCCTATTTTCTCTTTAGTAAGTGAGCAGCATGGTCAGTTAGGCTGATTGTCAAACCCAGGTAAGAGAATTCTATTTCTTTACCTTAAGTAGCTCATAAGTTGCTTTTGCAGTATGTTTTGGGTTGGTATTCATCTGTTTGGTGAAATGCTATCCCATCAATTTAACAGCACTGAATTGAATCTGAACAGAAAGTATCCTGTACTTTACACGCTCATGTCATAACTCTGTCTTCATAAAGTGGTACCTTGGGCATATAAACTGAATCTGTTCTGGAGGTGAAGGCACTAATCTGTCCTTAAGGCAAAATTTCTTATTGCAAAACACATTTTCTAAAATGAAGTAATGTAAATGCAGATAATCTGTTACAGCCATGCAAAAATATTACAGATTTCAAACACAATAATAATTTTTTAAAATATATTTTTGCACATAAAAACTATCAAAACATTTTTAAAAAAGAAACAGAAATAAAGTGAAATATGAAATAAATAGACATTAAACCTCACGTAACCTGAATTTATGATTCCTCATTGCACCAGCTTGTTGTAAAAATAAAACTAAAAGTGGCTATATTTTCTTTTTGCTACCATCCTTGGTAACGTTCTTGGGACCCATTGTGCTATGTCTTTACTACATATGGCAAAAATGGCAAACAGCAAACATATATAAACTCGTTTTGCTTGACTTTCCTCTGACCTTTCTTTTGTACAATTTAATTACAACTTAAATGCACTTAGTACTGTACAAAATTAGTTGTTCCAAAATAGCAAACTTCAAGTATACTAGTCATATACTAGTCAAACCATCTGTTTTTAAATTCATGAAGGAGACTCTCGACTGTAGGTTTTGACTTAAACTAACGTACACTTGAAGTTTGCTATTTTGGATCAACTACTTTTTTTTTTTACTAAGTTCATTTAAGTTGTAATTAAATTATACAAAAGCACAATTTTAAGTGTACTAAATATACTTTTGTGTGCTAATGTGGAACAACTTGAAGTATACTCAGTACACTTAAAATATATGGATGTGCGTACTAATGTACATTACATTCCTGACAGTAATTAATTAAATGTAAGTATATATTTAATATATTATAAGTACATCACAGCAATTTTTACTGTGTTACAAATACATGAGTAATATACTATAAGTATGATCTTATTGCAGCAGTAGCATGCTGTTATACTTCTGGGAAATTCTAACTACTAGAAAAGTACACTATACTTTATTATATCATACAGTACATACAATCATCTATACGACAGTATTGCAAATGTGTTAACACACACTAAATTAGGATCATTTACAAATGCTGAATGTATTTTCTACCCTATAACATGTTTTTGAAACAAATTACCTCAGTAATATAGAGACAGATTTTATTCGTGAGTTCAACAGATTTAATTTGCACAAGGTTACAAAAACAGAATAGAATATACAGGTACAGTATTAGTTCAAACCTGGTGTTATTTTGAATGCGCAAAAGTGATTTTCAGTGTGCAAAAACGAGTCTGAAAGCGCACACACTAGACAGTAGAGCACTAAATATAAACATAAATAAGTACATATGAATAAGTACAGTCAAATTCTATAAAAATATACTGAGACTACTGTATATTAAAATTTGTATTCTAATGTATACTTTCTTTACAATGTTACAACAATTATTTTGAGTATATATTTAGAATTATACCAAAATACTTTGAAAAACAAAGTGTAAATAAGTGTAAAGTGCTTTAAAAATTAGACCAACCTTTCACTTTAAGTATATTTTCCCATAATATATTTTTGGAAAGAGTACTATAACACAATTATTTTGAAGCATGTTTAAAGTTTAATTCCAAAACTTGGTAAAAGCATGATGTTAGTATACTTTTTACATATTAACTGATGGTACTTTTTGTTAGTATATTTGCAATGTACTATCAAAGATTTCAATATATTAGTAATACACTAAAGTGTTTTTTTTTTTTTTCAAAAAGAAAAGATTTCTGTGATCATCCACTTTAATTATACAATCATTCACCCGTGTGTGTCTTTGTGTGCCTGTGTGTGCACTGTAAACAACACATGGAACAGCTTTGGCATAGTTGCAAATGGAATTTGGATGTAATTCAAGCGCATGCACAGCATTTTGCAGCGACACTGGAACAATGGGAGAATTTCATGCAGCTGATGATGGAAAGCTTCAGAAATATAGCATCACGAGAATAACTCACAGTCTACAATTTTATTAATATAATCCTAAAAATTCAACTTTTCATCTAAATCCACGAATGGATAATGATTTCTGTATACAGCAAAGCAAGATAAAAGTTTTCTATACAGCACCAATAACAGGCATCGGTATATTATGCTGGTCAGAAAACCTGTTTGGAGACCTGCATTATGGTCCACAGTGCTTGTTTTTGTTTACGTGGGCCTCTTGTTAGCCATTTTGCAGATGGTCCCCGAGGGCTTTCACTCCACCCCATCGCAATTTGAAATCAGCAAGCGGCCAGCACTGCCAGATCCTTTTACAATGAGTAGAAGAATCATACTGTGCTTCAGAAAAACCCAGGGAAACACAGCGAAATCAGAATAAACCGTGATTTAAATTAGTGATGCTGATCCTAGTGACCTGTTTGTATACAAAATATCCGTAAAGTTTTTAACTATTTGAATTACAAAGGAAAGCTGGCCAACAAATATAGTCTTTATGACCTTTTTCGTAAATCAGCATGTTGCTTGTCTTTCAAGCAGTTGAAAGTGTGAGACAGTGGAAGACAGGAATAATGCATGGACAGCCTGAAGTACTGCACGGCAATGAATTATTCCTGATCACCGTGGAATAGTAATTACTGTGGCCTAACGAGAGTATAACAAAGGAAGCCCTACCCGACGACGTGCTGGAAATCCTGAAACCTTCCTTTTTGGTACACCTAGAGGAAGATGTCAAACTGACCTGGTCATGAGTAGGTGAGACGCGTATTCAGGTACGGACGCAAGTTCAGGTCACCCGGACTTCATTAAACTCAGCAAACAATACAATGTCATAGATCAAGATCAGGGTCAAAGTCCAGGCAAGGCTCAAGCGATCAACAAACAATATGAAATGAAGTAGGCAAGAGCAAGATGAGGAAATCAGAAACAGGATCAAAAACCAGATCAATATCCAACAATCAAATGATCTGGTGGTAACTTCTCTAAGAACAAAGAAACATTAGGACCTAAATATGGAGAATATAGAAATAAGTGCCTTAATGCTACAAGCTGCTATATGAGAGAGGACAAGGTGAAAATTGGGGAAATTTTATCAAAAGATATTTATTGGACCATATAAGCGTAGTAGTAAAGTAGAATGATGGCACTCCTTTTACTTTCAAATTTATTAATTTATTTTGCTTCAAATATTCATTCACTTTTTATAACACTTATTGGCTGCAGAGAACTCGAGGTACAATTAATAAAAATAAAATTTTTAGACACTTTTAGACGCATATGAGTTGATGCAACACACCCCATAAAATTTATCTACTTGCCTAATTTTGGCTTGACTCCAACAACCTTTGTATGTATTTGAATTAAATGATTTATTTTAATTAGATGGGCATAATAAAACCTGAAACTTTATTCAAAATAAATAAAAAAAATTCTCTAATAAGCTAGTTCTAAGCATTTATATGATATCTCATGTAATAACACGTGCACAGCTTGCAGAAGGTTCTGACCAGGATCACACTCTAATAGTAAAACATTTGGACCTAATATAGACACCTGGATCTACATACTACTGAGTACTTAAAATGAGTGAGATTTTATGGGGTTCGACTGTGTGTTTTTTGGGGTTCTATTTGGTTGTATTTAGTTTCATTGGGTTTTATAGGGTTTTGTTGAGGTATCATTGGATTCCCTTGGGTAAATTGTGTTTTATTTTTTATTTTTTGAATTCCATTAGGTACAAGGCTATTTTATTGGGTTTCATTGGGTTTTATGGTATTTTATCGGGTTTTGTGGTGTTAAATTGAGTTTTATTGGATTTTTGTTGGGTTGTTTAGTGTTTTATTGGGTTTCATTTGGGTTTATAACATTTCATTGGGTTTTATGTTGTTTTGTTGTGTGTCTTTGTGTTCCAATGGATTAAAATTATAATCATTGTGTTTTAAAGGACAACATAAGTGTATCGTCTGAGGACCCCACAAACATATTGAGAATTAATGTGATAAAATTTTTGAAAAAAAAAAAAATAAAAAAAAATTCCTATATTACAAATTTATTGTATTTGTAACATATTCAGGAGCCCACATGTTTTACAGTATGAAATTCGAATCTAATCATATCACTCCAATTTGTTTAAAATGCTTTGATTTCACAGAAGATCAGATTACTCTCTAGTTACTTTGAATATCTGAAACCAAATGCCCGCTGGTCGCAAGTATATATATATATATAAAAAGTGAAAATCAGAAAATTCTTTCGGGGACCACAGACATATCAATAACAAATCACTTTCTTACACAACCACAATTGTTTTTTGTTTTTGATGGTTTTGGCTGTCAGATTCTCATGTAGTCAGAGTGTCGAGTTGTTTCATCATGTCAACACGACTCATTAAAATAAAAAAAAGTAAAACCAGTGCAGACCACAAAACCTTGAGAGAAGTTGAAATTTAACTTTTGTATTCTGCTTTGGATATACTACAGGCAGAAAGGGAACACACAGGGCATATTACTGAGGAGGAAATTAATGCAAACAAATACAATTCAATAAGCACTTCGCTTGTTTTGACAGGTTCAATAAACAGTTTTTAATATTGTGCTTCAGGGATGTGAATAGAGGCAAGTGATTAATTTATTGGTGAAAGTGTTTTAGCATCATAAATATAATACTTTCATGCTGTACAAATAATACAAGCGGTAAAAAAATACTTAACCAAAATTGCAATGAAGAAGTAAAACCTTGCAATAGTGTATGTATTATTAACTAATACATGCACAGTCTAATGCTTTCTAAAAACAACAAAAATATCGCAGTAATTTTCATCATCCTTTTAAAGTTGTGACAATGTCTAGGAAAACTGAGTAAAACTAACAAACTACATTGAATAAGCAAAATGAACCCATTCAAAAGAATTTAATGCTTTTGATTTACCATATATTTAATAATCAGCAGTGCAAACACAAGTTGTTAAGTTCAGTACTCATAAATATTGCTTCAGTTATTTTTTTTTGCCCGGTGTTTAGATGATACATTTAAATTACATGTATTTACATTTCTTCAATTACAAGCACAGGTTTTTAAGGTGGCTTAGCGGTTGGCACTGTCGCCTTGCACCTCTAGTGTCTGAGTCCGAGATCGGTGTGCATGGAGTTTGCATGTTCTTCCCATGCTTGGAGGGTTTCCTCTAAAGACATGCACATTAGGTTAATTGGTGTTCCCAAATTGCGCGTAGCGCCTCGTGCCCTGGGATAGGTTCCACTCCAAGCCCCCCCCCCCCCCTTCCAGTTCTGCATTTAAAAACATGATATTTATGTATATCATACATGAAAAAATACATTAAATGGCATAAACTCCCATTTTAAATGTCCCATCATTTACTAAAACATTTGGAAACCATTTGTAAAACTACACTAACTTTCTAATATGGTAACAAAACTCCGAATTTTCGATATCACCTCGATATCTCCTAAAAGCATCTTTAATTTTTGTTGCAAAATGTAGCCAAGATTTTCTAGTTGTAGGGGATCAAACATTTTTGCAGTAAACAGTTTGCCTTTACAACCGTTTGAAAACCAAAGCAATGAGTTACTTCAATATGGAGCTGGTCCTCCTTTTGCAGCTATATCAGCTTACAGGTTGTGGGAGGTTGTGCACAAGATTTTGGAGTGTTTCTCTGGGAGTTCATTGCCAATCATTCTGTAGAGCATTTATGGACAAGAAGGTCGGGCTCACAGTCTCTGTTCCAGTTCATACCAAAGGTGCTGGATGGGGTTGAGGTAAAGACTCTGTGTTGGGGCCAGGCAAGTTCTTCCACACCAAACTTGCTGGACTTTATAGTCCTTGCTTTGGAATAGAAAAAGACTGAGAACTGTTGCCACAAAATTGGAAGCATAGCATTGTCCAAGATGTCTTGGTAATCAGAGGCATTAAGATAACCCACCTTTTTGAAACACCTGGATACAATAATCAATAGGTTTGACAAAATTCTTTTGTCCATCTAGTGTACCTCAAGAAGCATGTTCTTCATCTTGGCAGGTTTTGAAGCCACAAAAGCAATATTGTTAAAAGAAGAAGGAGATTTTAATCTCTCAAAGAGAAGTTTGTGTTGGCCGCACTCAGTGCTTTCTGTTCAAGGCTACTGTCTCCCCACTAGTGATTTGTACAAATGAAAAGCAGTGTGCAGTGATTTGTTTTTATTTTGTGGACTGAGGGTGTACCTGGTGCTGAAACAAACCACAGAGGAGTGTAAACAGACTGAGCTGCTTACAAGACATGGATTCATCACTACGGGCCTGAGAGTAAACAGCATAGTATTCTCAATCGCAGACCAAGAAAAAGTTCAAAAGGCAACCATCAGCTGGAAAATTGATGCTTCAAGTTTTCTGAGATTCTCAAGTGGCAGTATTCGGTAGTTCAGTGTTTAAGGCATTAGACTATGGTTTGGAAGGTCCTAGGTTCAAACCTCATGACCACCAAGTTACCACTGTTGGGCCCATAGGAAGGCCCTTATGTCAACTGATCAGATGTATAATGAGATAAAAAAAATAAAATAAAAAAAAGTAAGTCGCTCTGAATAAGGGTGTATGCCTAAATGTGTGTAATGTAATGTAGTGTGCCACTATCAGGAAAAAAAGGCTCTTATTACAGCGAGACACTTACTGAAGTGCTTAAGCCCTAATTTTGGATTAAATGCAGACGACTGCTATCCAAGGGTGTTGTCATCTTGTATCTTTCCGCCCACAGTCTGCAATATCTTTGTTTTGAGGTGTTAAAGCTCCTCCCTATAGTTCTGATATTGCTCCACTTTCACCTGTTTAGTCCTCTGAAATACGTCCTATGAGTACGAAGGTTCACTTTTGATGAAGAACTTGTTTTTTCAAAGATCTCTTTGCATTTCATACATTGGATGTCCTGAAATCAGTCTCTAGTCAGTAGATAGGCATTTGCTTGAAGTTAAACCTGCACCATAAATTCAATCAAAATGTTGAGAGAAAGGAAGTTATGAGCAGTTAAGTGCCAGATTACATCACAGGATGTATCTCTTTTTTGGACGAATATAAGTCTTAGGCATACCTTGTATAGACAGAGTAGACACAACATGACAGTAATGCACCAACAAGCCACCCAAATCCACAGGACACAAAAACAAAAGCACAGCACAGCATGAATTACTCCAAAAAAGGCAAGCAGTCTATGAAAACCGAACCTTCAAAGATATATGGACAGATCAATGAATGCATATCGTTCCTGCAGGAAGTTTAAAACCAGTTTGTCTCATATGTTCTGAAACCTTGGCGCTACAGGCAGACATGTATGGGCTTCAACCTGAAATAATAATTTCACTGATTACATTAAAGCTGATCAGATTATTTTTAGCTTTAACCGTTGAACTATTTCGACAAACTCCTTTCCTGTCAATGACCGGTACTAACACTAGTGTAAAATGAACTCTACATGCAGAATGCGAATAATTTTTGACTCACCCTTGTACATTGTAATTTAATGTTTTGTAATAGCAACACATAAAAAATATATTTTTTATAATTTTAGTAAACCACTAAAAGCAAAAAAAATTATTGCCTCCCTATGCCACAAATAAAAAGCCCTCTCTAACTTAGGCAAATGGCACATTATCATTCTTTTTGAGTGCTACGCTAGTTGAGTCGATCCATGCATGCATTGTTTACATTATTACTATTACCAAATCAATGTGCAGAAAAACTACAACTTGTGTCAAGTTGTGTCAGCCAGTGTGGCGCACTGAACATCAGTCGAAAAGAACTTACACTACATAAAGCATTCACTTAGTTGAAATTCTTTGTAAAAGAAATTATTCTCACATTGAAAATACCTTTTGCCTCTGCCATATTCGACCTATACAGGTATGAACCTGTCTTATGTTAAATGGATAGGGAGAGACCTTGATTAACTGAGACAATTTTAATAAATTACCACAGCCTTAAATTGTGCAGACATTTAAGTTTAAATAATAACATACAAAATAATGTTGAAGTAATTACCAACATCATCAAGTAGCCACAACCTTGAGGGATTCTTTTGTAGAGTGGTATGTGAGAACAGTAATAGAAAAATCTGGCTGAATATGAAAGAGTGCAACATTGGAATTTGAATATTACCTTAAACATTCTTATCCCCCATCCCCCCCCCCTCCCAAAAAAGGAAGAGAATCTGTATAAAAGGTGCATTTCAAAATTTAGAAGGGAAGATGCTTGATGAGAAACAGAAAGCGGAGAGATTGCGCATGCAGCTCCGTCTCAGTAATGCACTCTGTGACAGAGCGGAAAGCTGCTTCCTCCTGGAGACGCCACATTTAATTTTCGAGTACATCGGGAACTGAGGAGGAAACATCAAAAAATGACTGCTGACGATGGCACAAAAGGGAACTTCAAGGACGGAAAAGGTAATCCTGAAAGAACAAAAATGTAGGCAGCTGAATACGGAAAGCGAGTTTCAAGACAAGCGTCTAATTTATTTATGTTTTGTTTGCAGTCCAACATCATTTCCAGGATGATTTTTGATTGTTCTGCTTTTTTTACTATTAAGCTGAGCTAAGAACACTAACATCTCGGGGCAGTCAGTGGACTTGTAACCAAAGGTTCACATTCAAACCCAACCACCCTCAACCGCTCAGATGTACAAAGGGATAAAAATATTAGTTCCTCAGGATAAGGGCGTCGGTCAAATGTCATAAATGTCAACATCATGAAGAATTAGGGCTGTAACTAATAATTAGTTTGACATGCATATCATCTGTTTATTCTTATTTTTATAATGAAGCACATTTTTCTTTGCAATTTAAAAATGTGAATCTTCATAGCATCCCAGTCAACTAATAAAGAATGAGACCAAGGATTAATTAAATGACAGGTCATTTTCTGTAATACAGTATATCTGATGTTAATCACATAATCCGTCACAGCATGAGAATATTATTAACTGCTTATATCAACTAAATGAGAAGCCAAAAAAAGCTCCGGGGTTGACTCCTGGGGTTGAAGCCTGGAATCAGTGGGCTGACACTTCTTGGGATTTGACGTGAACTAAAAGCAGGAGGATGAGTATGATGTGAAAAATATACATTATTGTGTTTATAAACATTTGAGAGGTAATGATTCATACTGTATACCAAAGCTTCATTACTTGCTGCCCAGCACAGCACAACACACACATTTCATCAGCTTTGAGGCTAGAAAAGGTTTGTTTTACTTTCAATCGAGTGGCCATTTCAGTTTCAATATATATGACTGACTTGTGACCAAAAAAGAACAGGATAGTGTTTTCAGACAGGACAGGAAAGAAAGATATTACTGTAAATATATAGCCATAAGTGTGCAATAGAGCTAGATTCCCAGATAAAGTGGATAAAAAAATAAAAAAAAACTATTCAAAAACAGTTCAACTCGTGACAGTTAATAAGCATGATTCAAGGACATATATCATGCTTCCAGTGTTTCTCGTATTGGTGACAATTTTGTCATTAAAAGCAGAAATATTATTTACATAAAAACTACTTTATATTTGTAATATAAAGAGCTTTAAATGCACCTATTATGCAAAGGTTTCTTTTTTACTCGTTTTTAGAAGTTCACATGGGTCTCTAGTGTGCATGTACCACCTTGCACCTCCAGGGTTCAGGTTCAAATCCCACCTCGGGTCTGTGTGCATGGAGTTTGCATGCTTGGTGGATAGCTTTTCTCCGGGTACTCCCACAGTGTAAAGACGATTCATGGAAAACTTGATTGCGCTATATAAAATGTTTTAGAAAAATGTTACCTTCCATGTTTATTGCAAGAATGGGCTGGATTTGTGATTTGACCACGAATTTAATTAAATTGATTAAATCTCATTATATCAACTACTATATACAGTATGTCTGAAAGTATTAGTATTTACAGTATACATTTTTATACTAAAACGTTAACATTTATTACCATACAGTAAATGCAAGATTCAACTACATTCCTTGCATCCTGAACCACAACTACATGAGTTCCTTGCCAGACACTTGATGCATATTATTTCAGAGCCAAACACTGCCAGTTGCTTTCACTGTCTCATGTCTCTGATGGAGTAATTATTATTATGCTCTTTAACACACCATCGTTGCCAATTTATTGCAGACAGGCCTTCACCAAATTGTGAAATAAATTGAAATGACTGTCATTATGTTCAAACAGATGACACATCCAGATGCGTTAAGTTAAATCGTTTATAAAGGAATGCTGGTTGTATTCTTTTTAGCCATACTGCACCTATTTCAAACGACACGCTTATTTTGAATACAATGATTTTTCAATTATCTTGGGATTGAAGAGCGAGACACTAATGTTAATCATGATGCTTGATACGGTATAAACCACCATTTATCTCTTTATCAGCACAGCAACGCTCATTATCACACAAAGAATACCGGATTTTTCTCTCATTTTTTTCAAATATGCAGATTTAGCACCGCATGAATAACTTGCTAACGAGAGTAATTAGCCGTCGGATTTCTGTGCCAGAGTCAAAATCTTTAGCTAATACAATTAGGCAAATAAGAAGAAATGGGTTGTCAATGACAGTGCATGTTAATTAGAAAAGTTTAATGAACGTCAGGCATTTTTAAAGAACCATATAAAGGCATTGACAGCCTATTTCTTCTTATTTGCTTGCCAAGTATTTCTAGCATTGTCTCAGTTTAGCCACATCTGTTGTGCATCTCTCATCCATTTCATGTTTTAGTTTTGTAGTTTAGTTTTTAAACACTTGATAAACTTTGTTTCTGTTTCTTAACAGGCCGTGACAAATTGAGGCTTTCAGCCTTAAACCATCAGATTAAAACAATGATAGGAGTCTGGTAACGGCATGAATGTGATGTAAAATCAGAACTACTGTTAAAATTTGAATTATACATACGTGTTTAAAGTAGATTATGTAAAGCATTTACCATTCTTACTAAGCTGTCAGTATAAAAAATCTTTTGAAAAAGCAAACATTTTAATGGAACATACCATAGCTAATATGTTAATAAGTTAAAAAGGTCTCATACAGTATTTTACATTTTTTTAAAACCTGTTAACATAGGTCTCTAAGTCGTGTATTAGTGCTCCAGCTGAAATAACTGAAAGAGAATATCTAAGCTCATATCTTGTATAAGGTCACAATACAAAAATGGATAATTGGAAACCCATTGGAATGGCTAAAAATGACTTAAAAGTGAATTTTGCCTAACAGGTGTCTTTTAATGTTGTGGAACATACATGAGGAATAGTTAGAGCCCCCCAAAAATCAATCATTCCTTCACCGGCATCTCTCCCTCTTTCTTCTTTTTCCTGAGTTCTTTTATATGCAAAGCACCATGACTGTTTAAAAGCACTGACAGATGAGCATCCTCCCATTAAAATGAAATAAATGTCTTCCAAGAGCAAACAACACTGCATTACCAATTATCCATTTTAATTTGTATGTTGCAAAAAAAGCAAAATGTTTGTAAAAAATCAGTGTATTATGGGCCTTACGATTAAGCAGAGCATCTGCCATACTTCTATCACAGACGCCTATCACAGAGCTGCTCTACTGACAGACTCAATTACGCTGTTTTAACACCTCGTTACAGGGGATGGGTTTGGGATTGTTGGTCTTGATGGTCCCTTAGCCATTACACATCTCTGCCGTATATGTAGCTCTACTTCATAACATACTCACTATTCACAGTCATATTTATATACTCATCACGTCCCATAATCTGCATTGATTGTCATTACCTCAGTATTTCATCGCTCACTTCTTTCACTGCTGTCGATTTCAATTGCCATATCTCAGTTTTACAGTCTGTTCATTGATTTCTATCCAATTTTTCATATGAGATGAATCTATGCATATCATATATGCTGTATAAATAAACCGATCAGCCAGAACATTATGACCACCTGCATCCTGCATTATGACTTCCTTATGAAATGCAGTCAAATCTTTATACTTGCACTTTTTTCTGCAAAGGGGGACCTACTTAATATATCCCAACCAACTTTTTAATTTTTTTTTATATTTGAATAAAATAATAAAATAAAAACTTAAAGACTTTCAAATCACATTAACCATTTTTTAAAAAAAAATCACAACATAAATTTATATACAACTAAATGATCTCATTTCAAATTGGATGCCTGCTACAGTTATCAAAAAATGTTGGGGTGGGGGGAAACAAAGGGCTGAAATATCAAGAAATTTTTAGATTTTTAGAGTCAGCTGGGAGAACATTTACCTGTAATATGATTAACAGGTGTCATGTTCTGAGTCTCTCAGAAGTATAGATGGGCAGAGGCTCTCCAATCTGTGAAAGAGTGCATACAAATATTGTGGGAATACTTTAAAAACAATGTTCCTCAATGTCAAATCTTATCATCTTCAGTGCATAACATTATTAAACATTTCAGAGAAACTGGAGAAATCTCTGTGCATAAAGGACAAGGCATTTGTTGGATGCTTGTGGTCTAGGGACCCTGGCCCTCAGATGGCACTGCATCACTCATGGGCATGTTTGTGTCATTGTCATTACTAAGTGTGCCCAGGAATACTACCAGAAACCACTGTTGGTAAACACAATCCGCCGTGCCATCTGCAGATGCCAACTAAAGCTCTATCATGCAAAAAGGAAGGTATATGTGAAGCAACGTCATGTCCTGTGGGCCAAGGCTCATTTAAAATGGACTGTTTCAAAGTAGAAACGTGTTCTATGGTCCAAATTTGACATTCTTGTTGGAAATCACGAACACCATGTCCTCCAGGCTAAAGAGGAGAGAGACCTTGGAGCATGTTATCAGCGTTCAGTTTAAAAGCCTGCATCTCTGATGGTATGGGGCGCGTTAGTGCATACGGTATGGGAAGGCAGTATGAATGCTGAAAGGTATATAAAGGTTTTAGACAATTTCTATTCCAGGCCAGGCCTTGTGTATTTCAGCAGGACAATGCAAAACCACATACTGCTGCTATTACAACAACATTTCTTCATAGTAGAAGAGTCTGGGTGCTGAATTGGCCTGTCTGCAGGTTAAGTTCTTTCACCTATAGAGAACATCTGGCCCTTCATTTGGCAAAATATACATCAAAGACGACCACAAGTGTAATATTTCTGTAATATGTGTGAAATGTTTTACTGTGAATAAAATATTGGCTCATGTGATTTGAAAGTCAATTTATTCCAAATTAATTCATATCCAAACTTTTCCGGAATTCCTGCGACACAGGCCTTCTCGTCCAACATCAGTGTCTGACCTCACAAATGCGCTTCTAGAAGGACGGTTAAACATTCCCATAAACACACTCCTAAACCTTGAAAAAAGCCTTTCCAGAAGAGTTGAAGCTGGTATAGATTCAAAGGGTGGGCCAGCATCATATTAAACCCTGTGGATTAAGTATTGGATGTTACACAATTTCATATACTGTACATGTGAATGCCGGCGAGCGATTACTTTTGGCAATACTGTGTATATGTATACTATGCTTTTTTGGCTGTATGCTCTACAATATGCAATTGCAACTACATAGTGTTACTATATGTGATATTGGATGCTTGGAATGATCAATATATGAAATATCTATCTATCCATATGCAAATCCTTGTAAATTAACTGTAACAACAGAAATGTTAACTATAGAACAATAGAAATAAAGATCTGTTATGCTATGTATAATTTTACTGCATTATAAACTAATTATGCAGTAAAACCTTCTGACAAGTCAGATATGAGATTTCATGATCTGTACTCATAATCTTGTTTAAAAGGTGTCAAAGGTTAATGTGAAGCATCAGTTTGATCAACTAAATGCAACCACATTGCAGTCAGAGTCTCAGCTAATCATTTAAAATGTGATTCTATTTGAATAGGTATAAGTGAATCAAGAGTTGTTTATTTTATCAAATTTATTGGAATGATATAAAGCGGAAACAGTGTGAAAGAGGTAATAAAAAAATCATAATTAACACATTTTTTTCAACATACTGAATAGGCCAATGTGAGAGTTTATACCCTCCCACAGTGAAAAATAGTTTAATTAAATTCAATTAAACCATGTTTGCCTGAATAGCGCAACAGTAATGTACAGTAATGTCCTGACCTCGAGCCTGAGCTTGGAGTTCGATTTCATTCATTGAATAAATGCGCAACGTCGATGAGCTCCCCCCCTCCAGTGCATTAAAGTTTATCTTTTAGTCAATTCTGCAGTCTTACTTTGTTTAAGTCTTTAGACAACAATAGCCATTAAACTCTAATAAACACAAGAAACTCCAGGTGTTTGAAAACTTTTGACTGGCAGCGTAGCTCATCAGATAAGGTTTCGTTGTTTGCTCAGCTAAACGTGGACACGCTTCCTGAGGACGTTCTCAATTTTGAGGACCTCCAGCCTGAGGCCAGTGATGTGTTCTATGAAGCTTTGGAAAGCTGAAGAGACGAGTAGATATAACTTTTCAGAGTCTAACTTACTTGAAGACTTGAAGTTTCTATTGCGCAGTAAAAGTAGTGGATTTAACACTTTGTGTCCAACTAGAACTAAATAAACACTTCCAACACCTGGGATTTAGCTGTGTAATCTACTAATACACCATCAGAAACACTTCGCACAGCTGATTATGGACTCTTAGAAACAGCATAACATTAAACTAAAGTAATTTACTTATATGCTGCTGCAACCATTAAAAGTGCTTGTGGTTTTTAGACCTTATGGAGATTTTATGCATAGGCATTTATGTAAATGGAAAGAACATGGTAGGAAGCTAGCAAAAAGCACCGCGAGAATCTTCAGTTATCAGATCCTGCATTCCATAAGTGTGCATTTTAAACTTTTATCGAAATGCTCTTTCAGTGTTACCTGACACACATTTCACCTTGATAAGAGCTAAGTTGGGTTAAAATGCTTACCTACTTCATGTCTGAACATTTGAAAAACTATTTTCTGTTCTGCAGTGTCTAGCTTTTCACCAGGAACATTAGAGAAAGTTCTACAGTTATTTTGGTCAGTTTTGTTGTTTGTTCTTCAGGTATTACATAAGCAATAAAACACGTTAGAGTGTTATGTAAAAACAAACAAAAGCACACACACACACACACACACACACACACACACACACACACACACACACACACACACACACACGATGAAAGAAGAAAATCAATGATGGGTTGTTGTGATGTATCCTGACAGGAAGCTAACACGCCTCCTAAGTAGATTTTTGTTCATGAGCATCAAGTCTAACAACTTTTATTGTTTATTTTAGCAACATTTTTGAACATTTCATTGAACAACAGGTCATACTTTAGATTTATTGTTTGTCATATGTAATGTTGCAGAATACCCACAAGTTTTCTTCATCGTTTTGCCACCTCCCTTTTCTTTTTTCAAAGTTACTAAGACGAAAATATATGATAATACAAAAAATATGTGACACTAAGAACTAAAAGCTCCAAGTTCATTATGCTGAAGACAAAACTAAGATGATCTACTGAAAGTGGAGACTCCTTCTACTAATCTTCCATAAATAGTATTAGGGGTGAGGATTAGGGCTAGAACATAGATAAGGGTTAGGATTATGTGTTGGAGTAAGGGTTCGAATTTGGATTAGGGTTAGGATTATGTGTTAGGATTAGGGGTTAGGGTTAAGTTTAAAGGTTAGGGTTAAATTATAATATGGGTCTGGGTTAGGATTAGGTGTTAGGGTTAAGTTTAAAGGTTAGGGTTAAATTATAATATGGGTCTGGGTTAGGATTAGGGGTTAGGGTTAAGTTTAAAGGTTAGGGTTAAATTATAATATGGGGCTGGGTTAGGATTAGGGGTTAAGATTAGGATACGCGTCAGCGGTAGGATTAGTTGTTGGGGTTAGGATTAGGGTTAAATTTATGGTTAGGATTAGGATTTGGGGTTGCAGTTAGAGTTAGAATTAGGGGTTATAATTAAAATGAGAATTTAGAATATGGGTTAGGGTTATAGGTTTGCGTTAGAATATGGATTTAGATTAGAATTAGGAGTTATAGTTAAAAAAAAGCTTGTTTAATTCAGATGAATTTCTGACTACTGGACCATCTGATGATAAAAGGGTCAACACGTATTAGTCTTATCTGATAGAAAATTACAACATACACATTAGCATGATGTCAGTGTGCACTTTGACAGCAAGATTTGGCCTCTTCACTCCTCATCTGGTGTCCCTGATACATTGCTGTGTCTTTTCAGTCCCTTGTCACATTTTACGCACGTCCATCTAATTTTAAATCTACACACTTAGGGACAAGGCTTAATGCTGTCTGTCTGTCTTTACTGTCACTCAGAACAACCATAAAACGACAGCAAAACATAAAGAAACTGACAAGTATAAATGGTCAAAGATAAAGATATTGCAGGAAAAAAGGGTGACACTGAGACATTGGATATAGGAAGGGGAGGAGGAGGGGGCATGCTGTGTGCACCATCTGGCTGCTATTTTTCCTGTTTTTCTTCCTCTCTGTATTTGTCACTAAAGGCAGCAAGTGCTGGGTTGGTCTGTGCTCAATGAATCTCTGTCAGCGTGTCCAAGTGATTACAGGTCATTACAAGTGGAGACGGACAGTCAGGGAAAGTCGAGGCAAAGTGGCTCGATCTTGCCAGTTCGATGCATCAAAAAGAAAGAGGACTGACATTAAAGCGAAAGGATTTATAGATGCACTTATTTAAACATTTTCTGTTTCATGTCGCACATGAAGGTCTGATGCAGTTATTTATTTTTTTTACAGATTTATTTAACATAAATTTGCTGTTTTTATTTGCATGCCGTTGCCACACATGAAAATGGCTTTTGGAGACAAGCTATACAAAGGCAGCAGGAGGTGGATTTGTTTACTTACTCTCACACACTCATTCTCTCTACACCTTTTTATCCTGTAAGGGTCGTAGGAGGCCTGGAGCCTATCCCAGTGGACTCGAGACAGTAGGCAGGGTACACCCTGTATGGGGTGAATGTACCCTGGATCCGCAGGGCAATCCGCAGGGCACAAGCATGCACACTTCACACACACACACACACACACACACACACACACACACACACACACACACACACACACACACACACACACCAAACACACACACACACACACACACACACACACACACACACACACACACACACACACACACACACACACATTAGAAGACACACTACAGTATTGCCTAATACTAAGAGCCACTGCCATCAGATGATTTTATTATGCTTTTACACAATAACAGACAGAACTAAAAGTGGGGTTACTAACTTTTGACCATCACTGTATTTGATACATTTTTGCATCAGATTTGAAAAGACAAAATGACATGTTAGGCATCAAGCCTAGTCTACACATACACAAGTATTCTTTAAAATGAGAGTTTTGGAAACACCAATATGCATAATCTGCATGTCTTTGGATTGTATCACAAACACCAGAGAACCCAAAGGAAACCCACCAAACGCAGAGAGAATGTGCACACTGACTGAAATGCAGGACTCGGATCCCAACCCTAGAGGTATTAGGCCACAGTGTTAACCACTATGCCACCAAGTTGCCCTATATCCGTTTAGTTTTCCAAATAGTTATTTTTGTTTTTATATTTTTTTATAAAATCAATGTATTTAGCTGTATCAGTCATTCCGATGTAGATTTACTGGTGTGCTTTGGATCATTGTCCTGTTGCATGACTCAGTTTCAACCAAGCTTTAGCTGTTGGACAGATGGTCTCATTTGCCTCTAGGATACTCTGGTATACGGAGGAGTTCATGGTCAACTCAGTGACTGCAAAGTGCCCAAGTCCTGTGATTGCAAAAATAAGCCCAAATCATCACCCCTCCACTGCCGCGCTTGACAGTGGATATGCTGTATTTCTGCTAAAATGCTGCATAGTTTTTCACCCAATATGGCATTGGGCATTAAGGCCAAACATTTCTACTTTGGTCTCACCTGGCCATAGAATATTGTCCCAGAAGCCACATTTTTTTTTTTTAGACTAGAAGAGGTTTCTTCAGACAACCCTTCCAAACAAACCGTATTTGTTAAGTCTTCTTCTAATTGTGCTGTAATGCACTTTTACATTTAAGATGATCAGAGAGGCCTGCTGGGCTAAATGTGCTGGGAGGTCTACTCCTGGAAATATTGGCAACTGTCTTGAATGTTCTTTATTTGTGAATAATATTTCTCACTATAAAACATTGAACACCACATTGTTTAGAAATGGTTTTATAAGCCTGTCCAGATTGTTGTGCAGCAACAATTAAGACATTTGCTTAACGATTTCCCTCTTGGCATTGGGTTAATGTGCACCTGAATGCTCCAGACAAACAAACTGCCAAAACTTCTGCATTCATAGAGATGTGCAAACCTGCTGATGATCAATTAAGAGCTGATGATTAGCAGCACCTGGAACGTATCATCTTCAATCCTGTGGATGCAGTATAGGGGACTAACTATTGCCTGCGTATATTTTTTTCTTTTGGCTTCATTTATGGAAAAAGTTATATGTTGTTTATCTGAAGTTGTATTTGCCTACTAATACTGAGAGCTACTATGATCAGATGAGTTTTATTATGAGGGTTTTGAGTGCCATGAGGGGTTTGGTTTGGGTGAAGTAGTGAAGGGGTTGAGTTGAGATGTGTTTAATACCAGATGGATCCGGAGCGCCACAGGCAGCTGGAGCCGGTAGGTGACATGGTTAATCCGGAGGGTGACGCGGTATGGTCCGATGAATCTTGGTGATAACTTTTGTGACTCTGTCTGCAGGTGTAGGTTTCTAGCTGATAGCCATACCTCGTCACCTACATGGTACAATCGTCCCAGTGGGTGGTGACGGCGATGTTAAAGAGTGTAGCGGGTGTTAGTGTGTAGGATGGCATCGTTTGCTTGTCTCCAGAGCCGTCGACACCGGCGAACCAACTGTTGGGCCGACGGTACTTCAACCTCCGTTTCTTGGAGGTCGAACATCGGAGACTGGAAACCGTAGCATACCTCGAATGGGCTTAGGTTGGTGGCAGAGGATGTGTGGAGGTTATGAGACAGTTCAGCCCAAGTGAGGTCCAGTTGTTGGTTGGTCCGCTCCGCCTGCCCAGTCTGAAGGTGGTAGCTGGAGGACAGACTGCAGGTGAAATTGATCAGACGGCAGAAGGCCTTCCAGACCCAGGACATGAACTGGGGCCCTTCCCTTTGGGAACCCATGCAGGCGGACTACGTGCTCTAACATCAGCTCGGCTGTCCTTTTAGCTGACGGGAGCCCAGAGAGTGCCACCCGGTGTACAGCTTTGGAGAACTGGTCGACGATGGTGAGGAGCCGGCAGGCTCGTGATGAAGTCAATGGCAATGTGTGTCCAGGGCTGGCAGAGAACCGGGAGTGGCTGGCGTTCACCTGGCGATGGCTGGTTGCTGTCCTTGGACCTGGCACACACTGGGCATGCCTGGACGAACTCGTCAACGTCCCTCCTCATATTGGGCCACCAGAAGACGCTTTGAATAAATAGTAGGGTGCGTCATCTTCCGGGGTATCCAGAAATGGGGGGGCAGTGTCCCCACTGGAGTACGTCGGTCCTGATGGTGTACATAGAGTCGACCAGGCGGCACACCTGCCGGTTTGGTCTCCGCAGTCTGTGCCTGGCGAACCCAAGTCCCAATTGATTGGAGCGAGGATCTTGGTGGGTGGTAGGACAGGCATGGGGTCCGCCCGGGGGACGTGTTTTCGTGAGAGGGCGTCGGCCTTGGTGTTCTTGGACCCCGGGCGGTATGACAGGAGGAAGTTATAATTTTCGAAAAAACAATGCCCAACGCGCCTGTCTGGGCTTGAGTTGTTTCAAGGTGCGAATAGTGATGAGGTTCTGATGGTCGGTCCAGACGATGAATGGCTCTCTGGTGTCCTGGAGCCAGTGTCGCCATTCCTCCAAGGCTCACTTTATGGCCAGCAGCTCGCGGTCCCCTACTCCGTATCGCTGCTGAGTGGGGTCAAATTTCTTGAAGAAAAAACTGCAGGGGTGCAGCTTTTGGTCTGGACCTTGCTGGGAGAGAACAGCCCCAGCGCCCACATCCGAAGCGTCCACCTTCACAGCGAATGGTTTGTCAGGATCCGGGTGAAGGAGGATGAGAGCAGTGGTGAAGCGGCGACAGAGTTCGTGGAAGACAGAGATGGCAGTTGAGGTGAGGTTGAAGGGGTGAGGTAATGGACGAATCAGAGCGGTTAATGGAGCTGCAACTGTACTGTAGTCTTGGATAAAGCGACGATAGAAGTTGGCAAACCCTAGAAATAGCTGGAGTTGTTTGAGAGTCCTGGGTTGGGGCCAATAGCGCCTATTCGGACGGTACTAATTTTACTGGGGGACGTTTGAGTTTGAATTTTTTTCACCCGACGTCTGTCATTTCATGTATGGATTCGGATGGGACTAATATCTCCGTGTTTATTACGGAGGTGGGCGTGTCTGTGTTTTTCATGTGGGCGTTGCGCAAGATCACGTGTTGAGGATGAGGATTTCTATTGGAGTGTAGAAAGCAGAAACTCGAATACCGGCACGCTAAAGATTGTACGGTAGTTCACGTTGACCAAAACACACAAGAAAGCGCGTTTCGGAAAAAAAGCATTTTCGGCAAACACAGACATTCGCATTCGAACCGGATTAGATTTCTCAGAGGACCGCCGAGTTTGCTGAAAAACAGTAAGTAGAACAACAGGGTAGGAGGGGCTGGTTTGGGACGGGCGAGCAGACGTTGGTCAATCCGGAGGGTGAGTTGAATTAAGCCCTCCAACGTCGCTGGGAGCTCTCGTCCGGCGAGCTCGTCCTTTATGCGCGAAGCCAGTCCCTCGTAATAGGTCGTCCGGAGGGCAGAGTCTCCCCAGTCGGTCTGCACTGCAAGAGTACGGAACTCAGCTGTCTAGCGGCTCATGGATGACCCTCCCTGCTGTAGATGATATAGCTTGGAGTGAGTCTCCACCTCAGCAGCAGGATGCTCAAAGGTGAGTTTAAGCTGGTGAGTAAACTCTGTGTATGAGTAGGCGACGTCTGAATCTGAATGAAGAACCGCCGCGGCCCACTCAGCTGCCTGCCTGGATAGCAATGAGACGAGAAGAGCAATGCGCAGCCGGTCTGTGGAGTATCTGGTGGAATTAAACTCAAACACGAAATCCAGCGCGGTTATTAAAACACTGCACTTCCCATCCGTGCCATACCATTTATCCGGTAGATCCGCGCAGCTGCTCGGTCAGCTCGGCATGCTGGTTAACCACATCGCAGAGGTGAGCGTAATCCGCTTAGTTTACTGCTGAAGGCTCAGTCATTCTGTCATGAACTAACCAGAGATGGACCAGAAGACTAGCAGTTAGCCCTGTAGCGTGGATGGTAAACCCAAACGTGGAAGTAGCAGGAGCAGGCAGGACTCTCTCGGAGCGAGAGCAAAGGTTTACACAAAAAAACCCACATTCTAAATACACACACACAATCAAAAGCAAAACCCAAGAAAGTGAGTACTCACGTTTAGACGAGCGGAGCGTCGACGATAGCATGGGAAAACTCAATGACTGAGCGAGTGTAAAGCGCCATCTTGTCTCCTTTTATGCTTCCTGAATCACGACCACGTACTACTTCCGGGTCCTCGTGCCGGTCGCGTTAGGAGTGCGCATGACACAGTCACCTGAAAAAAGTTCTTTCCAGGAACTTAACACTTGACGTCAAGCAAAGGAGCACACTCAGACAAACAAAAAAACTATTTTACTTTCCTACAAATCAACTCTGAAAGCTGAGCTTCTGAATATTTTCCCACTTAAAGTAGTTTCCCTAAAGGTCAGTTTTAGTGATATAAAATACGGTTTGTTTGAACAGTTTGTACAGTTTGTTTGTGGACGAAAGGTGTCAGAACCCAGTACCCCTGTATGTGTTTGCACCATGCATCAGAACTGTGACTTAGAACTGCTGTGAGTCAAAATGGGGACCTTGTTCTTTTAACAGTGTCACCACATATTTATTTAAGAATGCAGAGAAACATGAAACATGCAATGAATACACAATGATCTTTATTTATTTATTTATTTATTTCTAAAATTAATTCAATGATTTTTGGACACACTAGCAGAGAAATGCAGCCCTGTGCACAGCCTTCTATTTATATGGAATCACAATAAATTAAATATTCATTAACCTTTTGACTGTGCTTAGAGTTCTGTGCAATTTGGCATTACTTTCATGTAAGCATTTGTAATCAAGCCCTAATAATGGCTTGTGCATAATTATCATGAATGGTAAATAAATAAATAAATAAATAAATAAATAATATATTTAAAGGCGACTGAGTGTTTGAGAAAAAAAATTTTTTTAGAAATGATCAAGAATTTGGTTATCATTTATTATTAAATTATTAGATACATTTAATCATACTTACCAGTGTAAGTGTTAGCACATTAATGCCATGTTAGCAACCTGATCTCAGCAATATGAAAGCTTTTTTTTTCTTTTAAATGTTGAGAAAGAGAAAGACAAATTGGTGATGCATAGTTTACAGCAACTGACAACACAATCAAACGAATTATTTAAGTTTGTATGGAATGTGAATGTGTATGAATCAAAATGGTCAGGTTGTCCCTGATGAGCAAGCCGAGGGTGACAATGGCAAGAAAAAACTCCCTGAGATGGCAACAGGAAGAAACCTTTAGAGGAACCGGACTCAACAGGGAACCAATCCTCATTTATCCATGTTTCAGGTGCAGTCACCTATTATCCAAGCTAGTCCTGACAATATTTCACCTCCTTTCAGACCATAGCAGTCCTTGCTTTTTAAAGGGCTAGAGAATTGGGTCTAACAGTATGGTCATTTTCTCCAGTACTCCAGAGAACACAATCACAGATTGAAGACAGAATCGACATCCTGTGCCGTTGATTAAAAGAATATTCGGGCCTTGTGTGTGAGATGAATCTTTGATAGCTCTTGACCTTGCAATAATATGCTTTGAGGAGAGGCACTCTCAAGACTTGAGATTCCCACCCACTGGAAGCATAAAAGACAATCTAATTCCACTGTTAGGAACCTCCACTGTCTAATTCCACTGTTAGAGGTCACTGTTCATGTCAGTCTGTCTGTAGTGTTTGTTGGTCGACTCAGTTTCCCAGAAGGCACCTCAGTCAAGTGATGAGCGCTCACCTGAACTGAGGTGGCTCATTAAAGTTTCTATAAATAGCAGTTTGTTCTGGGAAACTGGGTTGAGCATTGTTTGTTGTATGTTTTTGTACATACCATCATGTGGGCATTCCTTTTGTTTGGTTTTTGTTTCTTTGAGTTTTCTATTTTAGTTATGTTGTTTAGTCCTGTGTTCAAGAGGGCTCTAGTTTAGTTTTCTTTATAGTCCTTGTGTTACTGGATTCATGGAGCTGTCCTGTTTCATGTTTAGCTAGGCCGTGTCTTCTCCTGTGTACAGTGTAAGTACTGTTCTGTGTCTTCCCAGTGCCAGTCTTCTTGTTTAGTTCTTTGGTTAAAACTTCCCTTGTATGTGTAGCCACATGAGGGCTTAGCCATTAGCAGGGTTAGCCGCTAGTAGGCCTTGACGGCTAGTAGGGTTAGCCTCCAGTAGGCTAGCCTCTAGTGGGATTGACTGCTAGTGGTTCTGGTCACTAGTAGGTTAGCCGCTAGTTTGGTATAGCCTCATGTGTGCCCTGCCTTTTGTGTTCAGTTTCCCCCCTATTAGGTCAGTACTAACTCAGATAGCCACTAACCCGGTTAGGTCAGCATCCAGTGTCCCCAGTATTCCATGTAGCTACTAACCTCACTAACCACTAATCCATCTGGTCTCTAGTCTCTGTTGCCCCTGGTCCTGTCTCCTGTCTAGCCCTGTCTTGCCAGCCCTGTCTCCTGTCTAGCCCTGTCTCTCCAGTCTCTAGTTCCCCTATGTGTCTTTAGTTAGCTCCAGCTCTGTTTCCTCATCCCCAGTTCTGTCAGTTCCCTGTGTTCAGCTCCTGGTTCCCTGTGTTCAGCTCCTGGTTCCCTGTGTTCAGCTCCTGGTTCCCTGTGTTCAGCTCCTGGTTCCCTGTGTTCAGCTCCTGGTTCCCTGTTTTTCCTGAGCCCTAGTTTTAGTTTGAGTTTGTGGTTTTGGTTTCTTTGTTGGTTTGTTTCAATGTTTGAGTTTTGAAAATAAAGACTTTGTGTTTCATCAACCACTCTGCATTCATGCCTCCCCTATATGCCCACGGCAACTACATCAGCCGGTCTAGCCCGAGTACCACCAGCTAGACATCATGACATCCACACTCTCACTTTCTCAGGTTTAGCTTGTATAAAGTGTTTTAAATGGTGTTTCTTGGTAATACAAATATCTATCTATCTATCTCACAAATTCACAGACAAACACACATATATGCCTATCCATACTGCTTCTGTTTTATTTTGATTTAGTTTGGGCTCTGATATTCCTTCATATATCCTAAAATGTTCTTTTATAAAATCTTGCTCAAATTGATTTTTGATAAACTGCAATATCAAATCCAATCTTTCCTGTCCATGCCATGCTTGTATTACAATGAATATGTGCTTACTGATGTTCTTAAGTTCTTCCTGCATCTTGCTTTGACCATATCCTCACCAGGCGTTTTTTTAAAACAAGTTTATAAATGCTTGGCAGCTCCATTTTCAGGAAAACGATACTATGTCCTCTCCAGTTTCTAATGCGTTCACCCAATTTTTTTGATGATGTAGTCAGAATGTGGCTCAGTTTAACGCCCCTCTAATGTGTTAATGTTATGTGGTGGTAATATTATGGGAGATTATTGTGTAAGTGTAAACATCATGGGGACCAATGCAGTACAAATCACACACACACAAAAAAAATGGCACCAGAACATACAATGCACACAGCCCCTCACATACAGGGACTAATAGGGAATGAGACCAAATCCACCGATTCCCAAGATCCCAATTTAACAGAGCATCCATAGGATGCACCAGACAAACAGGTCTGATCCATGGTGGCCCCACCTGACAACCCATATCTCCCAAAGGATCTATTGTCCATGTCCCAGTGCTAGACTTCAAGGTTCACCATCAGATGATCTGCAGAGTTCTGTGTCTGCCATCATTATCGCAAAGAATCTTGGGATAGATCTGGCCATGAAGTATACCTATATGAAGTATGTGTGATTTAGTCCAGGTGAGTGCAATCATTAATGAGGTGAAAGTTCATTGGGTGAAAGTCAAGTGCAACTAAGGCTGTTCCATTTTGAAGGCTTCTTCAAATTCAACCGACAGCTGCAACCTTCTTTACCTTGACAACGAAGGTAAAGGATAAAAAACACAATATAAAATATATACATATATAAATTTATATATTTATATTATAGTATTGTAGAAAAGGGTTGTATATCGTTTTATACAGTTCAGGTTTTTTTGCTTTTGGAAAGTAGTCCTAAACACTAGACAAATAAGTGAAAATGAGGTCAAGAGTGGCCTGACTTTAACTTAACAAATAAATAATAGTACTTCCTCTCAACATTTTCAGTACTTGCACTCATGTAAAATTGTATTCTCTTATCACCATTGCAGTGCTTCAGTAAACCCATCACATCTATTTCAACAGCTCATCGTGCCATTATTTCATGTTTTTCATTTGTTCTATTTCTAAAGCTCACTATTTTCTTAAATAATTGTTCAGAAATTAACCCTTTATCTCAACACATACTGATTCTTTTTCTTTCTTATAATAATGTTCACTGTAATACATAGCAGTACATCATTTAACGCCTCTTTCGCTTTCAAATGGCCGCATGAATAAGCAAAAGTATAATAATTGGATTCGCAGGCACACAGGCTAAAACTTCGAGAATTCCTTTATCAGCAAAAGCATTAGGTGAATAGAAATGAGACCTGCGAATCTCAAATAATCTCCTGGACGTCTTTTACATCTCCATCTCCAAAAGCAATCATTTCTGATGTCGACATTGCCAGTTTGGCTGTGTGTGTAGGTTGTTTTATTGAACTTGCTAACGCAGATATTGATGGCAATTCTTGGCATGTTCCTCATCTTTCTAAGCATGTGTACGAGTTCAAGCATTGTGACAAAGTGGTGACGAATGGATTTGAGGCAGATGATTAATTTAGATGATATTGATGTTCAGTGAAAGTGCAAGTATATCGTTTTCTTGCTAGGCTTTTAATTTGTGGAAGTAACGACAGGCAAATCAAACATCAGCATGTTGCAGTCACGCTCGCACAGTTTAAACACCTCATACCTCATACCATATCCTCTTATTAGGTTTAGAAATGCTAAACATTTGCGGGTTTTATAACTCGGGCACGTGCAGAGAAACATGCACGAGATCCACTTCTTCAAAGTCTCATAATGATCCCAGAACTAATTGTTATGCAAACCATTACTCCCTAGCTCCGTACCGGCCTTTAATGTTCTACCTGCTTTGATTTGATTTACGTCAGACAATAAGGATTGATGCCTCTTCTTTACAAAATGGTTCCTTTGGCAAGACTACTTTGATAAGACTGATTTAAAATAAAAAATAATTGGACGAAATTACAAGACTATATTCAGTTCTACTTGATTTCTGTCTCTCCTGGCCTTCCTTCAGTCATGAAAGTCAGATTGAAAATATAAAATAATAATAATATCAGGTGTACATTAGTGTAGCTGTGTGCAAACAGGCAAGAATGGGCTGCTTTCCCTGAGGCATATGAAGAAAAAAAAAGAAGAAGATGAAATTGTCAGAAAATGTCACCAGATCTTTGCTAAGAAATGAAAATGCATCATTAATTGGGAGGAACAACACTAAAAGAACAGTCTCAGGGCTGGAGAGATTTGAGATTTTTGTCATACAAGTGCTTGTATGAAAATTTAGAAATGGTTAAAAATAGGCCAAGAGGCCTGGTGAGCAGTTGTAGCTTTGATTATCACCTCATTTGTGTGAATTTTCACAGACTCCCTTTTCGTTGTCAAAATTTCAACAAACCCAGTCCGAGATCAGGATGAAAAAGGAATAAAAAAAAAAAGATGACTGCTTATTACATCCAGTTCCAGTGACAGAATAGAAAGTTGAAGAGAATCAACAGCATTAGAACTGCAAGTAGGACTCTCGGTAAAAACCAGACAGGGGCGGACTTATTTATCAAAGCCAAATAAGCTCCAAATTTGTGAGTAAGGACTGCACAGCTGGACACAATGCATGATAAATTAATGATAACTCCTACACAAGATAAATTAATTTACCACAACCATACTCATTTGCATAAGGAAACGTCCCCAAATAACCATACAGCTGAAGTCAGAATCTTAGTTTTATTCATTAAAACGCATCTAAAAGCCATTAAACTTTATTTATTACCTACTCCACATATTTCATATTAACAAAGTAGTTTTGGCAAGGCGTTTAATTGCAAAAAAACTAAAAAGTTGCTGGTGTAAGGAGACCACATGTTGTATACAGTGAAAAGAAGTGGATAATAATGGGAAATTATGGATACTTTTAGTAAACCTCTATCTACAGTATATGAATTTTGCTTGTTTAAATAAGAGTACAACATCATCTACAAACATGGCCAACAAGAACTCCAAGTCACATCCCATTACATTCACATGATCACACGCACCTGAACACAATTACATGATCAGAGTTCTTAAGCACATTGCACATTTACTCATTCTGAAAATATATATACCAACTACTTCCAAGCCTTTTTATTATTAATTGTCTGTCTGTTTTTTTTTTTTATTATCTTTTTTCTAGTTTTCTTATCTTGTTCTTACCTGTGCTAGCTACAGTAGACCTGCACTTGTAAACAGATCTGCTTACCTGATAGAATACTTCTCCTTCATTGTCCAGGATTCTGGAGTAGTGGATGCTTGAGGTTAGCCTTAGCCTCTGCAACGGGACCTGGCTTGACTGGCTTAAGGTGTGAGACATATAAACATAGGGCTAGGCAAGTGTGGAGTAGTAGTTCAAGCTTGTAAGTGACACATATGTTATGCTACAATACTTTGAATTACTTTCTGCAGTCTCCAGTTAAGCATCGGTTTCTAGTGGAGAGCCACATCAGTTTTGCAGACAGGTGTGTCCCCCATGACATCTGTCAGCAAATTTTTAAATTTTCAAAATGGTCGCTGTTTCCTTGAGATGTTAGTGAGCCACAATTGCTCAGTATTTGTGAAGGAGCAGTTCACTGTGGCTGAATCCATTTGGTTTGCATTCCATGGTAACTGAGGTGGTTGGTAACCAATGACACAATAGAAAACAGTGAGATCGGTTCTGGAATGTTTTCAGGAAATTTTTAACATCTTCCACTCATGAAGGTTCCCAGTCCTCCTGCTTATTGGGTTTCGTTGGCATACAGTAGGCAGTAGCGGCATGGGAGGCAGACACTCCCAGGAACGTGCAAGATACTTTTTCTTGGGCACAAACTGAACAGAATGAGACAAACCTTTGGTCCTGAACCAAGTTTGGCCACCAGTATTCCTCTTGTATGACGTGTTTGATTTTGTGAGTGCCGGAGTGTCCCAGTGGCTGGAGAGATATGGGCCCATACGATTAGTTTCTCAGAAGGAAGAAGGCACAAACTTTTTTCCAACCGAGCTCTGATTTGGAATTCTCACTTTCCCTGTCCAGATTGTGGATTAAAGCTCTTACAAAGTGTGATTTATGTATTTCATGTATAAATGTATTATTTTATGTATTTGGACCTGGGAGGATATAAATGGTAAAGCTGAAGTGGGGGGCATTCAGTCTCTTGGGAGATTTGATATACTCTTATGTAATAATTTTGCTTTTACTGATGTCATAATTTTTCAGGTTTCTCAAGTAGAAGGCCATTAGTGGAGCTAGGATTTGCTCTGAACTGCTGTGACAGAGCTGCCCCAACACCCATTTCTGAAGTATCACCATGAAACCAGGATAAAGAGTCTGAGGGACCTCAATATAGGGGCTTAGGTGAACGTTGCTCTTTTTCAGGAGGGTGGTCAATATAGATGCTATCATGCTAAGGTCATTGTTGAAACATCAATAAAAGTAAATATTCTTTTTCAAGTCTTTGATTGTGGTGGAGGCTGGCCAGAAATGCAGAAACTTTCTCTTGGTCCATGTGCACCTCCTCTAGCCTGTAATACAACCCGAGAATGCCTATTTATAATGAATAACAATGTGTTATAACAAACAGAAGGTGCAGTAGGTAACAAAGATATGGTATATTAGCGTTTCCCACACATAGAGTATACTTGGGTGAGCCGCCCACATATATTGATAGTCGCCCAAGTGTATTTGCCCATGCTTTTTTAAAAATCTGTCCATTTGCCTGGCGTGATTCATTAATTATTAGCGGACAGTTCACTCTTGTGTTAGCAGAGTAAACAGGTACAAGAGTGGTAGCGCGCAAGAGCTGTGTCCTGAGAGACGGTAAATGCAGAGGATGCCTGTGGAAGAACTCGACCGGCCCTGACCAGAGCGGAGACTTCTTGTCCAACATTAGTGTCTGACCTCACAAATGCGCTTTTGGAGAAATGATCGAAAAAATTCCCATATACACGGTGCTAAACCTTGTATAAAGACTTCCCAGAAGAGATGAAGCTGTTACAGTTGCATTATATTTAACCCTATGTATTAAGAATTGGATGTTACTCAAGC
The DNA here is from genome assembly GCA_013621035.1 of Clarias magur. Lineage (NCBI taxonomy): Eukaryota > Metazoa > Chordata > Actinopteri > Siluriformes > Clariidae > Clarias > Clarias magur. Next base: position 2,872,972 of record QNUK01000027.1, on the reverse strand, counting down.
CAAGTGTGCGAATACTTTTGGCAATATAGAGTGTGTGTCTGATATATATATATATATATATATATATATATATATATATATATATATATATATATATATTATGGCATGCCGTTTAGGAAAATATTCATGAGAGAACTTAATGAAAACTCTGAATATATTGAATGAACTGTGAGAATATTGAATGGATTCCGAATATATTGATTGAAAAATATATATATATTGAATGAATTCTGAATGTATGGATTGAAAATTGATATATTGAATGAAAAGTCTGAATATATTGAATGAAAAGTCTGAATATATTGAATGAAACATGACGTCTTCAAAACAAAGAGCCATCTATAGAAAGGATGAGTGAGTCGGCGAGAAACTTGGTTGCTGCAATTGTGAGAAATGAAGAGATGGTCAACACATTGATGAGTGCGTGTCCGACCCAAAGTGGTGGCACAAGCCGCACTCAGTATCAGACTACGGATGAAGACATTTATTCACTATTTCACCGCGGAAGACCGGTGTTATGCGCTAAAATGCCCCCCTGCCACAGATTGCCCCCCTTTATTTAATCTCCGTCGAATATTATATTAGAACAGAAATTTCTAGGTTCATGATTTAGAAATTACAAATTAGACCAAATGGATTTGATTATAAAATAAGCATTATAAAAAAATTACATGTTGTATAGGGAAAAAATATAAATTATTTTTTTATATACAAGATTTATTTTTGATATTGCTTATTTAATAATAAAAATAATTTCGTTAAATTTTTCATCAAAAATATTTATTTAGTGCAAGCATTTTTGTATTACATGACAAATCCCTGTAAAATAAATGTGCCACAAAATAAACATTATATGAGAATTTGTATTCATGGTCTCGACACCTGTCACGTGCCTAGGGTTAATTATAATAGTTATATCATATTTGATAACAATAAACCTATGAATTTATGTTGTAATATAATATTTGATAGAGATTATTTAGGGGGCTGGGGAGGCAATCTGTGGCAGGGGGGCATTTTAGCGCATAACACCGGTCTTCTGCGGTGAAATAGTGAATAAATTTCTCCATCCGTAGTCTGATACTGAGTGCGGCTTGTGCCACCACTTTGGGCCGGACACGCACTCATCAATGTGTTCACCATCTCTTCATTTCTCAGAATTGCAGCAACCAAGTTTCTCGCCGACTCACTCATCATTTCTAAAGATGGCGCTGTTTCGATGACGTCATGTTTCATTCAATATATTCAGACTTTTCATTCAATATATCAGTTTTCAATCCATATATTCAGAATTAATTCAATATATATATATATTTCAATCAATATATTTGGAATCCATTCAATATTCTCACGTTTCATTCAATATATTCAGAGTTTTCATTAAGTTCTCTCATGAATATTTTCCTAAACGGCATGCCATAATATATATATATATATGTGTAGTATATATATATATATATATATATATATACACACACACACTACTGGTTTCCTTATCATTCTCTTGACCCCTGTCTGTACCCTGATCTTCATTCTGGTTTAATATATCTGATAATTATGATTGATACATATTTCCTAAACATTTTCAAACTCATTTCTATTATTCAGTATTATACTCTGCTTTGTGACAGCATTGTTAAAAGCACTATATAAATAAAACTAAATTGAATTCAATTGAGTTTAGTCTATTTCCTACATTTGCGTCTAGGTCTGCTTTACTGACAGAATAATGTAAAAATCCATTTTTAATATAAAAGATTTGTGTATATAATTCCAACTGTATCAAAAAAATATATTGTGTAAAAATCAGGTGTGAAAAAAAATGTATAATGGGTAAAAATATTACAATTGTTTAATTAACAAATAATTTGTAAAGAATATGAAACATTAATAACATGAAAATAAATAAATATGAAAAGGTAGTTTTGGTGTTTAATTTAGATCTATGTACAGTAAATGAGCACTGAAGAGACAGAGAACAGAGGTGAGGTTAGGAGAGAGGAAGACGTGCCAACCCATCTGCTGTTCTACTATTGCTGATGAGAGGAAAGCAGCACCAGTCAGTCGGATGTCTTTACATGAGAACGCTGCGTTCGCTGTCGCCTAAGGCTGCTCTGGCCGAAACACAATCCTTCTCTCGGAGGAAGATTTCAGTGACGGCATTAACATGCCGACTGAACATTAATGACACAAGGAATCATCAACTGGTGGTTCTTTAAATAAAACATACCTTCAATCCATGAAACTTGGCCAACAACATTAGTTTATCCGGCGCGTTGGATCGGGATCCCTTAATAGCAGCGAACATAGTTGAGCCGGTGTGTATGGTTGGAGGCTCTCTCTGCAGACATGCACCACAGGTCTCCCGCTGCCTTTAGGCATGAGTGTGAGTCATACAGGCGCAGACAGACTTGTGACATGGCACATTTGTACATTAGCCCCGGGCTATTTCAAACACAAAGAGAATGATCAGAATCAAACCCAGGCAGCGGCGATAGACAACCTGGAGCGGCAAAGCGGCTATGATTTCTTTGCTTTGTACAAATCTTTGTCATTGCCTCTAATAACATTTCCTTCCTTCCGAATTTATATTGTTACCCTCCTGCACCGGCTAAGCATGAATTAATAACGTGCCCATTATTTATTTATGTTTTTACAAATGCAAATACAGATATTAATAACAGTTGTTCTATTTCTTTTTTAAAGGAAGCTTGACAGTGTATTTTGCTGAGATAAGACGTTTGTGTGTGGATGGTGTGGGGGGGGGGGGGGGGGGGGGGGGGGATGGGGTCAGGTGTGGCAAACCCACATTGCACACTCTGCAAAATTTGTGAACTGGAACGATACGATACGATACGATATGATGTGAATGATATGAGAAAATGCAAGGACAACGAAGGCGACGATCATAAATACGAGTGTGCAAAGCTGTGTAATACAGTTACAGCATCCTTGGTATCTGCCTGGTCAGGGTAAGTTTATTTAATTTTCTTTGGGCTTTTCGCCTTTCTTAGGGTCACCACATCGGATCATGTGATGTGCAAGTTACTGACGCCAGATGCCTTACTTGACGCGACCCACCAGATCCACCACAAGAACTCCAGTGATATCATTAAGGTTGGGGAACTGTCAGTGCCAGAATTTATGTTAACTTTTGCTTGTTTGATTGTTTTTAAGGCTTCTGATGGCATTCCCCACACTTACTTTTTGATTTGAACCTGAAATACAGATACATTCATCGCCTTCACACATAGCATGTAAAGAATGATGGTGTCAGTACTATTGCTAAAACTAGGGCCTCAACATCTTACATTTTTCCTTTATTTCCTCAGACAGGTGAAAATTACTTGAATTTTTTACATTGAATTAAATTGGTAGAGAGCATTGGTTAAGTCTTTTTTTTTTTTTTTTTTTTTAATGAGGAAACACACTAATCCATCTACCTGCCACTTAGTTTCACTTAGTTTTGCTCAGGTTCCTTTCCCTCGTATATAATAAAGCAGTACATCAGAAAAGCATCACTTTTTCAGTGGGATAAAAATATTATAGCATGCATGTTATATAATATATAGGTTTTTTGTTTATTTGGAATGAGAACAAAAAAAACGTTTCATATGGTCAAATGTTCTCTTATTTATAGTAATCTGAACCTTACAGGCTTTTCTAAACTGATTCATGTGGATCCATATGTTGTAACTAAATACAAGGGTCATGTATTTTGATATCCGGCCAAAATGAAAAGAAAGACAAACGGCTTTTTAAGACTTTATTCAAATCCATTTTAACTGAAAAGAAAGCTTCACTGTAAGTTTTCAGGGGAAAATATTCATCTTTGTCTCATCACACTGATCTTCAGTTACCCTAAAATCTGTGAGAAAATAGTCGCTCACTTACTCACTCTCACTCAACTAACCTGTATCCTGTCCCATTTGACACTGGGGGTAAGCAGGGTTACACCCTGGACGAGGGGGCGATACATCGCTAGCCACAAGCGGACTCGCACACTACAGGCAATTTGAAAACACCAATTAGTCAAACCTGCATGTCTTTGGACTGTGGGAGGAAACCGGGTTACCAGGAGAAACCCATCAAGCATGGTGAGAACATGCAAATTCCTTCAACATTAGTGCTTGGATGCCATCAAGGTAGTAAATTTTCACTGGTGGAGCCAAGATCACCTGTCTGCCGAATGTCCGAAACCCTGGCCTCCCAGGAACTCCTTTATTTACCCAGATAGGTGAAAACTGCTTAGAGCCAGGTCGGGACAGTATGGAGCAAGTGGCAATAACTTTTAGCCAAGTTCCTGTAATGTGCAAGGTCTTTCGGCGTCCTGCAAAAACACGAAATATCCGGCAGGTGGACATAATGTTATGGCTGATCAGTGTGTATGCATGTTGTTTAAAAGTAATGTTTAAGGGTTGCACATAACACTGCATATTTTTCACACTCAGTGCAGCTTAAATAAGAACCTAATTAGACATTCCAGCAATATAGAGTCAAGATTTGTGACAGTGTTGTCATCTTAGTTTACTTTCAAAGCATAGGCTTGGCTATGTACCAGACTAGAAACAAACAAAAAAAAGCTAATGTAAGAATATAGCTCAGTGGCAGGGTAAAAATATGACTCTCTTGGAATCAGTTTGCTCCTAAAAGTTGCAAAGGCCAATTTTTTTTTAAAGAAAAAGGAAAAAAAAAATATCTTGAGTAAGAAGAGTGCTTATTATTGTTACACCCTGTGCTCCAGCCTTTACAATGGTGCCACTGTAATGGCTTTCTCCTTTAAGTGCTCTGGAAAAGTGATGAAAGTTTGGCTTTTAAGTAGGCTTCCTATGGCTTGCTATCAAGCCCTTTGCAAATCTTTTCAGCCAAAAGCAGTCCTTTACCTCCCAAAAGCACAGCAGGTGTCATTTCGAACACGATTTCTTCCAGATTTGCCATGTCGGAGATCTCCTGCCATCCTTTACAGTTATTACACCAAATCTCCAGCATAATCCCTCCCTCGCTTTACACATGACATGACACGAGTTTTGCCCCAGGCCTGTAATGGCTGAAGCTGATGTAGCTTCTGTATGCTATGTGCATTGAGTGGTTTTGAAAGCATAATCAAAGCTGTTTAATAATTTAAAGCTTGAATCGAGCTTTTGGAGAATATTATTATTAAAGGCACATAAAAGGGAAAGGCCGACGAGCAGACGGGCGCTGCCAAAACACTTTGTTTGTCTAGACAATTAACACACGAGTGCCCTAGGAACATGAGAATTTTCTTCAACAACTTGAACATCTCAGTCACCTGCAATACAACCACCCAGCTAAAAAAAAGAAGAAAAGAATCACGAAAGTGTAAAGTAATTTACTTTTAATTACCACCGCCGCAGCATTATTACCACATTTGCTTGTGATGGAAATAATTACGCCTTTTTTTTTTCACCCAAAATTAAACTTTAAAAATGTGTCATAAAATGTCAGAAAACATTCAGAACAATGAATTTCTCAGCGGCGACATGATGTAAAAGCGGTGTTGCTGTTGTCGTCCCATAGACATAGAATGCTTATTGTCCAATTACATTTCATTAAGCTTTTTTTTCTTTTTTTTGCTTTTGCTTTTATGCCACAAACTTTTGTCAGTGATTACAGAATATTAGCTGTATACAAATGTAAATACATTAGCGCCTGTTATCACTGTAATAATCATTCTAAACAGTTTTCTGTCAGTAGTCTCTTTTAATTTGTCCCTCTTTTCCCCTAAAATGTATGTGAAGAAACTGGAGAAATTGGAAATCCGGAAGACATTCTAGTGTCAGAAATAAAAAAAAAAAGAATCAACCTCTTCTTGGGAAAAGAACCACATTAAGGGGTAAATCATACCAGGATATAGGCATGGATGTTCAATAACTCATAATTGGTCTGTCAAGATAAAAAAAAAAAAAAAAGAAATAAAAAAAAGAAAACACTTTCTTTAGTAAAGGTAAGAACATTTTAATGGTCTTGCATAGAACAGAGACTCACATATTCAGTCCAAATTGATGTTACATCAATTTAATTGAATCCAGATTAATTGGAATAAAACAACACAGCACAAAGCAACTTTATTAAAATCCTGCAAGAAGACCTGGATCCCTGATGAGCACAGACAAAGCACTGTATAATATGACACATTTCCAGTTGATAAGAGTGGTAGGCCATTTTTGTGGTAGGCCAAATAGTACCACCTCCTGACCAAATAAAGTTTACATTTCGAGTTTCAAAGTGGAAATGTAATGTACTGTAATAAGACTGCTGAAATTACTAGAATGTGGTTTATAACTGTCCAAAGCATTATTAAATTTCTATTATCAATTTCTGGGGGGAAAAAAATGTACAGTATAAATAACAGCTATGTTTAATAGTGAAAGTAAGACATTTGCCAGGTTAGAACAATGTACCAAGAACTCACAGGATTGGGACTAAACAGCTATGTCTCCATAAGAAAACCACTTGTTAACAAGAATAATTAAGAAGCATGATTAAAAATGCTTCAATTTACTAGGGAGCATAAAGATTTGACTTTGGAGCAATGAAAAAAGGTCATGTGGTCTTATGAGTCCAGACCGACCCTATTCAAGGGTATCAGAGTACGAAGGTAAGCTCATGAAGTGATGCACCCACGTACAGTACATGTTCCCACTGCACAAGCCTCTGGATGGGGTTGCTTCAGTTGGCCAGGAATATACTATATGTGGCAATACAATGAAGTCAGCTGATGACCTGAATGTACTGAATGACCAGGTTATGACATCAGTGGAGTTTTTCTTCACTGTTGGGACAGGAATATTCCAGGACTCAGATAGTGAAAGTGTGTTTCTAGGCGCATAAGTAATTATTTTCGCACATGATTTGGCCACCACATTGTGAGCTGTAATCAAAGATAAAGCATTCAGATTAAATACTATAAGGTGTGATATTATTTATTTATTTATTTTGTTTACCCTGCAGTGGATATGAACGAGTGTGTTGTTCGTCAGTGATGCTTTATTTACGACTTAATTCAATTCAATTTAGTTCATTTATAAAGCATTATTTAGCAGCGCAGGTGGCAGAGGCAAACAAATCAAAATCGTCAGACAAACTCAGAAGACAGGCCATGGTCAGGTCCCCATTAAAGTGAATAGAGTAGGCAAAGCAGGAATCAAAAACCAGGACAAACAGCAACAAGAGTGTCAGATTGTTAAATTATTCATAGAGGCTTGATAACAACTGATGCATTTGAGTGAAAATTTAGAGTTCTTAAATTATACATTTTTGATATGATATTTCAGGTGTGTGCGTCTGTGTTGTTGGAAGACTGGAGAGCTTTGTTTGAGGGGTTTGTGAATGCGTGTAGGAGATTGCATGGTGTAGTTAGTTTTCTGGTGAAATGTGTTACCGGAAATCAATGTTATTTGATATACAGTATCAGATCAGTGTTATCTGACTTTTCAACTCCAATTCTGTCTTTTGGAGCAAACGGTATTTTGTTAAATATTTAGATTTTTTTTTTTTTTTTTTTTACATTTTGTCATCCCAGAAGATGCCTGAAGTCACCCTTTTCCTTGAGGCAGATCCATCACAACTAATACAAATGTGTTTATTTTCATTGATCAGTGACAAAGTCTGTAGAAGTTATGTGTGGCCCAATACATGGCCGTCACATGGGGAAAGCCACCTAGCCTAATTTGCATGTTTTTGGACGGCGGGAGGAAACTGGAGTACCTGGAAACCCGGAGAAAACAGGCAAACTTCACGCACACAGAGGCCAACCAGGCCTAACCAGATTACTGATTTCAATCAAAAAGTTCAAATGTATCTCTAACTAGCGAGCCAACAAAGTGACAACATATTGTAATATGATGTATACTTGGTAATGTTTTTAAAACTCGATTCGTGATGCAGACTGTGATATCATCCATTCAACTGTTCAGCTTTTCCGCTTTGCAAATCATTTATTTTTAATCACACTGGTTCAGTGAACTCTTTGTTGCCATCCTTTATTTTTTCTCTCCATATTTTCTTGCAGGATGAAGTTGTCATGTGATATCACACGCCTCAAAGAATGATCTAGATATGAAAGGCTGTTGGCACTGCGTAAATGAATGCACATTTTGTATTGTGCGTTTCATTTGTGTCGATGGAAATGGAAAGCTTGTGTGGAATTTCTGTTCTGTTTGGTTTTAAATGTAGATTAGCGTCACAATCCGAGCGGGATGACACCATAAGGGAAGGCAAACAAGCGTGACAAAGGTAGCAATTACTCCTGCATGTATGAGAGAGAGTGTGTGTGTGTGTGTGTGGGTGTGGGTGTGAGTGTGTGTGTGTCTACATGGCACCAATTCAGCATCCTTGCTCAGATGACCTGTGGCATGCTGCATCTATTTTTTTGGGTTGTTTGTTTTGTCTTGTTCTCCACCGTGCTTTCTTGTCAACCTCGAAAATTAACAAGAACTTTACAGCACCTGTTTCCCAATTATTAAAACAGGCTTATAAATATGCAAACGCTGGCACAGGGATGCGATCTCTTTTCACTCACTCATTGCTTTAACATTATTTATTTCTTTAATAACAGCAAGTGTCAAAAACTCTAAAATTCAAAAAAGTTTTAAAGCAAATCAGGTGTATAATCTGGGATACTATCATTCCACAGCAATTTTGTTTATCCCAATTGCCACCTGTATACTAACAAATGACCAGGTTGAACACTAACAGTATTCCAGAATGAAAACCAACCTGATCATTCAATAATATTTCCTTCCATTCCAGATTCATTGGAGGGGTTAAGTAGAATCACCCAGCCAAAGATAAAATTAACAGAGTAAAAATAACTATTAGGATACCAAGATATTTCTTCATATTTGTTGGTTGAAGTTATTCTCAAATTTTCACTAAGAAGTCAGTGACAGAGGGGGGGGTTACAGGGTTAAATTATTGTGGATCAGAGCTACTCTACAGCAGTATAAGAATTGGATATCTGGATGCACGAACAGGAAGATTTTATACACATGTTTGGATTCATTTAAGGTGAGACATTCAGAATTGATTCGTCTGTGTGTCTCTAGAGATTGACGGTCAAGCAACTATTTGAAAGTTTAGCTGATTTTTCTAAATTAGATTTGGATTTAATACACAGTACAGAGTTTAACAAATGAACCACCTATGAATTAAGGTAACAATGACATTTTTAGACTTCATTGTATCATCATTGTACCCAAGAGCCAATTAGTGATCACCATTTTCCCCAACATCCAATGATCATGAATGTTCCCAACATCCAATAAATGAATATCAATGTTCATAAAATCCAATCAAGTCATCGTTCAATCACTGATTGCCTTTAAAAAAACTCACTGATTACCTCAATTTCTAACAACCAAAGAGGACCAAAATCATTGTTCCCAAAGAATCTCATTAAACCTAAAAATCAATTAGTATTAAACTAAATACTGTAATAAGAGTATAAAAATAAACTATTGTTCTTGACTGTTTCCTAACAAGCAAGAATTCTCACTCAATCACTCATCATCTATACTGCTTAATCCTGTATTCAGGGTCACGGGGGGCCTGGAGCCTATCCCAGGAGAATTGGCGCACATGGCAGGATACACCCTGGACAGGGTGCCAATCCATCGCAGGGCACAGACACACACGCTCACTCATTCACACACTACAGACAATTTTTGGGAACGCCAATTAGCCTAATCTACATGTCTTTGGACTGTGGGAGGAAACCGGAGTACCCGGAGGAAACCCACCAAGCACGGGGAGAACATGCAAACTCCAAGCACACAGAGACGGGAATCGAGCCTGGCCGGGGATCGAACCCGGACCCTGGCGGTGCAAGGCGACAGTGCTAACCACTACACCACCGTGCCGCCCACAAACAAGAATTGATCATCATTATTCGCAAAAAAACAATCCATCTTGTCAAATCAAACCGATCCGAAATGTTTTCCAGTAACCAGTTATCACTCACTCACAATGTTCCAAATGACTAATCATTCAACCATTCACTGATCACAGTTCATCCTAGTGACGAATCACTGACCGCAGTTCTCCCCAATGACAATGGCATTTCAATATTGCTTGCCCTAACTGCATTTCTTTGTTTATTTTCTTATTGATACTTCTAAAATTCATAAAAGTGAATTTGACTTAGCAACCATTTCCTTGGTGCCTATTTCCTGACTACGCACTACTACTGCTTTATTTTATTCTGCATTGTTGATCATTATAACACCATATGTTTTTAACATTTAAATAGTTAATTCATAGTGCTCTAACCTGAGACATTTGTTTTCTAAATAAATAAATAAATAAATAAATAAATTAGTATGTTAAAATGAATAGTTAAACCTACTCATATCATGATCATGACGTTTTTAATAAATATTCCGATTAGCCCATGATGTCATCTGGTGACTACTAGCATGTTTTGGGCTTAAAAGATTTGGCAACATTGCTGGCCCTGCTCAGCTTCATCAAGCTCTGTGGGTCATCAATTACTGATTCATCTTTGCATGTGAACATGTTTACTACCAGGGGGTGATCGCATCATTGTGGAAAAGGTCAGCAGACGCCCTTTCAATCTTTCAGATGAAGTAAGAGCCTCTTGACTGACGATCTGGCCTTGAAAAGCCTGGTCCTCGAAGCTGGCGTGTTATGTCAGTGATTCTATCAACATGGAGCAGAAATGCATGGGGGCTGGATGAATGGCAGTGAGCCAGTGCACATTGGAAGTGTAGCTGTTTGTAGAGATTAAACATGGTCTCTTTTGGCCTGGTATGTGGGCTGGAAAGAAAGAGTTTGCGCCAATTTTATTGCTTACTCTCATTAGTCTTTGGCCTCCTGTTAAAAACAAAGTGCTTCCAGCTTTTCTATGTTATACATAATTGTTCGGTTTAACAAGATAATGTCTAACAATTGATCTTAAGATCCCAGAAGAGCCGTCAGCTTGGGGGTGTGCGCTTATAGGAAAATAACATGGTGGCCACCATCATGAAGTTGACTGACTGTCTATGATCGAGGTATGATGAAGGTATTTAATTCCTACTACATTGTACCACGCTGACTTTGTTATAAATACTTCTTATAAACACACAGAAAAAAAGGCATGTTTTAGTTACAAGGTTATGATTTGAATCATTGGGGAAAAGCAAGTTTCATGTTCCTACTCACTTTATAAAGAGCCATTCATAAGATTTCTCTTGAGGTTAGTTAAAGAACAGAACATGCAAACGTCTTTGTCCCAAGGAATCTTCCCTGGTTGGAAATTCCGGGTTCGTCACATATACAGTAAGTGATATGGCGTATTAGAAAGCTTAGTGGACCATTCGCACAGTTTCGCGAGCCATTTTTATGAAAACTTAGGCATAATTTAACCTCGCTATTAGGAACAATTTCCCTTTAAAGGTCTTTTAATTGCAAATGTTTAAAAATTTTGAACAGTTGTAAAATAGCTGCTCTGATACTTCCAACAATATCGCTCTCATTTGTTAGAATCCATTCAAAGCTGGTGTGAAATCGACCTCATCTCATCCTCAGCGTTATGCCTTCCATTAGCCTGCTCTCGGATTCCACCACATGGTTTTCACTGAATTTTTAAAACCTTTATCACAAGGTCATGGTGCTCCATTTTCACTCCAAACAAATCTTCTTTTAAGTGTCACTCAAATGTTGTCACCTCAACAGTCCCAGACCGTCTTCCCTTTGCTGATAAAATGGCCTTTTATACCGTTTGCTGAAGCCGAGTTAGACGTTTTCGGAATAGAGATTTGCAGATGGTTCAATTCACTTCCTGATTTAAAGACACCATTAATAAACCACCAGCACATATCACTCAACCCACCAGCATCCCTTGGCTCAGTAGCTGATGGATGTAATGACTGTTTGCCAATTTAAAATCACTTTGACTTAATTCTATGTTGCTTAAAAACCTGAGAGAAAGATTTTGGACACTTGAATAAATCACTAATAAGGTGATTTTATTACTGGAATGCCAGCTGGCCTTGGTTAAACTTATCACAATGAATTATCATCACTAGATTGAACAAAACGCGCATTTAACCGTCCAGAAGAAATGGTGTTAACCAAATTAGTCTTAATCTATATTGGCATGACTTAGATACGCACTTAAAAATAGATTCAGGATTTCAGTAAATATGACAAAAACAAATTTTTCTGAACACACTTCAACACTGCTTTAACTTCAGTACTAAATATACATTTTTGTCTAAAATCTAAAGGTTAAATGCTATTCATTGGGAAAGATTTTGGCACATGAATTTATAGAACTTTAAACTGATATAATTTTGAGTCTTATGAAGGATTATTTTTTTTATATGTCTTGTTTTGTATTGGATTTAAGGTCTAAGGTTATTGTATTTTTTAATATTTTAAAGGTTTCTAGAATGTTCTCTTGGTTCTACCATTTTAGTTTTCAGACAGATGTACAGTATGTGTGCATGCAGATCAGTTAAGTAGTCATAAAGAGACTTGCCAGATCATTCATTATGAAGGCTGCATTAAGGAGTTAATAAGCCACGATGGAGTAATTGTACAGTAGTTTTCAGATGTCTACTTTTTCCCTTTCAAGTCAAGTTCGATTCTAATAAGAAAATAGTTTTTTTTGTGTGTTTTTTAAATTTTATTTTATATAATTTATAATGAGAAACTTAATAAGGCTGCCATCTTTATCCTATCCAGTCATTGTGAGCAATGTAAGACAACAGTGACCTCTGGCACTATCCCACTAGTCGTTGCTCTTTACAGAGGTGTGAAAAGGGGAATGTCTATTATCGCCGCGCTCACCGCCGCGACACAACGACAAGGGGCAAAATAAATCAGTCGCATTTCAAAGTAATTCATGAAATGACCACTAGGTGGCACAAAGTGACATTTTCCGTCGTCTCGGTTTAAAAAAAATTATCAAGTCATAAAAAAGTCAAAATCATATGCCAGGGGCAGTGGTGGCTCAGAGGGCTAAGGCACTGAGTTACTGATCAGAAGATCGGCAGTTCAATTTCCAGCTCAGCCAGGTTGCCATTGTTGGGCCCTTGAGCAAGGCCCTTAACCCTAACTGCTCCAGGGGCGCTGTACCATGGCTGACCCAGCGCTCTGACCCCAGTTACACTGGGATATGCGAAGAAGGAATTTCACTGTGCTGTAATGTATATGTGACAAAATAAAGGCTTTACTTACTTACTTACTTTACATATGCTGTATCGAAGAAATACTACAGTACTGGTAATTTCCACATCTGTGTATTTTATACAACAAGCATGAAGAATCTGAATCAGAGCTATTGATATTCGCAGTACACTACACTGTAAACCCTAATGCTCAAAGTAATTAAACACATTGAATACTGTGAACCTAAATAATTGAATGAGTAATAAGTTTGAGTACGTAATTCTGAGTACCCCAACCTTCTAGCAACCTACAAGTGCACACACTTATAAACTACCCTCAGTTTGGAAACACTAATCAGACCACATCGAACGTCTTTGGAATGTGTCAGAAACCAGAGCGCCCAGAGGAAGCCCACCTTCTATGGGGAGAACATGAAAACTGTATACAAATCATGTTCACTGTTATCACGCCTTTCTTGAGTAAACCACCAGAACAATTTTTGCCTTCTGTAGCTACAATTAATACCGCAATCATACTGTACCGCATTCCTCCAGGGTTTCAAATACATCTGATAAAACCAGACATCTGTGCTGTATATTATTTCATGCAGTGTGCTATATATTAAAGCACATTATTTCATTATTTTTTAATATAATTTTCAATCCATGCAAGTGCTACATTCGATTTAGCGCTGCATCATTTACACCAATTAAACCCACATATGTTGCTATCAATAGGATCATGAAGAGAACAACTTCTGCAGACTGATATGTATAATTAGATTACATTAATAGAGCTTGCACAGATGTTCATAGATGAAATGTTCATTTGCTAATTGGTTAAATGAGATCCACATACACTGATCAGTCATAACATCACAATGCGAAACATTATGCCCAATTGTGTAGGTTCCCCTTGTGCTGTCTGGGCAACTCTGTCCCCTACATGACTCCACTAGACCGATGGGGGTGTGCTGTAGTTTCGGGCACCAGGCAATTCATTCTTTGAGTGCTGTGGGTTGTGGGGTGGGGCCTCCATGGATCGGACTTGTTTGTCTGTACTTCTATCATGGCCAGCATTTGTTTCAGCAATTTAACCTACATTGGCTTTTCTGTGAGACCGGACTGGCCTTTGGTCCCCGCTAGCATGGGTGAGCCTTGGGTTCCCATGATCCTGTCACCAGTCCACTGGTATGTAATTGGTAATCAGTGTTAATGTGTTAATGTCATGTGGTGTTAAGGTAATGGCTGTTCGGTTTAAAAGTAGCTTAAAACCATTATTACTGTACACACAATAGCATACCATTATTACATACTATGTAGGTTTTAGCTTCATCAACAACCTTGAACCTTGAACAACCACACAAAACAAGCCTGCTCTAACTCTTCTGATATTTAGCCTGCATTAACTTTTTATTTTTATTTTTTTAAAATCAATTTGTACTTCATCTGTGGGACCAGACTGGATGGGTTAGCCTTTCATCTCCACAGACATAAATGACCTTTGGGTTCCCATGAACCTGTCACCAGTTTTTGGGTTTTGGGTATATAATCAATGTTATACAGTGCACCTGGCCATGGTGTTAGTGTTGTGGCTGATCCTTTTTCTTAGTAAATAAATACTAAATGTAAATTTTTGTCATATTTTTTTTCTGTTATACGTAAACATATTTAAAACTGTTTAGAACATATTATGTGCATGATACTGGTTATTATAAAATATATTATTGATGGTGTAACGCGGAGTCAGCATGATGGGGATCCATATGTACCAGAATAACAGAAGCTGAGTTCATGACAGATGGAAATGCATCATCGGACATATTTAAGCTGGTTTGTAAATCCAAACATTTTATGTGTTAAATTTAAATGGTCCAGTTAGTTTCAGAGCAGATTCCAGACAAAAAATTAGAGGAAAGTTTTTATAAAGGAAAATTAGCAACTGTAATATACTGTACTGTATATACCAGGACATATGGGTATGATCCCATTGCAATTCACCATGTTTAATATTTAATATTTTTAACATGTTCAAAGGCAACATTTCACCATATTTACAAAATTTTACCTAAAAGGTACAGAACTAAAATGGGGTCCAAATACCGAGACCAAAAAAAAAAAAAAAAAAGGCTTTAATTACAGTTATGTTAAAGGCATCCTTGAGTGCTTGGATGGTGCTTATAAATAAAATGTATTGTTATTATTATTATTATTATTATTATTATTATTTTGGATTGCCCTTGATTTTCTTCCTAATTTAGTCATATCCAATTCCTCCGCGTCATTAGGGGCTCCCACATTAAGGCTACTACGATCACTCAGTCGAGAGAGCCAAAGACTATCATGTGTCATCTTCGGACCATGTGACGCCAAGCAACCACATCTTTTCGAACTGCTTGCTAATGCACTATTAATTGTTGTATTAATAAGTTAGGCAGAGAGTTCTGCTGTACAGAAATACAGGCAGACATGCATGTGGGCTTTAACCTGAAATAATAATAATAATAATAATCACTGTCACTGTCAACAATGGGTACTAATGCTTGTTGACAGTAAAATTGGTGTAAGCTTCTAGAAGCATATGATCTGTAAAAATTGTTGCTTAAATGCTTAAACTGGTTTTTGGCAAAAGTGCATGTTTTTCACAGTTTTTCATATCAGTTTTTTTTTGTTGTTGTTGCTTAAAAGGCAAACATCTGTAGTGTCAAATTCATGTTGCAAAATCTTAACAATTTAGCATTTTAGAATAATACATCTTTAGAGGTTTTGTAAATTGGCCAGGTTTTATCTGAATTGCAATTAAGATCTTTGTAAGATTTGAAAAAAAAAAAAAAAAGTTTCAACACTACATAAAAGGGCATGAAATGTGTTTCTTTTTATCTGATAAAAATATAAATGTGTATACATAATTACAAAAAGAAAGCATGTATTGGGAGATAAGAAGCATTAGTTAATTAATTCATTCATTCATTGTGTAAAAATGCTGTCATATGACCCTATCAAAAAATATGGTGAAAGGTTGGCCATATACTGTATATTATCACTACACACTGTGGCAGACTGTAATGTGAACTATAGCAATTGACCACATGCTGTAGTAAACTTCCTCACTCATTCATTGTCTTTACCAATTTATCCTGCATTCAGGGTCGCCGGGGGCTGGAGACTTAGGGCACGAGGTGGGGAACCCAATCCATCGCAGCATTCACACGCATTCACATCCATTATAGGTTCCTTATTTTACACTTCCTTAAATTCACTTAGTTGAATTTAATTTCATTAGATATATTTGTGTTTCAACACAGAATGGCAGAATTTAAAAGGATTTTTTTATGAAACGATTTTCATAAAGCACTTCTGAGGGGAAAGGCCATTAAACTCTGCAAGGAGGGGAAAAAAAGCTGCTTTGTGAGATTTCCATCTGGTCGCTCCTGCTCATATGTTCTGATAATGAGGGACACTGCCTCATTATTCCTTGCATGAGGTCTCATCCATTATCAGACATATAAGACATGAGCTCTAACATGCAGGCGAACGATTATGTTGTGTCAAGTCAGGTCACAACAGGACACATTTTTATTATAATAACCGATTATACTGTCGGAACTGTGGGTCTCTTTGAAAAGTGTTAAAAATAGTATTGTCTTAAAATGTTAATTTTTGTATTCTGTAAAAGGACAGAATAACAGTTCATCAAGTGTGGTTCAATCCTGAGCTGCTGCTTCTCCAGAGTTTTGTGTGTTCTCCTCGTAGTGTCCGTGTCCACATTCTTTTTTATTCTTTTTTATTCTTTTATATTTCCTTCTCTTTTTTTTTATACTGGCAAAACATTTACATTTACATTTCACACCCAATATTGGGTGATTTTAAATTAAATGTGTTATGCAAAGCAAGTCAAAATAAAATGAACAAAATGCTAAGACTTGTTTTTCTTTGGCTTTCTTCCACGCACCAAATCTGACTCCTGGAAGCAGGATGACATGGGATTTATTATCAGGCAGGAAATCCATGTTCAAATTTAAACCATATTGCAGCTCTTGTGTGAATAAGGGCAATTTTAGCATGATGGTTTAAAAGCATTTGTTTTTCTTCTTTTTTTCGTTGGCTGTTTGGGGAGTTCCATGCCCTTAGTGCACTTTAGTGGTGTAAAGAAAAACAGAAAGTGCTTACAAGGATCTGAGCAAAAATGTGAACACAAACACATTGTATACCTGTGTGGCCATTTTAAATAACATATCTGAGAAGTATGTTGCAGTTTAGTCATCAGTATTCTGCAGATTTGACTTGTGGCTTGAAGGAATCTCTGAATTTTGACCATATCAAAAGGATAAAATTGTAGTGGCGGAGAGAAAAAAAAAATGCCATGGATGCAGAATTCATAATCACGCTCCTGTGAAATAGGTCAAGCAAAAGTTTGCCATTGCTAACCACTTCAATGAATATCAATGAAAGCCTTTTCCCCCCCCACACAGAATAAATTCATTGTTAGTAGGAATGGATATAAGGATGAAATGTATTTACAAGAGGCCTCCAGCACCAGCAGATGCAATTTACAGTAAAAAAAAAAAAAAAAAAGAACATTGTGATGCATAGTAAAAGACCATGTCAACACTTGTTATGAAAGTTAATTTGAGTTTTATAGTGTATATTCATCCATGCAAATATCATTTTGTTTTACATTTCCTAAGATTTAGCATAAGCATTTACATTTTAAGAAAGAAAAAGAAAAAAAAACAAGTTGCAGATGAAAGAACAATTGTTTATAATTGGATCACCGGTACGTTCTTGGATGTGTCAGGGACATTCAATAGCTGGGCTGTGATTTCTGTCATAAAAGTTTAATAAAATGCCTTGGGGCTCATTTTTATTAGACAGTAATCAACATTGGGGTGGTAACCGATCTCCACTTTATGACAGTTTACATTTAATTCAATTACATTGATTAATTTCCTATCAAAGCATGCCCAAAATAGTTTTATTCCTTATACATTACCTGGCCAAAAAAAGGTTCATGTGTGTAAACGATTCCTGATGCTTCCAGAAACACACTTTCACAATTTGAATCCTGGAATAGTCCGTGCCATCTGGGAAGAAAAACTCCATTAATAACCTGTTCACTACACATAGGTCATCAGCTGACTTTATTTTATTGCCACATAATATTGCTGAGAATAGACCTGAGCAACTGAAGCAACTCCAGAGGCTTGTACAGTGGACACTATACAAGACGGGTGCATTGCTTTATGCACTCTTACACTGACACGCCCATTGCTCTGGAATAGGCTCAAGCTGGACTCATCAGACCACATTTTTTGGCCAGGCAGTGTATATTCACCAAATCACACCAACAAATGGAACAACAAAATCAATGTGTGGATATGACTTATGTTTTCATTGTTTAATTAATCATAAACCTCCAAACTCGGCACTGACACAGGGAAATGCTTAATTACTTTCCGGAGCATCCGTCAATTTTCAATTACCACTCGACTACCTAAAGGATTGCTACATATCTTAGATTAAACATTGCATCAAAACTTTTGCCCCATTCTCAAATAAAGATAAATGTGCTGCAGTAAACGTGTTGAACTGTCGGTACAAGTTAGGAGAGAGGAATGATGTTCGCACTCTGTAGGAGGCCTCTGTATTGAAGGAGCTCTTGTAGTAATTAATTAGTTCATTATTCTGTTACACTGAATCCAGCCAAACAACACTTATCATCTGTCTTTGCTTGACATGTTGGCCAGACGCACAGTGTGTTCGGAGCTGTTTTCAGTCTTCATTCCTGAAGCTTTTTTTCTGAAGTCACTTCATAACTGAAGGACTTCAAAGACAAGGGAAAAAAAAAAACCTGAAACCTCTTTAATCTCTTCAAGAGGGACGTAGGCTCTCATGACCTGGCTCTAGTTGTCTTCAGGAGCTCATTTGTCCTCTCATCGAGCAGATTAGAATGCAAGTCAGATTAGAATGGCAGTCATGAAAGGTTGGAAATATAGATCAAGAACGATCCTGGATTTCTGATGAAGATGAACAGATTTATCACGGTTTTACACAAAGATAAAGGCTTCCCTGCGTTCCCAAAAGCCCTTAAGATGATCTCTTACCAAGCCTAACATGCTTGTGAGCTTAATCAGTGGCCAGCATCCAATAAAGGTCCCTTAAAGGCAGGCGGAAAGATAAAGCAGGTAAAGTAGAGGGAAGAAGTCATCAAGTAGTCCTGAATACCCTTTGAGATACCAAGGAATTTGAACAGATATTGTGCATTTATCATTGTTTGAATAGTTCCTATCTCACTATCAGGGTTTGCTTCTTTTTCAAGTAAGAGAGAGAAAGAAAAAAAAAAGAGAAGAGGACTTGGGGAGAAGATGATGATAGCGATACAAAGGCTTGGCCCACCCCGTTGTCTTCATGCATATGTAATATCAGAGCAAAACTGGTTAACCACACAGTGACACGGCCATTTATCACGGCCTTCTAGTTGCTCTGGTCAAACAGTGCACGCTTGACTGGAGCTCATTCGTCTTGGGCTTCGGGGAGTGTATGCCCTTCCCTTTGATAAGAAATGCTATCTTTGGGCCAACAACAGAGCAAAAGTCGTGGTTTTTCCTACAATTTATAACCCATTTAGCTTGTTATTATCAATGCTTAAAATCTGCTGTCATTGGAAGTAACCTTGCAAGTTTGGCTTAGTCACTTTGGTGTTTCTATAGCTTAAATAAACATCAGTTTAAGTAAGGAATAGAACACAGTGAGGCATGCTGTTACAGGAACATAATGAATGGCGTTGTGTTGTGATGCATTACGTGATCCTATAACACTCACTCACACTCATGGTCTATACCATTTCATCCTGTATTCAGGTTCGCAGGGGGCCTGGAGCCTATACCAGGAGACTTAGGGCACGAGGCAGGGTGCCAATACATCGCAGGTGATGAATCGGCATGATGATATAACATCACGTCCTAAATGCTTTATTCCTTTTCTAGACCAGCAATCTAATGCTACTCATTTCGAGTTTGAATGTATCGATCCTTATTCTTACATTTGACACATTTCAATGTATTTACTTATTTATAAACGTATTTTCTGAAGACGTTTTGTGTTGGAAAACATATAGTTACAGAATGCTGATAAGGCACTCCTTCTATCTACTTACAGAAAGTTCCACTATATCAATTATTAGATTTTTCTTCATTTTTTAAAATTTTTTTTTTAATGAATTTGAAAATAATTATGTCATTATTTTCGTCTTTCAAACTTGGAAGAAAAAAAAATATGGACACTTTCTTATTCGTATTTGTCTACAACAAGCTAACTGTATTAAACAATGAATATATTTCCCGCAAAAATAGCAAATTCATTGTTTAACTGACTTTTTTTTTTTTATCCATGACAATCATGTTAATAAGAATAATTAGCTATTTCATGCAATGAAATTGCTATTCAATAATCAATATTTAGCATGAAGTCCTTTATTCCAACACCTGCTGGATCCAGCTGGGGAAGTCAAATAGCATCTGCAGTACTCTCGTGCCACTCGCTCAATCTATGCCTGCATGATTGCTTCCTGAAGATCATGTCCAGAAGACGGTTTCTCGGCTGCTATTATGATCTGCACCAGTGTCCAACAGTTTTCTATTGGGTTTAGGTCTAGCAATGACCCAGGCCATCTCTCCAGAACCCGAATACCTTTGTCACATAGCCAGTTTTTCAGGTAATAGCACTCCTTATAGAGATAATGTTTAGTCTTCAGGAAAAACTAATATATGGCATTTTTGGTTTTAATATTTTTGGCCACCACTGTATAGTCAGTGTTCTAGTTTTAAAAGGCTACATGTTTGTATGTTGATTCACTGAAAGCAGAATGTTGCTTGTACAACATAACGCATTTACTGTTGATGCTCTGGGCAGCCATGTTTCTTTGACATCACTTGCTGAACTTGGGAATGAAAAGGAATCCCAGTTCATTGACATGGTTTCTTTGTTCTTTCCTAGTACTTCATGTACAAGTTTTACTCGAATGCATTGTACATTGTCCGCCATTCAAGTCCCTGAGTTACCATAGAAACGATGACATCTTAAACCAAAAATACAAAACCTATCATTTGAATTACATATGGGAACACTGTCATAGCTGCTGGTATAGAAAATTAATCAACACTTTGTGTTGTGGTATGATGTAAAAAAAACTGCTATTAAGTTCAGGCATGTGAAAGGCAAAAATCAAGACACTAAAATCAAGACAATCTGGACATATTGCCAGGCGTCAGACATCCACCTGCATTCAAGCCATTCAAAGCTATCAAACATTTTCCACCACCATCATCTCGGTTTCCGGGTGACATCTCTAGAGCGACGTGTTGTTCCCTGACACGAACCCCAGACTATATTCTATTTGTTATCACTTGGCATGGGAAATTGAGGCTTGGTTAGATGGATGTGCTACATGACAGGTCATTGATAGGGAGGTAATTGTTTACCTTGGCAGGTCACCACACTTCAGCATGGAGGCATGATCAATCAGATTGCCAACAAGCAAAACAAGATGTCTGCAAACTTTAGGGCTGATGATACAGCAATTCAAGATGATGGAAATCAGGTCTCCACTGCCTCCAGCAATCAGTGTCAAGGTGTTCCCTAGTCAAGATGGAGTATCAAAATATCTTTTAAGCTTCAAGACATGTAGACCCAAACGATAGCTCTAAAAATTAAACTTATTTGTATTTCCCACCCCCTTTTTTTTTTTGGAAAATATTTGAAATCATACTCTCTGTTCAAAGTACTAGATGTATCGATAGACCGCATTGTTGTTACGTTCTCATTTCTGATCGCCTAAACTGGCTGCGTTACAGTATATTAACGCTCTCATTCTAATATGCTGTTGTTTCTGCAGTAACGTTTCATATTCAGGGACTTAAGGGCGGAGCCTCCAATGCCAGCATTTTCTACCAGATGTAATGATTTAACATTATGTTTACCAGCACATGCAAGTCTTCAAGATGGAAAGGCTCATTGTGTCTCCTTGTTACAGTATATTACTATCTGTTTTAAGAGAGAAAAAATAAAGTTGATGAGGGGATGATTGTTTATATCTGTCATATTTCCACAAGATTTAATATAAGTTTAAGTGGATAAATACCATTTTTATGTATATAGAGATTCCAGTCTCTATGTGCATGGAGTTTGCATGTTCTCTCCGTACTTGGTCGGTTTCTTCCCACAGTCCAAAGACATGTAGGTTAGGTTAATTGGCATTCCCAAACTGTTCGTAGTGTGTGAATGAGTGTGTGAGTGTGTGTGTATGTGTGTGCCCTGCGATGGATTGGCACTCTCACTCCAGGGTGTACCCCTAAGTCTCCTGGGATACCAGGACACCTGTGAGTGATATATACAATATATATATATATATATATATATATATATATATATATATATATATATATATATATATATTGTTCCTCTGCGGTTTCTTTGTTGGCTGATGCCAATCTTTAGGAAATTTTTTTAACGTTTTTAAAAATAAATAAATATTATTTATTTATTTACTTTTTTACTGTTTGGATTGATTTTTTCTCTCCATATGATAAAATATAAATTAAGTTAAATAATAACAATTTATACACAAAATTGCTTAACAAATGACTGCAGTTGTATTTCAGTGTTTTTTAAATGAGTCATTCTATAATCGGATTGGATGTTCTAATGCTGTTCTGTTGTTGCTAGTGAGTGAGGTATGCTAATCCTAGTCTGACAGATTAGCAGCAGTCTTAGTTTCACCAAGAAACATGTTTACTAAAGTAAAAGCACTGTACAATAGTCATCATACATATGGTCATAATTTAACTAATACAGAAACATATAAGCTAACAAAGCAAATGTACCATTCACTTGCAACTAGCAGGCATTTAGTGCATTTCAGATAGTGATTAGCATAGTACTAACATAACATTACAAATCCCATAGACATGCTAGAGCAATTAGCATTGTACAGTTTTATATCCGCAACAAGACACAAATAAATTGATAATGACACATTTACTTACAGATATATATACTCTATAGGGACTAAGAAAAAGTATCACGATTCAACATCTCTGGCTCCACAGCAACAACACTGGGCTGCTCACAGATGCATCTGCCTGTTAGATGGTTTAAAATGCTCAGGCACTGGCCGAGGCTGATTATTTAAAAATGACAAAAATCGGCTTGATTAATCAGTCGACCGATTGAGCAGTTGATCTTAATATACCACCCAGCTGGAACCCTAATGGCGTTTGTCATTGTCGTTTAGCTGCAATATCATCAGGACAACGTTGCTTTTGAAAATTAGAATGTTGAAATGTGATTTGGGGATAAAATTAATAGATTAACCCCAAAACAACATTGAAAATGCAACCTCAAACTATCAAAATGTCAAGATTTATTTAGTAATTATGCCGCTTCTGGCCAAAACTTCTGTTCGGACAACAGCCCTAATGTAGCCAAATTAATGTTACTAATGTTTTTAAAGACTAAAAATTCTTGCTGTTAATGTCTCATAAAAATTGGAATTGTTGACCTATTTCGAACTTTGGTTATGCAAATACTAGACACCAAATAGCAACTTTATGGCAGGAATAATGACTCTGCTTTGGGCCTGGTACTGATTATTTTCCCATAAAAGCGTGTCCAGTGGGGGGGACGGTGGCTTAGTGGTTAGCACTGTTGCCTTTCACCTCCAGGATAAAGCAGTATAAATAATGAGTGAGTGAGAATGCCCAGTAATGTTTCATTCTTTGTATTCATAGTTCACTGGCTGTATTAATAATCATGAAACTTTTTATGACTCATTTATGCGAAAAGTAACTAAAGCTGAAAATATTTCGCTCTTGACAGATTGCCCACATGAAGCTTTTTATGTTCTGCCTCCAGTCAGATTTTGGATATTCTGTTGCACAGCGTGAAGTTTTTCTATCCTTCTCGATGCACCACGCAGGTTTTACTCTTTGATTTTACTTTACATCTGAGATGTAAAACCACAGTCTACAACAGAAGCAGATAAGCCTCTGTTTATTTTCTTCCCCTTGATGTGGAACAAGTAGGTGTTAAAGGGTGACGGGTTCTCGCTCTGAGCAGTGTTCCTTCGCTGTTCCTTTGAAAATCCCCAAGATCTTCAGTCAATTTGCAGATTCTCATCAAATCAAATCAACCTCAGCCAGCTAATCAAATGTAACTGAGATCACACAAAAGAGCTTTTAGAATTATGTGTCCCAAAGGGACACATTTAAAAAATCTAGTTCTTTGAATTATTTCAAGTAAACATCAAAGCTTCTCTCATTTAGTAGTTTGCTTTCTGGCGAGTAAGAAAATGTTACAAATATTGTGAGAGATTCTATCATGGCCGTACTTCAGCATATGTCATAATTTTGTGATGTCATTCTTTTCACTATTTTTTATATGCTGGTCCTCCAGAGCCCCCAGACTCCGTCATGAACCTTGAGGAATTACAGCAAATCTCCTCGGGTAAGATTCGAATCCATGTCAGATAAAAGCATTTTTACACAACATCTTGTGCGGCTAGTTACTATTCTCTCCGTAACTGATACCTAGGCAAAGTGCCACCAGTTCGTGTTTCTATTATATCCTCACCCACCAACTGTAAGGAGAGAGGCACGCCTTTGTGGGCAAAATGTGTACGACTGAGCATTTGCGGGCATTTGAAGAAAGGAAAAAAAAAAGTGCTGCAACCACGGAATAAGTTTTCTATAGAATATAAAAAGGTCAGCAGTCTAGAGGAGGATGCGGATGGTGAAATCTCAAAGTAAGTTTTCTGTCAGTGGGATTTACTGGAAAGAGAGAATTTGACATAATGGTGAACTTTCCCCAAGAGCTCATCTGCACTTCTACAATCTGCAGCGGCGAGAATGAGAATATGATGAGTTCAGATTTTGGAGCGTGACAATTTCCCGAGAAGTTCACACATACACACGGACAGCTCAGACATCATGCTACACACATTCAAGGTCTGCCTAGGCAACCAGCATTCATATTACATACTATATGTGTCTGCTTCAGGGACGAGTGGAAATAAACTAGCTACCAGGGCCAAGCCCTCATGTCATTATTTCCCCATTTTCTCCCTTATTCCCTCAACTGCCAATTCTGAACCCCTACTCAGCTTTTCCCTTCAGACCAAAACTAACAACCATTGCAGGTAAAGTTTAACGTACAGTATGATTCAACTGAGATATGTAAAGCAAGCCAACAATTTTTGTCTGAGCTTAGTGCTTTCTGCACTCTTTTACATGCATGTGCTCATAAACGTACCTTATAATTATTGGCTAGTCACTTTGAATGACAGGGGAGAGAGAATAGGCTACCCTTCCAGTGCAGCCACGTAATAAAATTAAGCATGAACTGCCCAATCAACAGTATTTACCATGGGTGGTATTGAGAGTAAACAACGTATATCATTACAGAATTGAAACAAAAAAAGCTGCTGCTTATCTGTGTTGTGTGCATGTTTAATAGTGCAACCTCATTATATGATGCATTGAACTGCATTGCAAAACCCTAATAGCTTTATTGCCATTAAACAACATTAGATTGATATAAGCAGGTAATCACGTCGTCACTACTCTTAAAAAACCACCAATGATGCAGAAGAAAAAAAACTACTCTAATGAGGTATGTATCTCCGATAAGTAATTTGCATTTAGTAATGGGAATAGAAAACAACCAGCGGTGAAGAAAACAAACAAATTAATATAACTTAATATAATTGAACGAGAAAGGGACTTGGAATTGACTCAATGCCAAATATGGGTACAGTCACTTCTTTAGATTCCAAACTCAATTAAGATGTTCGATTGATGTGAGCTGAAAGCCTATTGCAAAAAAGCTAATATTAACCCAAGAGAGTGTTAGCTTTTCTTAAAACACTATTATTGAAACACAAGTTTCAGAAGCTGGGGCGGCAAACAATAAAGAAGGAATTAGCTTCACGCCGGGAAGATATTGCACAAATCCACCAAGCTCGGGTGACATTCAGCAAGCACTCTTATTCCTTCATTTTTCATTGAAGAGTAGATAAGCCTTTAGAGCTCTCTGCTTTACAGCAATAAGAGTGACTGGGATTTCTGCCGGAATAAGTGACCTTTCCAACCAAGATGCTTTGTAATACTTCAACCCAACTCTGTATACGAGTGTTTTTAAGCGAAAGCAACAACGGACGCCTTAAATGGATTATGCATGGGCACACATACTGGACAGTGAACTCCAAAAACTTACTGTAAAATGAACAAATGGGGGCACTGTAGAGCTTTATTTTAATACAATTTTTGATGATAGAAAATAATAGCAATGAGCCTTTTTATTATAAGTTTAGAGTCGTTTATTGTAAGTTTGTAATGACATTCAAGCACAGAATCCTTCAAGGTGCACACCGGGGGGCAAAGTAATGAATTGATTTTGTGCTGATTTGGATATCGAGCCACGATCGATGTTACCATGGTTACATTTTAACCTCCTGGCAGAGTTAATCACTAGATTTTCATTAATGCCACATTTCTTGTATAAATTTGTATAAACACGAAATGTTTATTTTATACAATAAAATATTTGCACAATACCATTAAGGGAACCAATAAATCTGAACTGTAAATACCTCTGCAGCTCTAGTGCCCATTTGTATAAACACGAAATGTTTATTTTATACAATAAAATATTTGCACAATACCATTAAGGGAACCAATAAATCTGAACTGTAAATACCTCTGCAGCTCTAGTGAACTATTTACATGCCAGAATTTAAAAAAAAGAATATTATTATATAATTAATAATAATAACACACACATATAATAATAATATAATAATAATAATAATTTACAATTTGTCAGCCACTGAAATGTCTCAGTGGATTTCAACATGCAACGAAATGCCAGAGTTGAGCCACCAGCTATAAATATTCTTAGTTCACAACTATGTACGTGCCTTGTGAATGTTCTCATTCAGTTAGGATTATGCATAGAGCAACTCGGCTGTAACTCTCAGCTTATTGGTGCGGCTTCAATGGGTCTCTAGTGACAATAGGATTTGCATCTGTCTGCATACCAATCAGTCTGTTTGTGAGCAGGTTGGTGATATAGCTGATCCAGTGATGACTCATAATACTCTTTAAGATCCCCATTTGGGAAAAAAAAAAAAGAGTAAAATGTCATGAGTAAGGATTTCCAATACTGGGCTATATCACGTTTACAAAAATGAAATATATGTTCATATATCAGAGAATTTATATATATATATATGGGTGGTGTGTGTGTGTGTAGTGATATATATATATATATATATATTAATAATTCAGAATTTCATATATATATATATATATATATATATATATATATATATATATATACATATATATATATATTAACGTACACAGGAAGCTCAGATTGCGAATAACATGGTTTGCAAGTGTTCCACAAAACGAGCAAAGATATTTAATAAATTTTGACTTGGAAGACAAACAAGTTTTGGAGTACTAAGTATCATGTATCACACATGTCCTTTTTCTTTTGACATCACGTGATCACAACTGAGCCAATGGTTTTTCTCTCTTTTGCGCTGCGGAATTGTGGGTAATCGTCTCCCCTGCTCGGTCATAGTGCACGTCTCTCACTGGGATAATCAACATACGTGCACACATGTACTGTTTACTATAACGTTGTGACCATGTGCGTGCGTGTAAAACATCTTTTATTTTGTGTTTGTATGTGTATGTGTAATACAAATACAAAGCAAAAGAAAGTCTAATTAGAGAGATTAAAGATCCATTTTCTCTCTCTCTCTCTCTCTCTCTCTCTCTGTGTCAGTCGGCATTGCACTGCACGCCTGAGTGTCATTGTACACCGTGCCTCTTCACACACACACACCCCTCCTCCCCTCGCCTTCACACACACACACACACACACACACACACACACACACACACACACACACACACACACTCTGCTCTACACAGAAACACTGCTCTGTCACGGTTCTTTTCAAAGGTTAAGTGCTGGTTAATTTGTTTAATTTTTACTTTAAAGCAGTGATTAGGGTGTCGCTCATTCGAGTGTCATTAGAGAGATTTCTTAATTATTTTCCAGATGAAACAGTGTTTACGTTGGGTGTGCACGTGTGTCTGAAACTCAAATAAGAGACAAGGTAGGGTTACTGTGTAAGACGAGAAGAGGGAGAGGAGAGCAGATTTACCTTCACACACACACAAGCACACACACATACACAGCGCCTGCGCGCACAAGCGGAAACTTTCTTTTAACTTTTTCGGGATTTCTTTGAACTTTTTTTTAAAGGTAAAGTGGTTAATTTGTTTTTACTTTATATTTTGTATTAATTTTATATATATATATATATATATATATATATATATATATATATATATATATATATATATAGCAAATAGTTACTGTATGAATGCACTTAGTAAAAAGTAATGATGATAATAAGCTGAACTGGGCCATGCAGACTTGTGTAATTCACATTAGATCAGGCTCAGAATTCAAATGCTATATCCAGAAATTAGAAACATCCAACTATGTCTTAATAACTACTAGGATAGTATCTCTCATGACAAGCATAGGTAAAATTTCTTGCTTATCTGTCACCAATGTAAACATTGCATATTATATTAGTCGATAACAGCACATCTGTCTGGCATAAGTTTTAAGAAATCAACTCATGAATCCATTTTTTTTTTACACCTAAAGCAGTTTTAATTTGCAGACTGTGTGTGTGTGTGTGTGTGTGTGTGTGTGTGTGTGTGTGTGGAGGTATTACCAATTGTTTCTCCTTTCTGTGTAATTCTTGCTCTGTTTGTTTTTTTTGACATGCTCTCAGCCTTTGTGAATTGCACAGATAAGGTTATTCAAACACCTCGAAATACTGTGTGTCAGTGTACGCCAGACATTCAAAGATGAGTCCACTGGAGCAGCAGGCTTTTGCGTATTGGAGGGAGGCAGTGTGTGTTGTGAATCATGGCTGGCTCACTGGGAAATGAACACGGATTGATTCAGTATGTGTAAGAGTAAAGTAACAAGGCTAGAAACAATGTTTTGCTACTGTATGTCGGAATAGGAATGATTACATGAGCACACAGTATGCTATATACGTATGGTCTACTGTTACCAGTAAAAAGTTGAGAAACACCACCACCATCTCCAATTCCATGCCCGTTCCTGAGTTTTATTTCTTTGTAAAACAATGCTGAAGGCATCTAAAATATGCAATAATCTCGTTTAAACAGTTGATATTGAGATGTATCTGCTTCTCATGATCTGTAAAGCTTCATAACGACTCTAATCTGAGGTGCTGGTTGTTAATTGGTGATTTCTGAGGCTGGTGACTCTAAATGAGCTTCTCCTCCGCAACAGAGGTAAGTTTTGGTCTTGCTTTCCTGTTAAGGTTTTCATGAGAGCCAGTTTCATCATGGGGCTTAATGAGTTTTGCAAATGCACTTGACGATACTGTTCTTGTAAGCACTGTTCCAGTACGGCTGACTTTGGTGTATGAAAATAACAACTGACTGTTTTTGTTGTTCTTGATTTTGTATTTATTTAATTACCTAATGCCTTATGCCTATGAAATAACACGCACGCACACACGCACACACACACACACACACACACACACACACACACACACACACACAATTATCTTGCTAGTAGTAGGTTGGACCCAAATTTTTCCTGGAAGCTTTCTGTGCTTAGGTTAAAGTCAACTAGCTTACTATTTTTTTTTTTTAAATAAAGTTATGTAACAGTTAGCCTAATGCTAGCCTGCTAGTTTTAATTAAAAAATTAATTAGCTAGCTTGTTAGCGAGTGTAACTTAGCATACTGCTGGTTAGTTTGCTAGGACACTCACTCGCTCACTCATCTATACCGCTTAATCCTGTATTCAGGGTCACAGGGGGCCTAGAGCCTATCCCAGGAGACTTGGGGCACATGGCAGGGTACACCGTGGGCAGGGTGCCAATCCATCGCAGAGACACACACATACACTCACTCATTCACACACTACGGGCAATTTGGGAATTTGGGCAATTTACGCCAATTAGCCTAACCTACATATCTTTGGACTGTGGGAGGAAACCGGAGTACCCGGAAGAAACCCACCAAGCATGGGGAGAACATGCAAACTCCATGAACACAGAGACGGGAATCGAGCCTGACCGGGGATCGAACCCAGACCCTGGCGGTGCAAGGCAATAGTGCTAACCAATATTTAAGTATTGTAGTCTTGTGTTAAAAACTTGGCCTGATAACTTTTAATTGTACAGGGTGGGCCATTTATATGGATACACCTTAATAAAATGGGAATCGTTGGTGATATTAACGTCCTGTTTGTGACACATTAGTATATGTGAGGGGGCAAACTTTTCAAGATGGGTGGTGACCATGGTGGCCATTTGGAAGTCGGCCATCTTGAATCCAACTTTTGTTTTTTCAATAGGAAGAGGGTCATGTGACACATCAAACATATTGGGAATTTCACAAGAAAAACAATGGTGTGCTTGGTTTTAATGTAACTTTATTCTTTCATGAGTTATTTACAAGTTTCTGACCACTTATAAAATGTGTTCAATGTGCTGCCCATTGTGATGGATTGTCAATGCAACCCTCTTCTCCCACTCTTCACACACTGATAGCAACACCGCAGGAGAAATGCCAGCACAGGCTTCCAGTATCCGTAGTTTCAGGTGCTGCACATCTCGTATCTTCACACCATAGACAATTGCCTTCAGATGACCCCAAAGATAAAAGTCTAAAGGGGTCAGATCGGGAGACCTTGGGGGCCATTTATATAAAAAATTTATATATGAAAAAAAAAAATGTCTGTATTGCTAAGAGCAGCTCATTAAAAAGGCAACCAATGAACATGAACTATTTCTTTTTTTCTTTGGCCTCTCAAAGTAGTTAAAAATTTTAAAGTATGTACTATGAACTAGTCAGAGGTGGAAAGTAACAAATTACACTTACTCGCATTATTGTAATTGAGTAGTTTAGTTTTTTTTTTGTACTCTTTTTTTATTTTACTTTTTGTTTTGAAGTCTTGTACTTTTTTTACTTTTTTTTGTACTTTTTGTTACATTTGAAATCATATTTGCTACTGAGTAAAAAGTAAATGAATGAAAATGCAAAATAATAATGCAACGAGTAAAGGAAAAAATTGCACCCCGGAAACCATTGCACTGATTGATTGATGGGCCGGCAGAACAAACACACTAAATTCACTGCTATGTTTTATACCACATTATGTATGTATGTTGATGAGTTGCTGCCCCTCCCCCAGTGTGTGAGCTGCGGAGGTGTGTACGTGAGAAGGACAGAATGGCGTAGGAGCTCAGGTGTGCTGCTCACCCCCGAAACGCTCTATTCTTTTCTATTCCCTTTTCTTTACTTTTCCTTTATGTTTTGTATTGTCATTTTGTGACGCTGAAAGAGACCGATAAATGTTTTGTGCTGAACATTATTCTCGGCTCTGAGCTCTTTTTTCCCTCGGCTACCCGGCGCAAAGCGTCACACCATATTTAAGCAACCATTTTGATTTCAAGCACAAGAAAGACAACAGCTTTATTATGCAAAGGGGTCCCCTTAATTAAAACCAACTAGTTTGAGATTTATATCCGCTTGTCTTTTTTGAAATACCTTAGAATCCCACATTACACCCCCGCTGTTAAAAGAAGTAACTCTGTAACTTTTACTCTTTCCACCACTGGAACTAGTGTATGCAAAGCAAACTTTTAGCTTTAGGTAATAGAATCTGTCCACAGGAGTAGGAAGAAGAAAGCCATTGTTGAAAGACAGACCTAAGAAGTCCTATTTGCAGTTTGTGACAAGCCATGTGGAGGACATGGCAAACATGTGGGAAAAGGTGCTCTGGTCAGATGAGACCAAAATGTAACTTTTTGGGCAGCATCATGTTGTGAGGATGCTTTTCTTCAGCACCGACAGCAGGGAAGCTCATTGGAAGATGGATGGAGCCAAATACAGGGCAATCTTAGAAGAAAACCTGTTTTAGTCTGCAAAAGTCTTGAGACCGGGGTGGAGGTCCACCTTCCAGCAGGACACTGACCCTAAACATACATCCAGAGGAACAATGGAATGGTTTAGATCAAAGCAAATTCATGTACTGTTTTATAATGCCCAGTCAAAGTCAAAAGCTAAAACCAATTGAGACTCCGTGTTAAGGTTTGAAAATTGCCATTCACAGATGATCGCCATCCATTCTAACTGAGCTTTATGCTATTTTGCAAAAAAAAAAAAAAAAAAAAAAACTCTCTAAATATGCTGGTAGAGACAGACGCCAAAAGAATTGCAGCTGTAATTGGAGTGAAAGGTGGTCCTACAAAGTATCGAATTGAACACAAATGCACACCACACTTATATTTACAAATATTTACTTTAATAAAATTATAATACATTAATGTAATACATTTACGTTTGTGGTTGTAACATGACAAAATGTAAAAAAAAAAGTTCAAGGGGTATTAATACTATTGCAAGGCACATAATAATAATAATAATAATAATAATAATAATAATAATAATAATAATAATAATGTCTCCCATCACATAAGATGGACCATAACACACTATGATAACATAGGGCTGATGCCATAGTGCTTGAGCATTAGTAAATTAATAATAACAAAATAATAACTTAATTTAACAGGTTTTCAGTTATTAAATCTGAACGGCGCCTCCCTAAATGTTATGTGGTAAATGTTTGGTGAAACACACCATTGCACGTTTACCATAGACAAATGTAATTTCAAAAAAAAAAAAAAAAAATTTCTTACATACACAACCATTCACAGTACAATGTGCAGTGAAATGCTTATACGACTGTCAATGACCAGCAAAAAAAAAAAAAAAAAAAAAAAATAAAAAACAATGAACATATAAATATATAATAAAAATAATGATAAGGTAGTTAAATAAAATCCACACTAAAATAAATCTGGACTTTGCATTTATATAAATATAAAGTCAACCAAATAAATTTTTTAGCCAAAGCAAAAATAGAAAGTAAAAATATGTAATATGTGTAGTAATGTAATGTTATAAAGAACAATAATAATGGCGTAATGATACGTGGTAGCAGCAGTAATGAAGTGCAGCCAGGCCAAGATAGGAAGAAAAGAAACAAAAGGGACTAACAAATCAGATGAGGCTATCATTATAAAACTTATAAAACTGTGATTTGCATTTCAATCAAACAATAACAAAATGGTTAACTGTATTTCAAAGTTGATTCAAGAGTCGGTTTCAATGATGGTGCAAATGCGTGGCTCGAGACTAGATTGAGTCGTACCTTTGTATAGTGGAAGACTTATTCTACCAACATGTGCAATTTGTTATGAATGTCTTGTAAATTAAATCTCTCCTGATTATAATGAAGACATTTTGATTTATTATCGAGTCTGTACTGCAACATGTTTAGAACTGTTTGTGTGAGAGAGCGTCTGTGTCGTTTTTAACGTGAGTGTCGGCTTGGAACAGCACAGCAGAGTCAGTGAGTTAAGGATATGAATCTGTTTACATTTATTGTTTGGGTTTAATATTTCATGTGTCTGGCCTGAAGATACGTTTTTAGTAGCTAATCAAGCCATGGCATCATCTAATCTCGGAAACCTAAAGCAATGCATTTACGCTTGATCATGTTCTAATTATGATACACTTCAAAAGTGAAATCCAAAGTGGGGGAGAATGAAAACCAACAAACCAAGCAGTGATTTCGACCTGCATATGAGCTTTATGAGATTTTGAATTAAGACATGAGCCAGAAGAAGGTTTCTGTAATATTTAAAGCACGTACATATTTCATTAAACGGTTTTCATAATGCAGAAAGAAAAGAAGCCTGACGGAAATGCTCAAGGATGGACTCGGAATATTCTTTTTTTTCTTTTCTTTTTTTTTTCATTTTTATATCGGAGCTGAGCTGACAAAAAAAAAAAAAACAGGGTCAAAAACTTACCCATGAGAGCAGCCTGACTGACTCCAGAAGTCCTCCATTCACCACACACACACACACAGACACACACATACACATGCGTGCGCACACGCACTCAGAAACATGCGAGCAATCATTACGCATAAAAAGACCACATTCAACAAAAAGTCCTCTTATTTTTCAAGTGATTTTATGCCACTGAAACAAAACGCTTCCTCTATTTATTTAAATATGACACAAACAACATCACTTTCACATTCATTACTGTACAGCCGATCTACTGGATAATGGACGGCATCCACAAGTCAGGCCTTTAACTCAATTTTACACACTTGCTGTAAAAAAGATCAATTGATATGGTCTATCCCAGTACAGACAAAGCATCTGTCTTCAAGATAACCATGCAGGAGTTCCAAGGATTCTGTGATCCATCAAATAATGAATCCCACACAAGAACTGTGAAACACTCTAGGATAGATATTAACTTAGTTCAGTCAGGGAGGGAAAAAAAAATCCACGCAGTAGGAGTGTGACCTCTTTAACACACAGGCGGTTGATGTTCTTTTTGCTCTTGTCATATAAAATTGCTCTTGTTTCACAAATGCTGCATCTCAAAGAAGTGTTTAAAAGGAAGAAGGTTGTGGGAGAGATAGTCAGACGAAAGTTGAGCTAAGAAAGAGAGAGAGAGAGAGCGAGAGAGATTAGTCATGGGTGTGTGCCCACATTAATGCTCATTAATGTCTTTTTTATTAGGCCATTTAAACATATTAACGGAGTAGATAAATACTCTTCTTTGTTTTGCTAAATTGACATGCTTTTCTGAATCATGGTGAGCGTATATGAAATATTTGAATCTATTATATTTTTGTACATCTTATGCTGATATTTGCTTGTTGTCAGGATGTTGATTTATTATTATTATTATTATTATTATTATTATTATTATTATTATTTCTTCCCGTCTTGCTTTGTAAAAAGTCATATGCACATTCCGATTCACCCTGCACACATGCAAATTTGTTCTTTTCTTACTTAGTGTGTGCAGACTCAAATGAATACACTTACATTTATTCATGTGACATGCGCTGTAATCCTCAGCAAATGAAATGCGAGGCAGAAAAGCAAGCAAGCAATTAAGCTTCTGACCAATAGCTTAGTGCTATTAACTCTTAAACTTCCACTTCACACTTGTGTAACTATGACTTGGCCAAAAAAAAAAAAAAAAAAAACATGGGTAAACATTATATAAGGTTTTGTGTATGAGATCAAATGCAATTATTCATAGTAAAAGGAATTGCGATTCCAGTCACAAGATGTGACTCTATTTTAATATAATTTTCTTCTTCTTTTTTTTTTTTTAAACTTATTTTACCTTTTGAACCAAAACATGAGGATTCGGACAGTTCCAGAGTTATGGCTGTGACAATTGGATTCA
Organism: Clarias magur; assembly: GCA_013621035.1. Lineage (NCBI taxonomy): Eukaryota > Metazoa > Chordata > Actinopteri > Siluriformes > Clariidae > Clarias > Clarias magur. The sequence continues at coordinate 2,837,403 of QNUK01000027.1, read as the reverse complement.
TATTTGTGAACAAAAAGCTTCAGTGCATGGACAAGCTCAGTATCAACGTATTAATTTGCATAACTTTTAATGTAATCCCTTTGGCTCAAAATGAACCAATCCTCAAAATCAAAATTCATATACAGTAAACCTTTCTCTCCTGGAAATATACAGCATTTTTTGTGTGTGTGTGTGTGTTACGGATGTTACATTACATGGGCGGCTTTATGAGCGGGTGCAGGTTTTCGGTGAATTTTAAAGACAACTGCAGAAATCATTACACTTGTACCATGAACGAGTTTTAAATAAACAAAAAAGGGTAGATTTGAAATGTTGGTCATTTTTGGATTAATTGAATTAGGATCACCGGGTTTTTGACGTATGAAACATTTGAAATAGTAACTATGAAATTAATAAATCAGCAATTATTGCTAACCCTTTTTTTGGTTCTATCCTTTATCCTTCTTTTCCTCTTTTTTTTTCTTTGTATTCTTCACCATTTTTGTTTCTCTTTGCACTTTTTGATGCTCAACATTGGACATTACCGTTTAAAAGGAAATTTTTGTCAATGTAAGCATGTGTATTGTTAGTGATTCATTATGATTTGGTAAGAACCCTATAAATTATGCCTATTTTTTCCCATAGTAAGGTTGACCTTTTCATGGAAATCTGTAAAGCAGCTTTCCAAATAACAAAAAGAAGAAACCTTGAGAGACTTAACAGGGAACCCATCCTCACTTGTTTGATCTCGGATAGTATGACCATGAATCTAAATGGTACAGTATATGAGGCTGAGAGGTCTACTGTATAAGTCTACTTTCTTTGTTGGAGACTCAAATACAAATCTGTTTGTTGGAAATTCAGTCCTAAACTGTCTAAAGATGTCTAAAAACTGCCTGCGTCAGACATGTTCACGACCTCTTCATGGTCATCACGTGGAACCATCCTAACTCTCCGCATGCATCCCAAGCAGACAACCCTTCTCAGCAGTGAGCCAGAGGCATCCATGCGGTGTGAACTCCAACCAACCAAAAGCAGGGCACCAGGATGAGTCAGACATGTCCAGAGGGCAGAAATGATCAGGATTGCAAGCAACTCTGGAGTGCCAGTAGTTCCTCAGGTAGAAAGAGAGAGAGAGAGCAGAAAGGTACAGTACATGTACCTGTATGCTAACAGTCACATAATGTATGAGGTCAATGCATATTTTGTCTGGAGTGCACAACAACTGCCAGAAATCTAGAAAGTAGGAATGGGAAAACTCAAGCCAGGGTAGGAAAACACACTTAATGGGATTCCAGTCCATCTCGGGATTCAACTCAAACACTTATTCAGCAATTAACAGTAGCCAGTCCACCAACTGATAGTATTTATTAATTTTGTGGACGTGGAGGATTCCGAGCTCACAATAAAACAAGAATCCCTGGATCGATCAGTTGTCCATGTAACAGTATCTGCCGCATCAATTATACTCCAGGATATTGGACGAAAAAACAAAGCAGACGTTTATCACTTCAATAAATTCACTTTTATCAACTTACGATGCAGAAAGATGTCACAAGAACCTAGGCACCAAAACCGAAAGAGAACAGCAAACATCAAAGTCAGAGAAGCTTTCATACTGCAATGGACTGGAACTCTGGGAAAAACTTCAAACAGAGTCAAAATATACAGCGCAGAAAGAACACATCCAACAAATACACACAAAATACAACAGATGAAGGCCAAAACAATATTTAGCCACAGACTAAACACTCTGGCGTCTACCGTTTGTTATTACTGTACAAATGTCACAAAGCTGCAAAGTGTAGTTCCCAAGCCCAAAACGTCTACCATGAACATGGCAAAATAAGCTGCAAGCAAAAAAACATTCACAGAATCTGAGGGAACATTCTGGTAAGAATGCATTGTGCGCATAGTTTGTAGTGTGTTTAGTGTCTTGTCTAAACTGCATCCAGTGGCAGGGTTTGGACATCAAACCCAGGCCTAACCAGACAAACTTTTATACTCTAATCTTACAGATTTGACAGATTACAGAACTGAAGTTGTTGCTGGAAGGTTTTAAATTATCTGACTGTTTAGTAACTATTTCAAAGAAAACTCAAGAATAAACCTTTTAAATATTTATTGCTGTTAAATTTTTTTTCAATTCATGATGTTCAGGAGGATGTTGAAACCGCTGCAGTAAAAAGGCGCCAGGTTTCTGAATCTTGTAGTTAATTACGTGTGCACTACGTCTCTGTGTTGTGGGGCTGAGGATGAGACTAAAGACACTCGAAGATCTTTGAGCGTGTTTGTAATGTGAAAACATACATGACAAATAGGAGGCACAGTGATAAACTGCAGTTATTATGGAAGCAAAAAGAAAGTCTCAGAGGATGAAGCGGCAACAACCAGAACAACAGTCATGACAAAGCTCACTCAAAAGGGCAATAAATCAGCTAATGTTCCCAACTCATGCTCTTTCTGTTCAGTTCAGGAGCATTCTTTTTTTGTGTGTGTAATAAACATAGTTTGTTTCTTTTTCAACACAAATGACCATATACGGTATTGTTAAATCTAAAAATCCAGAATTCCATATGCAGCATGTGTATGTAATGAGTATGTGCATGTCTTTCCTTCATGATGTATGCCTGCCTCATCCCCAGTGTTCCCTGGAAATTTATAACCTGACTAGCGGTCACCTGAGTTTGCAGCTAGGGAGCTTCCCTGATCTCTGGAAAACATCTTGCCTCATCCCTGTCCCTAAGAAAAGCTGCCCGAAGGAGCTCAATGATTTCAGGCCAGTGGCATTGACTTCTCACATTATGAAGACCTTTGAGTGACTGATTTTTAACCTCCTGAGTCCTCAGGTCTTTCATGTACTGAAGTTGTCGATGCCATCTTATAACTTCTCCATTAGGCATACTCCCACCTCGACAAAGGAAAGGCTGTTGTGAGGATTTATCCCGCACTTTCAGCACCATCCAGCCCCCTCTGCTTGAAGCTAAGATGACTGATATGCAGGTGGACTCATACTTGGTGACTTGGATTACAGCCTACCTCACCAGGAGACTACAGTATTTCAGGATTAGAGACTGCACCTCTGAGACCATGGTCAGCAGCACAGGAGCTCCTCAGGTAACTGTACTTCCCCCGTTCCTGTTCATGCTGTACACTTCTGATTTCAAATACCACTCAGAGTCATGTCACATGCAGAACTTATTTGATGACACTGCTATTTGGCAGTGTATCAGGAATGGACAGGAGGGAGAGTACAGGAGGCTTGTGGAGGATTTTGTGACCTGTTGCAGGTCAATCACCCCTACTCTAGCTCGACACCTCTAAGACCAAGGAGATGGTGACAGTCTTTCACAAGACTGGATCGACACTACTACTTCTTACCATTGAGGACGTTAACGTTGAAGTGGTGAGGACATATACACACATGGACAAAATTGTTGGTACCCTTCGGTCAATGAAAGAAAAACTCACAATGGTCACAGAAATAACTTTAATCTGACAAAAGTAATAATAAATAAGAATTCTATGAATGTTAACCAATGAAAGTCAGACATTGCTTTTCAACCAGGCTTCAACGGAATTATTTTAAAAAATGAACTCATGGAACAGGCCTGGACAAAAATGATGGTACCCCTAACTTAATGGTTTGTTGCACAACCTTTTGAGGCAATCACTGCAATCAAACGATTCCTGTAACCGTCAATGAGACTTCTGCACCTCTCTGCAGGTATTTTGGCCCACTCCTCATGAGCAAGCTGCTCCAGTTGTTTCCGGTTTGAAGGGTGCCTTTTCCAGACAGCATGTTTCAGCTCCTTCCAAAGATGCTCAATAGGATTGAGGTCAGGGCTCATAGAAGGCCACTTTAGAATAGTCCAATGTTTTCCTCTTAGCCATTCTTGGGTGTTTTTAGCTGTGTGTTTTGGGTCATTGTCCTGTTCCAAGACCCATGACCTGCGACTGAGACCCAGCTTTCTGACACTGGCCAGCACATTTCTCTCTAGAATCCCTTGATAGTCTTGAGATTTCATTGTACCCTGCACAGATTCAAGACACCCTGTGCCAGATGCAGCAAAGCAGCCCCAGAACATAACAGAGCCTCCTCCATGTTTCACAGTAGGAACAGTGTTCTTTTCTTCATATGCTTCATTTTTCCGTCTGTGAACATAGAGCTGATGTGCCTTGGCAAAAAGTTCCATATTTGTCTCATCTGTCCATAGGACATTCTCCCAGAAGCTTTGTGGCTTGTCAACATGTAGTTTGGCATATTATTATGATTTGTTTTCAACAATAGTGTCCTCCTTGGTCGTCTCCCATGTAGTCCACTTTGGCCGAAACAACGACGGATGGTGCGATCTGACACTGATGTTCCTTGCGCATGAAGTTCACCTTGGATCTCTTTAGAAGTCTTTCTGGGTTCTATTGTTACCATTCTGATTATCCGTCTCTTTGATTTGTCATGAATTTTCCTTGTGCGGCCACGTCCAGGGAAGTTGGCAAACTGGATCTTAAATTTCTGAATAATATGTGCAACTGTAGTCACAGGAACATCTAGCTGCTTGGAAATGGTCTTATAGCCTTTACCTTTCACATGCTTGTCTATAATTTTCTTTTGAATCTCCTGAGACAACTCTTTCCGTCGCTTCCTCTGGTCCATGTTGAGTGTGGTACATACCATGTCACCAAACAACACAGTGACTACCTGGAGCCCTATATATAGGCCCACTGACTGAGTACAAGATTGTAGACACCTGTGATGCTAATTAGTGGACACACCTTGAATTAACATGTCCCTTTGGTCACATTATTTTCAGTATTTCCTAGGGGTCATCATTTTTGTCCAGGCCTGTTCCATGAGTTTATTTGTTTTAAATAATTCTGTTGAAGCACGGTTGAAAAGCAATGTCTGACTTTCATTGGTTAACATTCATAGAATTTTTTTAAATTATTACTTTTGTCAGATTAAAGTTATTTATATGACCATTGTGAGTTTTTCTTTCATTGACCAAAGGGTACCAACAATTTTGTCCACGTGTGTACATACCTAGATCTACTGATGGAAGACAAACTGGACTGGTCAGTGAATGCAGAACATCTGTACAAAAAAAAAGATGGATGTTCTTTCTGAGGAAACTGTGCTCTTTCAGCATCTGCAAGAAACTCCTACAGGTGTTGTGGCCAGTGTTCTTATGTACGCTGTAATGTGTTGGGGAGGGAACCTTAAATGCAGAGATGTCACCTGACTGAACAAGGTGGTCAGGAGAGCAGAATCTCTGGTAGGCTTCAAGCTGGACTTATTGGAGGACCTTGAGCAAATTGCTGTCCATCATGTCCAATGCCAGTCACCCACTGTGTGGGAGCAGAAAAGCATGTTCAGTGGCAGACTTCTTTCACAGAGCTGCTCCACCGACAGACCCTTGTTCCTAGGGCTATATGTTGCTTTAACACCTCTATACAGTGCCTGGGGACATGATTGGAATTCTTGGTAAAGATAGACTCTCAACCACTACTCATCCTCAGTTATACATGTTGCTCTCCTTCATAACATACTCACTGTTCAAAGTCATATTTATTTATCTACTCATCATAGACTCTTTCAGCGCTGTCATTATCAATGTCTATAACTCATAGCACTTTTTTGTAGTCTATCCTCTAATATTCATTCTCAAATATATATATATATATATATATATATATATATATATATATATATATATATATATATAAACTCTCTTTAGCTTATTTATTTCTTTTGTATGGTATTTATTTCTGTAGTAAGATCATCTTCCAGGTTTTTTAATTTTTTTATTTTGATACATAATACATGATTGATGATCTGTAATTGCAACTACATGTTTATTGTTTATTATTTTACCATCCTTGTTACTGGATGTTGAAAATTTCCTTAGGATCAAATAAACTATCTACAGTATCTATCAATCTATTCTTCTATCTAGCTATCTATCTACTGAAGATGAATATTTGGTTATGGAAAATAAAACCAGTTCTTCGTAAAATAAAAAAAGAAAAGAAACAGATGACAGCTCTCTTGTACTTTGAAATATCTTACCACGTATGATAAATGACTTGAAAGGGTCCTGATGAGGGAAGAGGCTTGTTTTTCCGTATAGGAACAAGCTGAACTTTCCTACCTGAAAAAGACGGAAAGTGACAAAAAGTTTCCATACTTCTGATTGTATTAATCTTGCGCGCAGTCAAACAAGGTGCCTCTAAATCTGAAAATGCATTGTGTAGAGAGGATAATATCTTTTCCTGCTTCATGATTACACATATTTCATTGCTATTTTGGCAAGACGATAACGGCCAAATGAAAATCAGTCAGTGTGCCCGGCCAAAAGTGAAATCAATCGGCTTCTGGTTATTAATTAAGGTCAATGGACCAGAGAAATCCTGAGATAGATTTCACACTTGGATAATAGCCTTGTTATGTCTTCTGAGTTGCAGTGCATGTTTATGAGACAGTAGAAACATATTAATGTCATAAAGACGCTCATAGTATAGAGTGTGTGTAATCAAAGTGTTCAAGATTTTCAACAAAGAAACAATTGATTTTAAAGTCCGGATAATATCAAATGTCCGATGGGGTCCAAGCATGGAGAATCACAACACTGAAAGCACTTTGACTCTTATTAGGCTTCTGGATTACACTCTTGTTGTTTAAAAGTTTAGTGTATTGTCACTTGTTTGAAACATCTCCCTCTCACAAAGTAATGATCCTGTAATCGTTGTAAAGTTTAAAGCCAAATAATTCATTGATTCCATAAGCACTTTATCCTGGTCATGGTCACAGTGGATCCTGAGGATATCTCGACATCGCTAGGGCCAAGGAAAGAACACACCCTGGATGAGATGCTTGCTGGCATGTTTTTGTGAGGGGTAAGGAAATCAATGGCTACCCAGAGGAAATATTCAACGAGAACAAGCAAAAGTCTGCACTGACAGTTATGCAAGCTTAGGATCTAACTGTGGAACTGGGTACCCTCTTTGGATGTCTAAGCCAGCAATATTATGCCACTGTGCCACAGTCGAGTACATTAAACCCAAATAAAATAAAGTGCCTGACCATGGGTTAAATAGACAATCATGGGCCTAATACTCTGCTTAGAATCTCAAATGTCATCTCTAGATTCCCTAGTAGCTCATTACAGAGGAACATCAATGGGTTTAAAAAAGGTTTTCAGCCAGGAATTAAGTCTTCAAGACAGACAATGTTCTACATCTACAAGCTCTATTTTAGAGAGGTCAAAAAACAAAGGCTGATGAGCAAAGTATAATATTTGTTTTACTACAGTATATGTGATGATAATAATTAATTTTCTGTATGGATGTTCTAGAACATTAATAAAAAATATCATTTTTATTATGTATATAATAAGTAATTTATACAACTTTACTGCTGGGAATATGGGAAAAGACTTTAACATGGGAATAGTATCACATTATTCTGTTCTTATTTTATTCAAGCTCTTACTATCACTTAGAACACAACTGCATCAGTTTGACCTCAACCCATCGAACAAAAAAATTTATTCCATAATTATGTAGAAGATTTTAGGTAAATTGTTGTATAAAGTGTTAAAAATGTACCATGTTATTAAAATATTGGTGAAATTTATTTCAAGAAGTATTGTAAGCGCAACTGAGAGTAAGGGGGAAAAAGGGTTTATGTAAGCAACAATTAAATGAGCTGGGTGGGGGGGGGGGATCAACTGGGTTAGGGGGTGTTTCTGGTGGGGGGGTGCAGGGGGTTACTGGAAAGCATGTTCCTGGTGAAAAATTGAATAAAATAAATAATAAGAATAAGAATACTATTTTCTCTGCGTACTTTAAGAACATGCAGAGAAAATAATTATAGCGCATTTGAGGTGAGCATTATGACACAATGATACAAAAAACACTAAAATCTTAACATGTTGCCCTGAAATTCATTCATTACAGCCTTTTAGTGTATCTAAATTTCATTTGAAAACTTTATTTTAGAAGCTTTAAACGCCCATGCTTCATGTAAAGCATAATAGATTTTTGAGAGAAAGCTGATTTGTCGTGACGATGCATTCACGTTGCTTCTTTCTGTCTCATGATGAATGAGGCGAAGATACTGTCGCTGATGCGAGTGGTTTAAATTTGTTCAAAGGGTTTTTTGGAGAATGATTATTCAGAACTGGAGGTTTACACTCTCTTACTGCTGTTGCAGTCACTCCAACAGTGAAGAATGACAGATATGTGTCTCTTAATATCCATGATAGGTTTTGTGAAATAGGACGATATGTGACTTGGATGTTGTTTAAATACCTTGTTATATAGTTAATAAAACTTCTGTATTGTTGTATTTCTTATAATGTTTCTTTGTGATAAAAAAAAAAGCTGTGTGTCAGGCCTTCTCGTCCAACATCAGTGCCTGACCTCTAAATGCTCTACGGTATGAATGCAGGTTTGGCCAAAAACTTTTGCCCATGTTGTGTGTTATTGATACTAAATTGCATACATAAATTTCCACAAACACAACTATGGGCTCATTTATCCTTTGGGAAAAAACTGTGGGAGATGGACTTGTAGCTTTTTGAAAAATCACACAAAATTCATACTTACAGTCTTATGCAATAGTTTAGGCACCCCTTGATAAATAACAGATTTTGGTGATTTTTTTTTTAAATTGAAAAGATGTTAACACTGTCTCTCTTGGAAATGGAAAAAAAATGCACAATATTTTCAGCAAACACTGAAGAATAGTTACTTCTTATTCCAGAGTCTAAGATTCTTTTTACAAGATTTCAGACCTTTTAATCAGCCCGTTAGATCAGATGCATGGTGACAGCCTCAAGAGACGCAAGCTGAAGGTTTTGGAACGGCCATCGCAGTCCCCTGATTTAAACATCATTGAAAATTTGTGGGTAGATCTCAAAATAGCTGTGCATGCAGGACGACCAAAGAATATTACAGAACTAGAAGCCTTTTGCAAGGAAGAATGGGAGAAAATCCCAAGTACAAGAATTGAAAGACTTTTAGCTGCCTATAAAAAGTGGTAGCAAGCTGTGATATCTGCCAGAGGAGGTGTTACTAAGTACTGATTATGTAGGGCGCCCAAACTTTTGCACAGTGCCACAATAATATTTTTTTTTAATCTTTGTTCAATTCATGACATAAAAAGTAACTATGCACCAATGTTTGCTGAAAATATTGTGCATTTTTTTTCCATTTCCAAGAGAAATTTAACATCTTAACATCTTGTGTTAACATCTTTTCATTAAAAAAATCACCAAAATCTGGGTGCCTAAACTTTTGCATAAGACTGTACATAACATAAACAATTTTGACAAAATATTTTGCCATTTGTGCTTATGTATATTCTGATCATGTACATGTACACGTATAATGTATGAGCTTGCAAACCTTTTTGCTTCATTTGAAAAAAGACAAATGAACCGTACAAGGAAACTTTGTTTTGAAGTTTCATCAAAACAAAAAATTGCGGCCTTTGAGTGGTGCAGTGGTAAAGCGGTCGCCCTAATCATCCAGTGATTGCGAGTTCGATCCCCGGGTGATGCTGTGTTACCTCTTGCAGCTGGAGGTCTAGAGAGAGCTGATTGGCCGAGCTCTCTCAGAGGGGAGGGATGAGAGGTACATAGTGCTCCCACATTATTCACGGCTCTACAGCCAGTCAGGGGCGTCTGTGAGCTCGCGTAAGCAGAAGGAGCGGATAGCGCTGTCCTCCGAGTGTGTTACGCCGCCCCCAACGGTTCGTGAGCGAGCGGTTCGAAAAGATGCGGTCGGCTGGCGTCACGTGGTTCGGAGGAAACGCGTGATAGTCTTCGCCCTCCTGGCTGAGTGGTAGTAGTAGCCTTAATGCGGGCGCCCCCTACTACGGTCACATAGTATCCTATACATTATGCACTCATTGTTTTGATTGGGATGAACAGAATTATAGGTTTAAGTCCTTCGTTTATTTCTCTTAGTTTTCTGTATTTTTCATCCACAAGACGCAGAAGGAAATGTAATTAACTGATTAAATAAATAAACAAATCATAATCTCTTGATAATAAATGTTGTTTGCAGAATTGTTATATTTCACACTCGAGATTATGCGTTGTACTGAATATCAGCATGGCTGTTCCTTCCTGCCTACAGTACGACCGCAGTGCAACAACGGTCGTATTCACGTAGTCACAGCAACACAGTGTGAAACCAGTTGTTATGTATGTATAATATGTGTATGCTTTGGTCTAATGTGTTTGTCTGACACAAAACACTAAACACATCGTGTGAATTTTTTTTTCTTTTCATTCTCTCCACTCTGAGGATGTCACCCTTGTGCGTAAGCATGTTTAGTTTGACATTGCATGCCACACCAGCCGCAAATGAAACCTGGCCTTTTCCACTGGACTGTATAAAGATCTCAATTAAGATATGTCTGTGTGAACAAAGTGTTAGTCTGCCTGCCTCTGCTCCTATCCAGATATTGCTTGAATATCCTAATGTGTTGGCCTGCTCTGTGTAAAAGCCATAATTAGTTTGTCTGTGTATACCCTGGTGTTTCTGTTCTTTGTTGCGAAGTCTCATCATACTACTTGTCCCAGTTAAATTTGTTTTTGTTTGCATTTGATTTTCCCTACACTGTAAACCCTAATGCTCAAAGTAATTAAACATATACCGAGTACTGTTAACTTAAATAATTATAATTAGTTCAAATTAATAGGCTTGATGAGTATTTAGAACTTTTTGGTACATATGAGTTTGTAGAAATGACACTTTTCAAGTTAGCTGAATAAATGTGATATTTTAAGCAACCGTACGTGCATAAGTAACAGTAACTGTCATCTTAAAGTTCCACCAACTTAAAATCTTTCAGACTGGCGTTTTTGTGTGTGACGTCACCAGGGCAATAGGGCACTGGTGGCTCAACGGCAGGTGTTTCGTCTGCCATGCGAATGGCCCGGGTTCGATTCCCAACACCTGGATGAAGTGTCTGTCCCAAGCCCAGATAAAATGGGAGGGTGGCGTCAGGAAAGGCATCTGGTGTAAAACCTATGCCAAGCTTGTGTGCGAACCGGATTGTCTGCTGTGCCGACCCATTGCCGGGAGCAGCCGAAAGACCAACACTCACTAACTCGCTCATCATCTATACCGCTTAATCCTGTATTCAGGGTCACAGGGAGCTTGGAGCCTATCCTAGGATACTTAGGGCACAAGGTGGGGTACACCCTGGACAGGGTGCCAATCCATCACAGGGCACACACACATACAGACCAACAACAATTTATTTGATTTGCAAAAACTAAAAAAAAAAAAAAAGAGAGAAAATAATTCCTATTAAATAGTACGAGTATGAGTACTCAATAATGTACAACAAATTCAAAAACCAATAGTTCTATTTACTTAAAATTGGAAACATCATTACTTTAAAAATTTTTATGTAACTGATTACCTCAGATTTTTGGAGTTTTGCCAACTTATTCAGGTTTACAGTGTAGTTTTAATCTTTGTTTAAAGCAGTCCTTGTTTAACCATGTTGTCCCAGACCATGTTTCTTGGATTCACCTCAATAAGGCAGCGTTGTACTGCACATACATTTGTATTGCTCTGGCATGACTGTAAAAAGTGTACCCAAATCATGCAAGCAAAAATGCCCTTATATAACCCAACCATTAATTTGTCTATAATAATGGTCTTGTGCTTAGGCTTATATTGCTGCTATCTGAATACTGATTAACCTCATTCGACTGGACAAATGCTTGAAAGAATGGAGCTGTTTTCCATAAGTAATTAATAAAAGATTGCTGCTGGGAATAAAGGAACTTTTGCATAAGAACTTTGACACCAGTATTATTGTGTTCTTATTTGATCATATCTTATTTTATCAAATGTTTCACATCAAATCAAGTCAAAGGTTTGACTTTTTGAGAAAATGGGGGAAAATAGTGACGTTCATTGATTTTTAACTTTTTATTATATTTTGACCAGTGAATGGTTAAACCATATTGTTACTGGGGCCTCCGAGTGGCGCAGTGGTTAAAGCGCTCGCCCTATCATCCGGAGATCGCTAGTTCGAATCCCATGGATCCCATGGTGGTGCTGTAACCTCTCGCAGTCGGAGGTCTAGAGAGAGCTGATTGGCCGAGCTCTCTCAGAGGGGAGGGATGAGAGGTACATTGTGCTCCGACATTTGTGCCGACGTTAATCACGGCTCTACAGCCAGTCAGGGGCGTCTGTGAGCTCGCGCAGCGGAGGGAGCGGATAGCGCTGTCCTGTGTCCAGTGTGTTACGGCGCCCCCAATGGTGCGCGAGCGAGCAGTTCAAAAAGATGCGGTCGGCTGGGGTCACGTGGTTCGGAGGAAACACTACCTGCCGGCTGAGTGGTAGTAGTAGCCTTAATGTGGGCGCCCCCTAGTGACGGGGAGGAATTGGACACGACTAAATTAGGGGAGAAAATCCCCCCCCAAAAAACATATTGTTACTGTATGGTGATATTCTGACAGTTTTGTGCAAGGTTTTTGTTCTCTTATGTGGGTTTGGATGTTTTGTGTTTCAAAAGTTTGAAACTTTTGATGAACTGTGACTGTGAGAGAATGATCACTCTGCAACAGAAGAACCTTCCGAATTTCAACCTAAAACTACAAACATGAGTTTAAAAGATTGCTTGTGAAACATTGTGGCTACCCCAATTTGTCAAACAGTATTGCTGGACTTAATACTTCTTCTTGCTTGAGTAGGTATTGTGCAAGGAAAAACTGCCTTCAAAGTCAAAGACAAAATGCCTGAAACCGGGACACGTCTGTGTTTTCACAAAATAAGAAGAAAAAAAAGAGAGAGAGAGAAAAAAAGTATGAGTTTCTTTTAAAAGGCGGCATTTAGCTTTGCAAACTTTTCTTTGAGCTCCTGAGTGTAAAATTTGGACTCTTTCTTGATCCTGCATGGATATGGGGTATATTTCCCTCACCATGACATTTGGATGCAGTGCTAGATACCGCTTAATAGGATTTAACAGCAAAGGCCAAGTGACACCAAGGGACAATGAAACCACTGACATTTCTTCCCTCATTGCATGATCAATAAAGACTAGAGAGGCAGATATGCTCCATGAGCTGAATGTTTTCAATCCTCAGGTTTTTGGGTTCTTTTTTTTTTAATTCTTTTTTTTTTATTTTACTTTTCATTTGACTTATGTCAGTCTGCCCCACGAAAAATTCTATGCTTGCTTTGTGTAACCTGATCCCATCTGGTGTATAATGTTTTTACATTTATAAGCGTTACATGACGCTCTTATGCCAAAATTCATGAGATTCCATGTAATCAAACTGCCTTGTCTTGAAAGACTGCTGTTGTAAACGTTTCAATATTAGCATACAAATTCAAAATTCCATTCATTTGTGGAAATTTGGACATTTTATATAAACATTAAGTGTTTATACGCTATACACATGGAAAACCGATTACTAACATAGTTCCAGGACATGAAAATCATTCCTTCGGCATTCATCAAAATTTCATTAATACAGTAAGTGAAGTAGTATCGGTAGTGGTGTTACATAAATAAGGAATAACACCCTGGCATGCTGTTATACTAGAAGAATCAACAGTAAGGTTGTTTGATGAGTCTTTACAAGCACTGTTCCTCTTTTCTCTTAAATATTGAGAAATATTGAGAAACATCTACAGTATAAAGCAAGTTTCTGTTATTTTTTTTTACATTCTACGAAGGGTGTTCAAACTGAACTTTTTAATTTTGCAAAATAACAGGACCCAGTTCCGAGTAAAAACTCCTATTATTTCTCTATATAATCCCCTGTTATACTAATGAACTTATCCGAGAGTTTTACTAGTGCTTGGATACCACCAAGGTAAAAAGTTTCATAAGTATGCCAAAGTCATTATCGTACTGCGTGCTTCACATCTGAAATGTTCGCCTCCCAGCTCTCCTTTAATGGCCCAAACATAACGCTCGAACTGAGGGTTAGGGTTACAGGACGGTACAGTGAAAGTCGCAATAACTCCCTGTTCCTGCAATGTGCAACTGATGTTTATGAATGATTGTGTGCACAGTTCCCACAGACGTCTCTTTTGCAACACAAATGTCTTGTTCACGGGAATGCCTGCAGTGGGCTCTGAGCCATCTTGGCCAGCATCGTCCTTTGGTTTTACTTTAAAGAGTCTCATCACCAAACTGTGTTTGAAGTTTTCTACACTGTAGATCAGTTTTATGCCTTTACTCACAAGTCTTGATTTGACTTAAACACCCCATAACATTCATTCCATCACCATCCTCACGCTTTTCTTTACTAAGTTGAATAAAATGCAAATTTCCACTTGTCATGGTGTCAAGAAACCAAAAGTCCTCTGTCCTGATAATCTTCCCATGTTGGACTGAATCTGACCGTTACAAAGTGACATGTTAAATAAACATGACCACAATCGGTGGTTTTGAAAACTCTTGAGCATCAACAATACAAGCTGAGCCTAAATCATGATGAGAATCAGATCCATCAGCACGTCAGTTTGTGGCTCTCTTGCCTGTGTTTCATGGATTATTCTTGTTTGATGTTGCCTGCATGTGCTTTGACCTCCAGCACGGACTTTGAAAAGGAGTCTTGGTTGGTCTTAAATTAAAAGCACAACGAGCACTCACACGTTACAGTTCACGGGTGTAGTATTGAACAAAACAGTTTGAATTCCATCAACCTTTGAGTGCGAGTTGTTTGGGTTCTCAGAATGCCAGCTCTTTTCAGGAAAACTTTTTGTGATAACAATATGAGATAACGATAAGAGAAGATTCAGCCAATCAGAGCATGCTAACTTTCGGTAACTTTCATCAATTACTGCATTATCCATGCTGGCAACTGTTAAGTGAAATATCACACTTCATCTTTAGTTGAAAAAGCAAGCTCTAATTGATATTCTTTGCACAGAAAATAAGGTTTGGCCGACATTAAAGCCTGAATGCTGCAACACTCCCACACAGAAATGTAAAATATATAAATAAATAAATCTACTGAGGTTTATCCACTCCAACTCCAAACTTTTATATTAGGTTTAGGATTCCTGGATGTTTGAGTGTTCTGAAGACATTCTGTAGCATTAAATGGTGATTACACACACTTTTTCCCCACTGTGAAATGTCTGTAAAAGACTTGGTTGAATATATCTATTAAGAATCCTTCTTTTAAAAAAATAAAATAAAATAAATTTACAGGTGTTTTTAAAACGTGATGCTCCTGGCTGTTCCTTTTAAAAGCAATTTTTATTCTTTGTATTTAATCATGTTTAGTCATGCATTTCTAGAGCAATGCTTAATGCACACAGAGGTTTCTTTCTCTGAAGAAATCCTTTAATTTCAGTCCCACCTTCATGGTTATAATTCCTAAATAATTCCAGATGGTGTCCTTTCCAGAGTTACAAACAGTTCAAACTTGGAGACAAGATTCTTATTGGTAGCTTCTTTGGGGATATTTTTTTCAGTGAATTTCCCTATTTACTGTAAGCTTCTGTTAATATGTTTAACTAGCTATAAATCCAGTGGTATCACTGCATACAAACTGAGTCCGTTCCAGAAGCTAAAAGCAAAATCTCACATTGTGAAACGCATTTTCCCATCGGAAATAATGTAAATGCTGATAATCCGTTCCAGCCACCCAAAAATATTACCAATATTACCAATTTCCAACACTATAATCATCTTTTTGCATATACAAACAATGAAAACATTTAGAAAAGATATGTAAATTAAGTAAAATATGAAATAAATATAATTAAACTTCAGTTAATCTAAATTTATGATCTGTCTTAAAAATGAAAGTGAAACTGCCCCCCTTTTCTTCTTGCTGCCCTCCCTAATAAGATTCTTGGAACCTATGGTGCTACAGTATGTCTTCACTAAATCTTGCCCAAAACGCAAAAGAATTATAAATAATGCAAATAAATATGTAAATTTGCTTCAGTTGGCTTTTCACTGATGCAAACAAGTTTTGAATGGTTCTTGGACGTGCACGCGATTTAGCCGACATTCGGTTTGGCTCGGTTCGAACTCTTTTTTAATGGCGAAAAAATACTTTGTACGGCGAGGCAAATTCCGTGCAAAATTTGTGCGGTGAAGGATTCGTATATTTTCACTTAAAAACAAAAATAATAATAAAAAAATATGGACATACTATATGGCTTCAAAATGGTTCAAGAGCCATTCATTATAACAAACCCCTATATAACACTGCAATGTCCAAAGAAGGAGACTTCCACACACACACACACACACACACACACACACACACACACACACACACACACACACAAATTACTCAGACGAATGAAATAACATCCGGACTGAACTGATAAACACACACATGCACAATCACACTGTCCTACAACCATCTAAATTTGTTCATACCCACCTACCTGACCTGCTCTTTGCAATATTTGCACAATATTTATTTCACTTTGCTATTTGCACACAATATTTTTGACACAATGTCAATTGTTTACTGCTGCTCTTCCCACTACCTCAACTCGTACCTCATCACTAAAAAGGCATTTCAGTACTGTAACAGGTCACGTTGTTGTGTTGTTACGTTGTTGTGTTGTCATGTAGCTCTTTGTTTGTACGTTTGCACGTGCACTTTGTTGTCTGTTGTCTATTGTTGTCTCTTTTTTGCACAGAAATGGATAGCTTTAGGTTAACTTAAAAATGTGAAAATCTGCGTTGTTAATTTATGTTGTGTTGTTAATTCATGTCGTTGCATGTATATAGAACCTTGGTCCTGGAGGATCGTTGTTTCATTTCACAATGTACTGAAATGTATATGGTTGAAATGACAATAAAAGCCTGCTTGACTTGACTTGACTTTCCTTGACATGACCTTTTTCTTTCACATTTATGGAAGGAGTCTGCAGGGTCAGTTTATATATATATATATATATATATATATATATATATATATATATATATATATATATATATATATATATTTGTTTTTTTTTCTGTATGTTTCTGAACTTCCCATATTTAAATAACCATGGATTTTTGTCATTTGTATTTTCTTAGGTGTAGGTCCAATTAGGATTAGGTTCAAGCATCCAACATACAAAAATCCCTATGAATAGGTTCTTATCATAAGCCTTTATATTACTCCTATACATTACTGTGTATAAGAGTAATATAAAACCTGTCAATCAAATTGTATCCAAAATTTATCAAAGGTATGAAATATTACACAGTACATCAGTTTGTTCCAAATGAGCAATCTGATTGGATGAAAAGCATTCCACATGGGGTGATAGAGCACAACAGCACTGGGACTTTTAACTATATGTGTCACTTCGCATCACAGGTGCTCTAACAACCGTTAATTACACTAACTGTCAGTTGTCAGCAGTAGAGCAGTACAGTCTGCAGTACTGGAACGATGGGAGAGAAGAAAACCCACATTCAAAACCAGTCATAGATGCACTATAATCAAGGAAGTGTTATGATAGTGTTGTGTCATTGTAAACAGCACATTCCAGTCCACCAGCTCCATGGGTTATTCTTCTCAACTTCTCCTCTACATACAGTAGTATCTGTAAGAATTGAAAACTACAGTACTTTCATCCCTGTTAATTAACTGTCGATCTCTAACTGTGCTGTTATTCAGTACAACAGCACTCACTCTTGAGTTGCTTAATTAATCAACACCCCCTGACCATTCGGGAATAAAACCTCAACGTCAGTGTTTTAAATGCAACGCTACATTGCGGACACTACACCTTGCTGTACATGTGGAACATGCTATTCCAAAGTTGTCATAACGACCTATTGCACACTCTTCCAGTTAGGCTTTCCACCATATTTTACAGAATAGCTGTGGGATTTGTGTTTATTAAGAATTCATTCAAAAGGTGTTCAGCGGGGTTGAGGCCAGGATACCCAAGTTCTTCCACTCCAACCTTAGCAAATGATTTCCTCCTGGATATTGTTTTGGGTGGAGAATGATTGCCAAGGTAGAGCAGATTTGTAAAGTAAATTCTATTGCTACAGCATAAAAAGACCCACTCCACAATGGTATGCTTCCAATGTTGTGACAACAGGGAAAACCCACATAAGGAATTAAAGGTGACTGTATACTTTTGGCCATATAGTGGTTTTACATTTGCCTGACTTTTTAGATTTTATTGAAATTAATGTATGACTTTAAGCAGTAATTAATAAATGAATGTTAACTGTAATACGCCTAAAGTGTTCATAGGAAGTGTGTTAACTGATTATAAATGATTTACTTCACTTGGATGAAACTTGGCTAATTTCTTGGCTAATTGTGTCTGAAATCATAAATGTCATGCCTAATTAGTTACTTACTTACTAACTCTCAGTAAAGAATAGCCCCAAATTAGAAGCCATTTGAGTAAGAGTTTTTTGCTTGTTTCAAATCAACATACTAATATATTTTTTTTAATTAAGTGTTATTCGTTCTTTCTCAGTGACTTACACTGATATTAATCATCAGCCTGATCATCGGTCATCATCTGCACCTGTTTCTCAATGGTTCATGCCTTTAGTTAAATGTTTTTTTATGCCTGAATAATTCAAAGGTCACTGTGTGGCTTAAAAAACAAAAAACATTCATCTAAAACTGCTCAGGTACTGGATTTAAAAAAATCTGAGCCAAAAATGAGAGGTCCCAAAGTCCCAAAGGAAGTACAGTGGAACCTTGGATTACGAGCATAATTTGTTCCGGAAGTGGGCTCGTGTTCCAAAACACTCGTAAACCAAAACATCATTTCCCATAAGAAATAATGAAAACTCAAATTATTTGTTCCACAGCCCCAAAAAATAAATACATAAAAATAATTAATACAATCTATAAAATGAAAATAAAACAAATGAATCTGTAATTTACCTTTAAAAAAAGTACAAATAAGTACTTTCAAATATGAAAAGGTGAGAGAGTGACGCTCGGTGTCAAAATAAGAGTTGCATGCGTGATACATGATACTCGGCGCTCGTAAACTAATACTTGCTCGGTTTCCGGTTGAAAATTTATGAAAAATCTTTGCTCAGTTTGCGGAACACTCGTAAACCACGTTACTCGCAATCCGAGGTTCCACTGTATTCATCAAGTCTATGTTAAACATGCAAGGAAAGATTTGTTTTGAGGGTTCATGTAAAAATTGACCAAACTTTCAAAATCCTCATAACTTGTGTTGTTTTGTCCCAGAACAATAAATCAATTGCACCCTTTCACAGGTGATGTGACTAGGAAGCAAAGACGGATGCCCATGCACAGTCGCATTTACAGAGAATCCCTGTTTGTATTCTCACACACAGCTTGTCTGAGCTGCTGTCTGTGTTTTTGAAATAAAACAGAATACCATGAACCATCACAACATATTCTACTACACATTATACTTGGAAGATTTTTGCAACAGACGTCTGCCTGCCAAAACCCCAGAGGACCCGATATCAGTCAGCTGCAGCACGCCGTCTCACGCTCACGTTAACTAGCAGTAATGAAAGATCGCAACAAAACATGGAAGGTTTAGAGGTGAAAAATGAATTAGAAGTAATTACTAAGGAGAGAAAGTGTTATTTAAGAAGACATAACATTATCAAATGTGGTTTCTTGATGAAAGTGCTTACATGACTGGTTTTGAATGTGTGTGTTTTTTTTGTTGTTGTTTTTTTTGGCAGACAGCTGCTCTTTCACCAAAGACTGTACATTTATTTAACACTAAGAAATTGCTCTTAAATTGACATTCTCATGATCTAGATCATTGTCTAATACAAAAAAACAAAAGTTAAGTATGTTTTGTGCAAAAATTGCTTTGTATCAACTATATGCCAATTAGTTAATTATCTAGCTGCTGATATAGCTAATAACTGCATAAAACGTAATATAACTATATGTACTAAATGTGCCTGTGACTTTATTCACGTGGAATTTAAGTGCATATTGTAAAATTGTGTCATCTGTTGAATTTTGAGATGAACTAATGATTTTTACGAGGTCAATTTCTTTTTATGATGCAGTATGAGGGCATGGTCCATTTAAATTTTAAAGTAGCATATTTTCTCTTCCTGGGGGACGATTGCAATGAAACAAAGCATATATGTTACTCAAGCTCGGCCAAATACAGTGTTCAGTAGTAACATGATGCATGCACAAACAAACAGACAAACAGACAGATAAAAATTCAAAAACCACCATGATGTGTTCTGCTACTAATCTTATGCCCCTCCCCCCACCCCCCAAAATTTTTTTTTCACAAAAATCTTCAACACGCCAGACACGCCAACTTTTTTTTTAATTATATATATATATATATATTCTTAACAAATATTTCATACTGAATGAATGAACAGTAGAATAATATTCCATAAAACATTCTAGGCTCCTCTCTCCCATGTTCAAGAAGAAAACGAAACACCTCATGAGTCACATGGCTTTTAAAATCTAAACTTTCATTTAGTCTATTCAGGGCTGATGCTTAAATGTAGTCTAATTGGGTGCTTTAACATGTCCTCGAGGGCTCTGAATTGTTTAACAATCATATTTTTACCATTCTGCACTCTCCAAAAACCAATTGAGAGCGCTTTCTTTTGGGGGAGCTGTAAATGTGCACTTTCGTATCCGGGGGGAAGAATACAGACGCATATGAGATAGTAGGAAATGTCAGAATCCTGTCATGGGGAAACAGTGCGACGGCACAGCTGAGATTCTTCCAACATTTGTAACCCGAGAGAAGCCGTGATCCGCTCGCAGCGGGGGATCTGCATACAAAAGCCTCTAATAAATGTCTCCTGAGAGATACAGCTGAACGGCTAAATATACTCGCACACACCTGCAGCTATTGTAGGAAGGGAAGTGTGTTTTGGCAAAGATGATAGATGGATTGAGAAGAGGATGGATGGATGTGCTGGAATTGTGCATGTGGATTTGGTTTGATCCTTATAGGCTTGGGTTATTATTTATTGAAGCATGCGATTTGATAAGAATAGACCTAAAGATTTTTTTCATTGTAGGAGATCCACCAAATAACAACAAACAAAAAAACAAATTGTAGAGATTGAGAGTTGAGAGCTTGAGATTTGAAAGGTTTTAAACCAATCTAACTCTTATTATTATATTCTAATAGCATTGGTGTCTAACATCTCTGAGCTCAGGCTATCATGTGGAGATACAAATGTTCTCACACCTTTCAAGACACAGTAGGTGTGCGCACTGTTCTAAAATACGATGAACTTGCATCCAATCCATCCTGTATTCCCATCTCATCACTCATGATGTTCTTGGGATATGAGCAGGCTGAGGATCCACCGTGACTCTAACTAGCATAAGGTGGTTTAAAGTTCAGCAAAGAAAAACTTCACTCCACTGCTCACATTACAAATTTGTAATAGAGTGAGAAAAAGCACTATTTATATATATATTTTTATAAGTTCAACGCTTATATTAATATGACATGTTAGTGGGATTTTGGTGCACACTTTCGTACGGCAACACTGGGGTTAGATAAGGGTTACAAAAAAGAATAGTAAATTATTGACTTGCATTAGCAGTATGTAATTTCTAAAAAACTCTTTTTCAGTCTTTCTTTTTGATTTTATTGTTTTTATTTTCAAACCTGATAAATGAAATATACATTTTTCTTTTTTCGTAAAATATGAGTATTTTAAAAGGAGTGTGAATTAGTGATATGAATAATACCTTCTGAATTATCTGTACGTTCCTCATAGCATATAAAAAGACTTCATATTACCTAATTTCAAATGAAATAAGATATTCTTCCGGATCATTTATTGTCACATGGAAACAAATATATTTGATATCCTGTCGAAGTCCTGGTTATCCCTTTAGAGGGACCAGCAATGAATGAAATCCCAGTAATGAAAATTAAAACTGCACTGCACAAGCACTAATAGAGACAGATTGGAGCTGCAATCATGCTGCCCAGGACTCGATCTATAAACACTTTCAGCTGAAAAGGACCAACACACAGGACAGGTAATGACTGGGTTGCCATGTATATGCAGTTTATAGTCCAAACTGGAGGTGTAAGATTTTTATTTTTTCTTAAATAATTAGAATTATGTCGAATAAAATTTCACAAAGGCAAAGGTAAAGTACAGGCAGTGTGTGTCCGTCATGCAAAGCTTCTGATACACACCATGGTGACCTTGTTTCTCAAACAAAGATTGAGGAAAAGATGTTTCTTCTGTGCCTGAATTTTAGGCGGGAAATTTAGGTGGGAATTCTTGTTGAAATTTGGGGGGAAAGTTGGTGAAACCTGGCCACTCTGGTTTTCTATTTGTTCTTCTTTCCTTGCTTTCAAAACACATTCAAATAAAGGTGCACAAAAATAGATACAGATGTCATGTATGTACAGTACTGTATATACCATATATATACTGTATATATCCATATACTTTCTTCTTTTACTTCATTTACTCTCTCACTCACATACAGAGGCGTGGGGACCTGAAGCCTATCCGGGAAGGCTCAGGGTGTGAGGCGGGGTACACCCTGGACAGGGTACTACTCCATTTACATTTTACACAAATATTTGTAGTTTATACTTCACTTCATTTTTGTAGGGCATGGTGTTACATAGGCACATTAATGTTTAGCATTTGAAGCAGTAATTTTTCCACCTGCTCAAGATTATATGCACATCCATGTTTTACATTCCAATACACTCAATCATGTAGCAGGTGTTCGAGATCAGAAGTGAAGGTGGTTTCAGATGGTGCTGAAAACAGCATATTCACAGTCTGGAAACACAGAGAGAGAGAGAGAGAGAGAGAGAGAGAGAGAGAGAGAGAGAGACTCTTTAATTATGACTTAAAAGCTACAGTACTTAAGTCATTAATTATTTAAGAAATTGAATATAGGTTTGAACTTTTACTAAAGTACAAATATAAATGTGCCCAAATGTAAGAGGGTTATCTCTAATTTTACTTAAGTACATGATTTGTGTACTTTACCTACCACTGTAGGTCAACTTGACTTAATTGACCTTTTGTGGGAGGAACTGGCATTGTTAATATTATCCTGCTCCATCAAAATGTAAAATCATGAGCCAACACTGACTACTTTCATTTATTGCACAAAAACATTAACATATTTACAGTAGTTGGTATTTGTGAACACAGATTATTGAATGAGAGGTTTAATAAAGGTGGTTCAACGTGGCACTCAGTGTGCAAAAGAGGAGGACTCTGGGACGTTTAAATGTTATGAATTTTCACTCAAGGACATAATTGGTACAATAGATCACAGTCTAGTATAAAAAGTACACTGAGCGAATAGGGGCTCTTTAATGGTTGGAATAAATATGCAATTTTCTGTGTTACCTGATAGGAGCAGGGGGGAGTAAATTATAATACAGTAGTGTGTTTGGGGGGGGGGGGGGTTATATTCAATCAAATTTCTTACTTTCCAATTTATTAAGTATAACCCGACTACATTGTTGTTTGTGTTTTTGATAAATGAAGGAACAACATTTCTTGATGGTATGACGAAGTGCTCAGACTCCATTGTATTAAGACAATAATTATTTTCTTTGCATTGCATAAATATAATGATGTTTTTCAAAGTGAAAAGGCCAAGAACAGTATCTTCTCCAACTTTTAAATGTCACCAGATTGAAAATTTAATAAGCACCAATTTATTTATTTAATTAATTTATTTTTACTTTAACTAAGAAGATCACTGTTGATGTTCAAATCCATGTTGTAAAAAAAAAAAAAAAAAAAAAAAACCCTGTCAAGCAACATTTATCAAAACCTTGCTATGGATGGAAGCAGGCACTGTCGTCTGAATATATTTCATGTTGCACTGTTCAATTCGCTATCTTTCACATTCAAGCTGCGGTTCATATTTCATTTCGGATTACAGATAAGGCTTTATCAAGAAATAAAGGGTTGATGATTTACAATACTGTCAGTGTGTACTAATGATAATCAATCACTGGGATATTTCCTTTCAGCGTGTATATGTATAAAACATAAAACTATTCATGACACCCCCTTGGATTTTACATCAGTTCCAGTTAATTGAATATGTCTTAAAACACATAATGTGACATGAGCACTAGTCAGCAGTTTAGCTGAAGGAGAGACTAATTTCTGACTATCTAAAAAATAATAATAATAAAAAATATATATATTTTAATCTACCGATAGGATGATGGCATAGGATGAGACTAATGGAACCAGTGCAAATATGGAAGTGGAGATGATGACTGTTAAAAGAAACATGCTAATGGATAGACAAATATCCTTATTAATATACGGTACATTCTGAGGCAGATGAAAATAATTGCACTAGAGCAAATATGTTTTTTAAAGGTTTCTACATTTAGAAAAAATACTATGAAAAGCAGTAAACAGTAGTTAATGAAACAAAGTCAATAATTGGTGTGACAACCTTTTGCTTAAAATACAGTCTCAGGTACTATTTGTGCAATTTTATAAGAATAATAAAACAAAACTGCATAGATTTCCTGAACCTCCTGCAGAACCAGCCACAGTCCTTCCGGGGACACATGTACAGTATAACAAAGTTTGTACTAAAAAAAAAAAAATTTCAATTAAATGAAGAATGTTTTTATTTAGGAGATCATGGAAGCAGAATGTGGTCATTTTTATTGATGGAAGCAGGCACTGTTGTCTGAATATAGTTTCACTTTGTAATATAATCAGGGTTTAAAAACAAATTTATTACTGGGAACCAAAAAAAAAAAAAAAAACATAAACAACAAATTTATGTAACACCTTTGAGGGGAAAAATCAGGATGAACTGATGAATAAAACAAGCTTTGCTGTTTATGTCAGTTACAGTTAATCAACCATATCAAAGATGGCAGAGCAAACTGCAAAGCAATTTACCAATGCTAATATTTGTTATTTCTCAAAGGATGACATTTTATCCATTTACAGTTACGTTTTGGATGCTCTGGAAGATATTAACGTCACAAACGGCTTGCTATCTTCAAAGATAGCAAGAAGAAAGATAAAGAACTGCTGCTTTATACTATAAAGCATATTTGTTATTTTAATAGAAATTGAACCAAGCACAAAGGACGATGCTGACCAAATTGTTTGTACCATTGCTCTAGTTCAGTGACTGGAACATGGCATTAAGGTTAATCATGTGTGGATTTTGTCATTTCTAGCAGAGGTCATGCTGAAGATCTAGAGTGCAGGCCTATAGCAGAGAAATGAGGCGGACACATAAAGAAGCCCCGCGGCCGTTTATAGTAAATGAGGCTCATTTAGGCTGCATTGTTTTCTCATCAATGGAATACATCTTCTATAGATTCGCAGCTGCAGCCATTTATTATTATTTTTCTCTAATCTAAAAGTGCTCGAGTGCTTAGTTTACATACTGTCGGGTGTCAGAGGATGACTAAATCTCCTGTAGCTGTAAAGGAGAAGAAAAATAACCCCGGCTTGGAGCTAAGTAAATGCTTTTCATAGATCTTTTATGGTCCAATGGAATGTCTGCATTGATTGTGTGTGCTTGGAGCTGCATCGGTACAATTTATGACTACTACTTTACAAAACTATCCACAAATAAGCACTAACACTTTAAATGTAACTAATGCTTTCATAATTATTTGTGATTTGCAAATGAACTAATATGTTAACCAATAATGATGTGTGTACCTTAACCATCAACAATGATAAACACAGATTTCTTAATTCTATTAATAATCAGTTTTTTTTTTAATGCCCTTTAAACTATTGTTTTACCTTTTTCTCACTGCTGTGCTTGCTTGTTGCTTTCTCGTTGTATAATATATATATATATGTGAAATGGATGCTGTAACAGATTATGTGATTTTGTGAGCGCTACTATCAGTCTGGTGTAATGCCAACAGTAAAGCATCCTGAGACCATTCATGTGTGGGGTTGCTTCTGAGCCAAGGGAGTGGGCTCACTCACAATTTTGCCTAAGAACACAACCACAAATAAAGAATGGTCTAAAAACCTCCTCTGAAAGAAAACCCACCCAACAATCCAAGAACAGTTTGGTGACTTTGGAGCATTTTGCCATAAGGCAAAAAGTGATAATTAAGTGGCTTGGGGAACAAAACATCAAAAATTTTCGGTCAATGGCCAGAACTCCCCTTAGACCTTAATCCCTTTGAGAACTTGTGGTCAATTGTGCCAGGGCGATTTGAAGAGTTCTTGTAAAAGAAGGGTTATCACTGCAAATATTGACTATTTGCAGAAACTTGCTGTAGTTGTCAATAAGAGCCTTTGACAGTTGTGAATTGCTAGTAGTTGTATTTCAGTATACCATAGTAACATCTGACAAAAAGATCTAAAAACACTGAAGCAGCAGACTTTGTTGAAAATTAATATTCGTGACATTCTTAAAACTTTTGGCCGTGGCTGTATGCACATATATACAGTATATACAGTATGGATCTTTATCCATCCATCTATCCACTAATTTCTTCAACCATTAAACCATCAATCATCCATCCATAACTACATACATCCATACATACTGGACAAACATACATTCATTTATCCACCCACCTATTTATTCATCCATCTGTCCACACATATTTTACAAGTTAATTAGCAAGTTAATGTTATGAATTATGATTTTATTACAGTCCTTCATCAGCTTCTTTATTCAATTTCTCAAATTTAATAAGACAAGAAACTCTTATGTTACCTACTGTAGATACTGCAATGCACAACATCCTCTGTTTTGAAGATTTTTTTCATGTGGTGGAAAACTTTCTGACTATATTCTGTAAAAGCTAAATAAATGCCACATTTTTATTTGTCAAATATTAGGTTTAAATGTGGTGTCTGCATTACTGGTTCATGCAAGTGATCCGTTCATACATCGTAATCTGTTAATGCGATTAGAAATTCAATCAGAACTACTGTAAGAGCTGCTGATATTAATAACAATCAAAACCTTCCTGACCAGTGTGAACTGAGGATTTAACAATGCTGTATTGCAACAGTGTTTCAGATACACATTAAACAAGACAAATGTTGGACCTGGAGCTGAAGGTTCTTCTGTTACCATTCCGAACAGGGTTACAGCTGTTATAATATTATGTGTGCTAAACAAACCTCTGAAATCCGTGATTGTTGCCCGGCGGGAAGGATGTTTTGCGAGAGAACAATGTCCAGTCGCATCCAGTTGGCAGGAGCTGAGCTGTAAAGCTTGAGCAGAACAAGGGGACCAAAGGCACTATGGGAATCAGTTCAGAGTAGGCTGTGGTGTAAGTGTGGAAAATTTATTTCTGTGTAGAGAGGAAGGCAAAGAGAGATATCTCTGCTTGACTGGAGGCTTTTGGTGTGGGGCAAAATCGATTGCCTGGTGGGAGCTGGAGCACAAACCAACTGCTCTCTTAATCTATTATTGGAGTAAACATGTTGCTCAGTGATCATGCACAGGCACAATAGTTCGATTGCAGGCCAAGCTGCTGCCCATTCAAAATGCATCAAATACACAGTAATACCTATATAATTCTTAGCATTCTTGCTAGATCAGGCGAGAAATACGTATAGCCGCAGCTCCCACTACAGTCACTCAAAGGTTAATATTTATTCACTCGTTCTAATATGTTTCTATAGTATAACCTTATCTGGGGACTTGCAGGGAGGACATTCTACATAATCCAAATGGAACAGTATGCAAAATGAAACTTGGACATAAATAAACATGTATACCACAACCTGTGCTGAATTCTTGAATCTGATGGCTCAGAGGGGGGCTGTTGATATATTAAAGCTTTTTTATAGTACTGTACTACTTCTACGGTAACAAATTACACAGAGACTTGCAAAATGTCACTGTGTAATTTGAAAATGATATGGATATTAAACTTTCTTTATCAAACATGCACTGCATGGAAGAAGGCCCGCGGGTCAATGTTTTGTACCGTTTTTGCAAAATCACCTTGCAGTTTTTCAGTAATGTGACATGCTGGGTTTTATTATTATTTAGTAGTAGGAGGGCCTACATCACAATTTTTTCTATCACGAAAACCCCCTTTACCAGGAATTACTCATTATTACTTTACTTATGTATCAGACTGCACTTTACCTATGTATCCCCAAATTCCTGTTTCTCTAAATATGACCAGACATCCATATCTCCCTCAATTTTGCACACACCCCTACAAATCATATCAAAACCTTCAGCAGGGTTCTGAAACTAGAATTACTGCCTCTGGTTGTATGCCTCCATCAACCAATGAAGTTAGAGTCGGCATGCATGTATATTCAGAGGGAAAGTAAGTTTGAAGGAATGCAATAAAATATATGAAATGTATTTTTGGGTAAAGTGGAAGTTATTGCTTCGGTATATTGATATGAAATTCACTGCCTGGCCAAAAAAAAGGTTGCACTCACTAAGATTTCATTCAATTACCGTGAGCTTTGATTACAGCACACCATGTGGTGGCCAGTTCATGTGTGAAAATGATTCATCATGCTTCCAGAACCACTTTTTTCACAATTTGAGCCCTGAAATCTCCTCGTCAGAGGAAAAAACTCCATAGATGTGATAAAATGGTCATTCAGTACATTCAGGCTGTCAGCTGACTTCATTTTATTGCTTATTGCCTATATGCTTATACTTTATTTATGCTTAAACTTTTAGCATTATTTTAATTAACTGTAAATGGTTTTATTCACTTTGGGAGGACATTTATTTGAAGTAGTGTTAGATTCTATGCAATGCCTTACTGAAGCATTGTAAGAGCTTAATGAGTACATAAACGTGCAGACTCCCTGCTCATTGTTTTTGAGAGTAGACCACAGCAAAAATCATCCATGATGTGACCAAATAGCAACAGACTGATCAAGTGTTACAAGATGTCTTTGTAATGTTTTTTTGTTTTTCAAATATGTCACAGGTGAAGAAAACCTTTAATGAGTTAATGGCAGAGGAAACTTAATGGCAGCTATGTATACAGTACATGGAGGAAAAATCGTGTAATTCACTGTCTCATTCAAAGGCAAATAGGGACAATATTTAAGGTTGATTTTTTTAAAGAATGTTGCTCAATTTGTGACTACACATCATGAATCAAACAGGCGATATTCTGCATTAAATTGTAATATGACACCGTTGATGAGGTGCAATAAAAAGCAGTTGTTTTTTATTGCTTCTCTTGCATGATATAATTTTAGCTTAAACTGGGTCTT
Organism: Clarias magur; assembly: GCA_013621035.1. Classification (NCBI taxonomy): domain Eukaryota; kingdom Metazoa; phylum Chordata; class Actinopteri; order Siluriformes; family Clariidae; genus Clarias; species Clarias magur. The sequence continues at coordinate 2,808,257 of QNUK01000027.1, read as the reverse complement.
TATGATCTTAATATTGTATAGTTCTACTGGTATGAGTTTCTGGTGGATTATGGGAACATCAAATGGACAGATGTGAGGTCACAGAAACCTCAAACTTAAACCACCAAAATCTAATCTAACCATCCAGTTGGATGTTTGTATCAACGTAAAAGAAATTAGAAGAAATCCAAGTTCCTGAGAAATTGCTTTCCACAAGAACTGAATGGATATGAGGTCACAGTATAACACTTTAACCACTGATGCCTAAAATTGAAACAGTTGATCCTTCAGGCCAATTGGACATTTGTGCTAATTTTGAGTACAGTACATTGTCCCAAGGCGCTCATTAGACGTTGCATTTAAAAATATGGGACTGACGTGAGGTCCCAGTGGCCTTGACCTTTGACCAGGAAAATGTAGCACTGTAACTAACTTTGAAGAACTTTCAAGGCAGGCCTAGGATATTGCAGTCAAAAGAATCGCATGATCGTGTGGTCACAGTGCCTTAATGTTTGACCTCCAAAATCTAAGCAGTTGTACAATTACATGTGAACATTTGTGTCAAATTTCATTTGATAGATTGAGATAGACATGAGGTCTCTTAAACTTAACCTTTGACCATTAAAATGCAATTAGTTCATCCTTGAGCTGGAGGAACTTTGCTCCATCAGCCCTATCTTGCATTTTTTGTAGAGAACGCCACTTTGAACTGCTCAAAAATCTCGACTACTTTTAAAAAGGTCATGTCAGTCAAAAATAATTACTGTAGCCCCTCCGTGTTCCATTCAAAATCACTAGGATTCTAGACTGTAGACACAGTGAGGCAGCAAAAGGCTGCCTCTGTTCCTCCCCCACGCCCCAATAAAACTTATATCAGAACCTTCACATAGGTCTCGCAATAATGGCTGTCACATAAACCCTGTGGCCTGTGAAGGAGCTGTTTTCACAGTTTTGCCCAGGAAAAGTGATGCATAGATGTGAACCTTCATCACAACAACAGTTGCTGCTTTAAAAACGAAACTGAAAGCGGCTCCCTTTTCTTCTAGCTACAGTCCTTGCTACCATTCTCGAGGCTCATGGTGCTATGTCTTCACTAAATCTTGCACAAAATGCAAATAAAAACAAAAAATATGTTCGGTGCGGCTCACTTAATTTTCTTGTATGCCGCAAATGCTTTGCATGCTGAGATAAATTTCTTGCAAAATTATTATTATAATCATTATTTTGACACACTACACCCTAAAAAATGCTGGGTTAAAAACAACCCAGTTTGCCCGAGAGCAGTGCTGGTCATTATCTTCTAACATCAGGATGTAGGGGTCCAGCCTTGACACTTCAGTCTGCTGGAGATATTCCATGGTGTTGGATCCAACCTTAGAAAGAAAGAAATTAAAGAAAGTAAAAGTTCATGGAAAAATCGGGAGGGTTGGCTAGTATTCATATTTGTAAGAAGATTAGTGTTTTGTAACAACTCAGCTTTTTGTATGTGGTTGCTAACGCTAGCAACCTAGTTAAATGCTAGCGTCATGCTGGCACTAAAGTTAACAGTTTAGCTTTCATTCATCACTTCACCATCTTCATACACCCTGCAAGCATTTTACAAAGAAAGCTAAAAAAGCTCAGACATTTTTGCAGTTTCTTTCATACACAGGTGGGGTTCTTTGGTTTGGCTAGCTAGCAGCCCTTGTCCGATAAACTAGCATGCTATTCTACCTCACAAAATTTTTCAGGCTGATAATGTTACATACAGTGAACAAATTCAGTCATAGGTGAGTGAAAGTGTGTATACAGACCTTGTTTTTAACATTTAAGCACCCTTATCAGCAGCCCAAAAAAAGACACGAAGCTGACCCAGCCTCTGAATACACCGGTGTACTTCAGGGGAGTGTGACGATCCGGCTGTGACTACCGGCAAGACCGGCTGATGTAAGTGCAGTTGGCAAATAGGGCAGGCATAAATGCAGAGGGGTTGTTGAAACAAAGTCTTTTTATTAACAAACTCAAAACAGAAACAAACAAACTAACTAAAACAACAAACTTAAACCATAATTAGGGCTCAGGGCAAACACAGGAAAGGAGCTAATACAGAGAGCTTAGCGCTGACAAAGGGAATCGGAACTGACACAAGGAACCAAGTGCTGACACAGGGACTAAGAACAGACACAGGGACTAGGAGCTAACACACAGGGAAACATGGAGCTGGAGCTAATTAAAGCCACATAAGGGGCCAGAGACAAGACAGGACGAGACGGGAACTAGAGATGGAGACAGGACTGGAGAGACAGGACTGGAGAGGAGACAACCCATGGGACAGAACACAGACTCGAGACAGAACTAAAGACGGGGCACAGAGACAGGACTGGAGACAGGGCTAGACATGAGACAGGGCTAGACACGAGACAGGACTGGAGACACAGGACTGGAGACACAGACTAGAGACGAGACAACACATGGGACGGAACACAGACTAGAGATGGAGGACTAGAGACGGAGCACAGAGACAGGACTGGAGACAGGGCTAGACACAAGACAGGACTGGAGACAGGTCTAGACACGAGACAGGACTGGAGAGACAGGGCTAGACACGAGACAGGACTGGAGACAGGGCTAGACACGAGACACAGAGGCCGGGTGGTTTAGTGATTAGTTAGGTTAGTAGCTACATGGAATATGAAGGGAATAATGACCTAACCAGGTTAGTATCTAAGAGAGTTAGTGGCTGACCGGGTTAGTACTGACCTACGAGGTGACCGGAACACAAGAGTCAGGGCACACATGACCAAACTAGCGGCTAACCTACTAGCGACCAGAACCACTAGCAGTCAATCCCACTAGAGGCTAGCTTACTGGAATCTAACCCTACTAGAGGCTAACCCTACTAGCAGTCAAGGCCTACTAGCGGCTAACCTTGTTAGAGGCTAAGCACTCATGTGGCTACACATATCTAGACAGACAAGGGAAGCTTCAAACAAAGAACTAAACAGGAAGGCCGACACTGGGGATACACAGAACAGCCCTTACACACGAGGAGACACAGCCTAACTAAACACTGAACAAGGCAGCTCCACGAATCCATCTACACACAGAATATAAGGAAAACTAATAAGAGCCCTCATGAAAACAAAGGTTATAAAACATAAATCAAAATATAAACTTAGAAAAACAAAAACCAAACAAAACAGAATGCCCACTCGTCTGTGATAAGGATAATGCTCGACCCAGTTTCCCAGAACAAACTGCTATTTATAAGATGTCTAATGAGCTACCTCGGTTCAGGTGAGCCCTCATCGCCTGACCGAGGTGCCTTCTGGGAAACTGAGTCGACCAACAAAAACTACAAAACACACACATAACGCACAGTGACCTCTAGTGGAGGTTCCTAACAGGGAGGGGCGGTCTTGTCTGTGATGATAGCTGTTACTAGCTAACCCAACTCCAACCCAGCAAGCTGGGTTAAACAAAAAGTACCCAATTCCCTGTAAATAACCCAGAAAAATTACCCAACAGAGGCAACCCAGCGTTTGGGTAGTAGAAACAACCCAGCATTTTTTAGTATGTATATAAGGCACTTCAGGACATTTCTCTTTGCATTAGGATATACCACACCACTCCTACGTTGATTATTTTCCTACAACGCCATGCCTTCACGTCATGAATTACAGTATATATCTCACATCTGGCACTTGATATGAACATAAACTAATTTGCACAATACTCCTTTTAATTAGGTACATTGTATATCAATGGAAGAGGAAATTAACACATGCGTACAGTATGATAATCATGATGACGATAATTATCTTTATTGGTGCCATTCAGTCCTAACGCAATACTTACACTGATACATGATTGCAGTTAGTCTGTATGTGAACTTGGATGATTCATAATTGTATTTTTTTCTTCTTCAAAGAATCATAAGGTTAATTTCATGAAAGATCAACAGCTGTTTTTAAGAACAGCCAACATCTCAAAGTTAGGAGCAATTTTTTTTTTCTCATAAGTCATCAGAATGAAGAAATAAATGTTCCATTTCCAGCTGCAGGCCTGCACATATTCAGTGGTCTCAGGATTAAATGCCTTGCCACTTAATGGCTTTCTGTATTGTGTGCACAAGTTCAATGCGCACGGCCATAAGGCGTAGCGTTCCGCGGCTCAGTGGCTGAAGTTGTTAATTAGCAATAATTGCTAAAGAGGGCCTGGGTGTTGCATTTATTCATGCACAGCTCGGGATTAATGACCCATCATCTACTTCTACTAAATTGCGTTCAAGTCTCTTAAATAAACAGCCAATTTCGCACGCGCTGCTCTGGGGCACACTTCTGGCAGCCATGATTAACACTGGCTTCCAATTAAAGAAAAAGTAATGCTCTTCTTGACTTTTGATGGTGTGCTCCAGAATTGTGCACTTCAGTGGAACTTGCAAAGAAGTTGATTTAGAAATCCTGGTATATAAGTTTCGCTCATTTTCTGACAAGTTGTCACAAACTTTCATAAGCATTGTACAGTATTATAGCATAGCATATATCTTTAGCATACTGGTATCACAGTAGGTACACACTTTTTTTTTTCATATCAGGATACAGACCCTTTTAAAGTCTACGTCATAATTATGGCTCAGTGATATCTGGAGGCAGAAAAATTCATACACAAGTCTCTTTAGTGCCACCGGACCTTCAAAATAGTGAATAATGTTGGAATAATCTAAGGAATATTGCTCTAACATAATTATATACCAGCTGCCAATGTCATTTTAAAAATGGGGAAAAAAAAACTTTAGTAAAACTTGATCAAATAAGATCTTAGGTGAAGATCAAAAATGCATGTGCTTGTAGTGCACACTTCATAGCGGGTGAGGTTAAATAAAGTTGTAAGCATGAATATGTGTCTACATGTTTGTCATGACAACTTAATGTTAATCAGAAATTGGAGAACTAACAAATGATGTTAAGTAATTTCTCCCATAACTCATGAAAGGGCAATGGGCATCATAATGCATCTTTACATGCTTTACATGCTTATACACTACATTACAGTACTGTGCAAAAGTCTTAGGCACATGCAAGTAACTGCTGTAGAGCAAGGATGTCTTCAAAAATTTTTTTCAATTTTATTTTATAATGTTCATGTAAAGTCGACCCTTCCGAATTCGCGGTTCAGTGTTGCAGCCTCAGTCATTCTGGGATTTTTCCTTAGAATCTAACTAATAAGTGTCATGGAAAGCGCATTTTTTTAATGCTGGTTAATGCTAATCTATTAAGAGTACTATAAATTACTAATTTGTATTAACATATTCAGTTAAATTTCCATATAAAATATAATACTGTATGTATTTTTTTGTATTATAGAGATAAAACAAAGCAACTGTAGAGGGAAATTATACTTAATTTTTATTTTGTTATATTTAATTAAATATAATTTGGATGGTGAATTACATTATTACTGTATTTACTGTACTTCTACCACTTTTACCACTTAAACGAGAGCGCATAACTAAGAAAATGCGCTTGCATAAAAAAAAAATTTCCACACCCCAAATCTGCGTTTTTTCACAATCTGTGAGTGCTCTAGGAAAGTAACCCCCACAAAATTTGGGGATGGACTATATTAATTCAACAATAAGACACAGACATGTTTAAATATCTTTAGACATTTATTTTATTAATGGTTCATCATAACTAGTTGGAGTGCACACATTCTAGTTTATGTTGTACTGTACATATTGAGTTAATGTTCTCTCTAGAAAAAAATACCTTCACAACAGTGTTTGACTGATGGTACTTAGTTAGTTACCTAGTAACCCAGTGTAAGGATTTATCCAATGACGAAAACATCAAAGCACTTTTGTGGATAAGACAGTCTGCCAAATACTTAAATGTAAATGTTATTTTCTTATGAGTTCAAGTTACTGCTGAGTTGCCGAGGGCTAAACAGTGGGGCTCGCTGCGGTCCATCGAGTCCGGCATGCTGCATCAGCTGCAATTTTGGTTCCACCATCTGCACCAATGTGTAGATTAGCCACAAGAAGGGAGGGATGTTTGCATTTGGATATGTGGTGTTGAATTTCTCTTTTTCTTTTTCTCTCTCTAGTTGTTTTTGTATATATGTTACATTTTTATTACAATTATTTAATTGGCCTTGTTAGTAGTAGTATTGTATTTTGGTGATTAGTGATGTGTTTTTCCCTCATGTTTGTAAATTAACTGGTTTGTTTCTATGAATTATCTCTATTGTTTCATTTGTTAGGCCAGTTTTGTTCAGTTAAATTCTCCTTAAAACTAGTTTAATTTAGTTTTGATTCTGCTGGTCTCTTTAATACTTAAAAAATATATGTTTTCTTGAACTTTGTGTTTACACAGTTGGGATTTATTAAACTAATTTTAGGGAAACTAGTTTTTTTTTTCTATGCCCCAATATTTTTTGGACTGCATGGAACCTCACAATTTGTGTCAGAGAACCTCACAATTTGGGATAGCCAGTAGGGGGTGTAGATCTTTCAACAGTATTCTGCCATCCTACATGTGCCATGAGGGAGGAAGGAAGACAAAAGACTCCAGCAAAGCAGCCTGGAGAGGAAGAGCTGACTGAGGATGAAATACAGGAAGTGAGAAAGGTTGGTGGGGTGGAGAATGAAAGAAGGGAGCCGACTTTTGCTGACATGACTGTGTTGCTGACCTGACCAAGCTCATATGGCAAAAATGGATGCCAGGGAAGTCCAAAAGTTTCAAGAGTACTGTATGTCCAGCAAGAGCGTCACTTTAAAGCTTTACAGCACCAGTTTACGTTGCAGGTGGAAGTGAAGGCTCACACAATCCCTCAGAAAGTCCAGAACATGATGAGGACGCTGTCACTGGGCCTTCACAGTCTCAGTCCACTATCTATCAGAAGTACCCCTCCGGGACCCGATCTGCAGGTCAAACCTGTCAATTTAAAGACACTACACTTAAGAAATTGTCTGAAACTGATGACATCGAGCATTCTTTATCACCTTTAAGAAAGGCAGTAGCCTAACTGTGGGTGAAGGAAGATTTGGCCTTTCATCAAAAATAAATCAAGTTGATGAAATTGTTGAAATCATAATTCTTGAAGAATATCTGAGCTCCAGGTTTGGATCCCGGAACATGATCCCAAAACTGCTCCCAAGCTAGCTGATGTATTCATGGCTGAATGTAAGAGGGGCAAACTAAATTCCGGCAAACTAAACCTTCCCCAGCAAACGCCTAGAAACTTCTTAATTGTCCGTAAGCCACCTGGAGGAGGTCCTGAATTTGTAATCTCTCTTAAGGGTTCAAGAAAAGTGCCAATTTGATATTTATGTGGTAAGGACAGACCAAAAAAATGTGTCACCTGTGTTATGTGCACAACAGGAAGATGCCAGTCTCGCTCCTTTTCTGGACAGGGCAAAGCTGGAAGGTGAAGCAAATGAGGTTGACGGTGGTGACAAAAAGACCCTTTATACAACAAAGGATACTTTATGGTCGTCATGACATAAAATGTCATGACATAACTGTGATGTGTACCAAAGTGTGTCTGCGAGGTCATTCATTCTGGGTCATTCGATTTCTTGGGCTGGGAAATGTAAAACAATTGCCAGGATTAGAAGATATTTTCACTGGCCTGGCCTGAAGAAAGAATTAACCCAATATTTGTAGAAGTTGCCCTGTCTTTGTACAAGGTCCTCGTCTAGCCCCTCTCCAATCTTTTCCAATCATAGGCACTCCTTTTGAAAGGCTTTGAAAGGCTATGAATATGCTTGTTGTAACTGACTGTGATACACAATATCTAGAAGGGTTCCCATTAAAATCCACCAAAGCAAAGTATGTGGCTTTCAGAAGTTTTTTTCAGATTCTGACTGATCAAGGAACTAATTTTATGTCAATACTTTTGAAGCAGATGTACAGATTATTGTCCTATTTAAAAAAAAAAGTTACATATAGAGAGGTGCCACAATCACCTACTGGCTTTTCACCCTTGAACTGTTGGACATGAAATAAGAGGCCCTCTTACTCTACTTCAAGAATTATGGGAGTGGGGTCAGATTAAGGGTGAGCCTTTGAATGTTGTGTCTTATGTGATACAGATGTGAGAGCGCTTGAACAAGATGACCATACTGGCCCAATCTCACCTGCCACAATCCCAAACCCACCAGAAAACCTGGTATGATCAATCTGCTCATGAGTAATGTTTTGAACCTGGCCAAAAGGTGTTCATGATGTTACCAATGTCATGATAGCAAACTGTTGGCAAAATGGCAGAGCCTGTTTGAAGTTATAAGGAAACTTGGGCCTAACTACCTAGGAAACTACCTATGAAATTGCAATGTTGGGCCAGGGTTATCCTACGTGAACCTCACATATCAACCTCCTTAAATGAAGGGTTCCTTGGCCAGATAAGACTGCAAAGAGCTTGAGGAAAGTGGACGAAGAAGAGGAAGCTGATGACCAATAATTGCCTTAGTCTGCCCTAGGATATCTCAGTCTGAATCACCAATCACTAGAGCATCAGTTTGAGGTACCTTTTATTTATTACATTTTTCAGAATATCTAGTGGACCTGTAGATTCTGTTGGCCTCTTTTTTTATGGTCACTTGATAGTTCAGGACTGGAATTTCTTACAGTTTTGTACCTGAGCCTCCAATAATGAACTGGACTCCATATTAACTTAGTAAAGACATCAACTGTAATATTGAACCTCCAGCCGTCTAACACACAGTATGACTGGAGATCCCTGCTATCCGTTATTACCCAAATGAGGATGCGTTCCCTGTTGAGGCTGGTTCCTCTCAATGTTTCTTCCTATTGCCATCTCAGGGAGTTTTCCCTTGCCACCGTCGCCCTCGGCTTGTTTATCAGGGACTATCTAATCATTTTGATTCATACACGTTCACTTTTCATATAAACTTCCATAATTTATTTTGATTGTGTAAAACTGCTTTGTGACAATGACAATTGTTAAAAGCGTTATACAAATAAATTAAATTGATGACTCCTTTTCTATAATAGTAGCAGCTATGGATCCAAGTTTAACTCAAATTATAGGTTTATTCATGTTTTCTGTAGTATAAAACACTTATTCAAGAAACTTTTACAAGGAGCGTATGATGAAATTTCTGGTGAATGAAGGTGTAAAACCAATCGACATTTACAGTAGATTTCAAACACAAGACTCTTAGCTGCAGTAAAATATTTGAATGGTGCATAGATGTTACACAAGGACATCCCCCCCCCACCATACAATCCTGATCTCACTTCGAGCCATTTTCAAATATTTGGCCCTATTTTTACTTGTTACAAAAGGGGAGCTAACAGGATTTAATTGGTTTTCACAACTTGACTCTGAATCCATTTTTAAAAGTCTGTTCCATACTTTCATTAATATCAAAAGAAAATAATTGTGAATTGCTGTCGTATTTGACTAACTCTCGTGAATGTGCTGTTTTTTTTAAACAAAAACGAATTTATGTTGCAATGCATTTCCATCAGTCTATCAATTTCTTTATTATCCTACAGTATACTGAATAAATATAAAAAATAAATGAAGTGATGTCGGCATGGTGATGTAGTGTTTAGCACTGTGGCCTTGAGCCGTTAGTGTAGAGGGTTCAATTCCTGCCTCAGGTCTGTGTCTGCAGAGTTTGGATGTTCTCCCCGTGCTTGGTGGGTTTCCTCCCACAGTCCAAAGACATGCAGATTAGGTTAATTGGTGTTCCCAAATTGCCTGTAGTGTCTATGTGTGTGTGCACCATGTGAGAGACTGGCACCCTGTCCAGGGTGTACCCCGTCTCATACCCAATGATTCCTGGGATAGGCCCCAGGCTCCTGTGACCTTGTACAGAATAAGTGGGGTAGAAGATGAATGAGTGAATGAATGGATGAATGAAACTTAAGTGATGAGAAACATGCACTTTAAACAAATACTTTGGCTGCCACAAAATACAGGAAATTATGTGGATTTGTTTTAAGTTGATTTGATTTTTTACCTTGCAAGCTAATTTGAAGTTCAATTTAAAAAGCAATTTAGAAACCTTTACAGATTTCACCTCTCAATAAAAATGTGTTTCTTTTCTAACTGATGATGTTCCTTAATAAAATCCCTCATTAGAATTGAATAGGCTGGTGAATAACTTTGTATAATGACATAGTAGAGTAACCCATAAACAGTAATGAATCAATTTGCATATATCAGTTTTGTTATTTCGAAACTTGTGAACTTAAGTGCACTGTTTCTTGTTAACAATAAGTGTAAATGTGTTGCAGGGTGAGGCATGGCGACATAGTGATTAGCACTGTGGCCTCTTCAATTGCTGCGTCAGGTCTCAAGACAGTCTAAAGACATGCAGGGAGGTCTACTTGGCATGTCCAAATTGCACATACGTTGTGCCCTGCAATGGATTGACACCCCATCCAGGATGCACCATGCCTACTGTAATTTCATATGGTGTAAAAAAAAAACACTTAACACGCATCCCTGCTTCGGCAGTGTGTGATCAGCATGCCACTTCACCTGAATATTAACACCTGCAGCTGTTTCAGTTAATCAAGGACTCTATAAATATTCACGCTACACATTTACACATCACTGCACTCTACACGTACGTTCTCACCACCATTTCCTTGTTCTTCCTTTAGATTACATTTCTCGTCATGTTCGCTGTATAATATGTCAGAGTTTAAATAATGTTTTATGTTATTGCTCTAGTCAGGCTCGATTCCCGTCTCTGTGTCTGTGGAGTTTGAATGTTCTCCCAGTGCTTGGTGGGTTTCCTCCGGGTACTCGGTTTCCTCCCACAGTCCAAAGACATGTAGGTTAGGCTAACTGGCGTTCCCAAATTGCCAACTCATTGTGTGAAAGAGTGAGTGAGTGTGTGTGTGTGTGTGTGTGTGTGTGTGTACCCTGTCATGTGCCCTAAACCTCCTGGGATACGCTCCAGGACTCTCGTGACCACGAATACAGGATAAGGCGGTATAGATGATGAGTGAGTGAGTGAGTGAGTTATTGCTCTACTGGCCGCTCATTTGGGTTGTTTGCTAATGTAATCCTCGTCTAATAGTTCCTAGTTGAAAATGGCTTTCTTTGGTCCAGTTCAAATTCACGTCCTTCTCTGTAAACTGTTTTTTTTTTTTTTTTTTTAATCACTAACAGTATTTATCCTATGATCTTTGGTCACAAATGCCATGTTAATGCTTATCATATCCCAAACCTATAGTACATTTAAGTGATAGTGACAGTGTAGGTAGAAAGTGTTTTATTAATCTATTATCTCATAAGACATTTTACTCTGGTATGTTTCATTGTCATGTTATAGTACAGACAGTACCATGTTATTGTAGGTAATATTAAGAGCTTCACCCATATTATATAAATATTACATCATGGCACATAAACTTGCATTAAATATTTTTGATAGTATCCTGGTACATGTTCCGTCGTGTCATACTATAGTACTGCTATAGTACTATAATACTATAGGATGTGTACTGCTGTACCAAAGTGTGTACTACAGTAGAGCCATAGTGTGAAAATACAGTATGTGCTATATCAGCAACAAGTGCCATGGTACTGTCAGAAAAACCATGGTACTATATACCATGGTACAGTACAATTTCCCATGTGTCAGCATTTAATTAGTAGTAGTTAGATAGTAATTAAGTACAGTAGTTAGCTAGCATGGTGATGGACAAATCATAAATTCATTAACCTTGCCCACTTATCTGGAGTAAAAAAAAAAATCCCCATAACTGAATTAAAAAGGCTACAAATAAAAGGTAAATGTAAGTAACAAAATAGTGATATGCTTAGCTAGCGAAGTGAATACATATATTATCCTTCTAACAAGTTCAAGTCTAATGGGACTTATCATGAGTGTCTCAAGAGCAGAAGAATCAAGGGGTAAAACCAGCTGACATTTACTGCGGTAAAACATTTAAATGGCACAAAAGATTTAAAGAAAGCCGTACATCAGTGAATGACAATCCTGGTCGATGTGGCTCATTTCCATAAACATTGAGCAAGTGGAGCACCTGAGCCTTGAAAATCGACGGTTAATGTATTACCAACTTGTAGTATAGACGCATCTGTAGAGACCACTGTAGGTGTTCCTGTGAATTTTCAGCAAGTGGAAAGCCTGGTCCTTGAAAATCAACAGATAACTTGTCACCAACTTGCTAGATGCATTAGATGCAGCTGTCTTTAGGAACTGTGCACACAATCGTTCACATATTCTCACATCCCTGTACAGTCCTGACCTCGCTCCATGCCATTTCCACATGTTCGGGCCATTAAAGTTCTTGGGAGACCATAATTCCAGCCATGAAGCAGGCAATTCAATCATGGCTCTGGTGTATTAAGAAGACTTTCTACTGTACCAAGCATTAATAAAACAATGGGATAAGTGGAGGCAAATTTGCAAAATTTTACTTATTTATTTATTCATTTATTTTATCTGAAGAAAAATCTTTCTGTACGGTGGTGCAACAGCACAAATGTTTAGGTATTTGAACCATTTTATTTTCATGGTATTTAACAAGGCAAATGAAAATGCATACTAATTAAAGATACAGCGTATGGTATGGTATGGTATGGTATGGTATGGTATGGATTTATATTTTTTTAAGCATACCATACCTCTACCGAATGGTAGATATGGCTCAATCTCATGGCTCAAGTTCACCAGGATCTAAAATTGTGCTCTACCAGAAAGCTGAGCAGAACATTAAAGGGTTGTAAGTTGCACTTCACCATAGTTGCTCTGTTTTAACTTGAAAGTGAGTTACATTCAGATATTTTTTGCCTGCCTATTTTTCTCCTAATTTGGAGGGAAAAATGATTTGCTACAGAAAGTAATGGAGTGAAAGTAGGACATTTTGCTTTGAGGTATAATTAAGTAAACATGTACTGTAAATAAATTGGAATGCTCGCATAAAGCACACATACTTACTGTAAATCACTTGCACTTTGTTAATGTCCTCCATCCATGCAAGTTGATTAAAACATGTAATCGAAAAATCATTTCACCAACAGTAAAAATGAGCTTCATTTCTTTAGTTGGATGATTTATGTGCGTGAGCATTTACACAATAAAATGGATATTCATGAAAATCCTGGATGACTTACTAATATAAACCTGATCAGACTGGCTTTGAATTATCATTTGTAATGAGAGACTGTGTTTTATGAATGGATTATGCTAGTTCAAATTGCTTATTTGTTAAGAATTAAATAGTTTTAAAGCCAATGTTTAATATAAGGCTAGACAGCATTAAGAAGAAATTATGCAAGTACATTAAATCTTCTACATACAGGGCGAAGACAAATAATGTTTGTCTAGATATTCAATTTAGATGAAATGCCAGTGTATAAAAGGCACAAGTGCTAGTCTGTGGAGGTGGGAGCTGTTAGCCGAGAGGGTGCGAATGGCTCCACTGATATTACTGCAATAGTTAACACATGATGCCCTAAGGAGGCAACGTACAGTATATTCAGAGTCTGGTATGTTATTTATCTATTTTTCTGGAGGATGAATTCTGATGATAAGTTTGGTTCTCAATTTTAAAACGCTTTGTCATGGTTTGACCTCATGTTGGAGGAAATTCTGCTGATGGATACACTGCTAAATAATACATGCTTTATGCTCATAAACATGAGGCAAAACAATTTCAGCTTCTACCTCAGAGAAAATCTTTTTTGTTTGTTTGTTTGTTTGCATCCATTTTTCTCTTTCTGCTCTGTAAACTTTTTGTGTAGGTGAAAACTAATAATGCTTTGTAATTGCAAATTATCAACATACACCCACACCGTACACCCAACTGTGAAGAAATTCACTGATTTAGGATGCATTTCTACTGTATATCCAGCATAATTTTTTGCCTTGCACAACTTTTCCACACAAGGTAGGCCATTGGTGGCTCAATGGTGCTCAATTTCTTGCTGTCCATACAATATCTAAGGCCCAGGTTTAATTTGCACGCAATGCACAAACCCCAGTCACTGGATGCAGCGCTGTTTACAAGCCCGGATAAAATGGGAGAGTTGCGTCAGGAAGGGCATCCGGTATCAGTTTTTGTACGGATCGGGTGGTCCGCTGTGGTGACTCCTTGATGGGAATGGCCAAAAGACTAACCATATCACAAGTTTTCCATACATGTTTATTTAAAGATTGATGAATGAGGGAAATTGAGCGCCCCAAGTAGCGCTATGGTGCTGTTCTGCACCACCATGAACCATGTGTCTCTTTCTTGTGTTGTTGAGCTTACTTTCTATTTAAACCCTGAACAGGAAATCTGTTAGTCCTGAGGGATAATTTGTCCCCCTCACCTCTGTAATTGTATTTCGCTAGATAACTTATCTTAGCTAGCTGCTAGTAACCTCAAACTGGAGGATTTATTATTCACATGCTGAAGCTACGGATCTACTGCTGTCACTCTACCAAGGTGTTTCTGGGTCTGTGTTGTGACGGCTTTGAAATCAATAAGAAGTAAATCTTGCATTGGAAAGGCAGGCCGTTTCACAGGACCTTGCTGTAAATTAGAGGCTTTAGTGTGGCTGCGAGGTCACTCGGTGGACACCGGACCACCGGCACGCACAAAATGTATAGCGGGTTACTATTCGCACACTAACTGGATGTGGCCTTTTTAAGTTTTGGATTCATGGTCCGCATTTCACATCACACAAGAGGTGAGCATAAAATCAGGGAGAGCTACGCTTGCTAATTTACGAGCCCTTTTTCTGTTCTCAAGGAGAGAGAGGAGAGTGAGAAGCTGAGGTTATTTACCTGTTCAGCATGGGTCTAAAAGAGAGAGCGGAGCCCTGGGCTGTAAAGCTGTCAAGAAACCATTCTTATAAATACTTAAAGCGGAGACAGTTCAAAGGCTGAGGGAATCTGCAAGTAAAAATAGCTTCGATAATTCAAGTGTCATACAGTATATGTTTTTAGTGAACTGAGCGTGATCAGATTTTTCAGATTTTGGACAAGCAGTTTGTAACTGTGATTTTTACTTGACTAATTAACACAATATATATAAATAAATACGTCAGGATTTAACTCATAATGATAAAAAAATAAATAAATTTGGAACAAAAAAGTACCCCAGGTGTTACAAGTATGGAATTTGTATTTTAAGACTCTAATTAAGACTTTATTTCTTTACAACATACTGTACTGAAAGTATGACGGGGGAATTGTGACGATAAGAATGAAGCTGGATAAAGGACATAGGTGTCTAAGGCTAATGTGCATGACATTTGCATGCGCAGAGGGGAAGAAGGTGGCCTGCTGCAGTGAACTGTGTAAATGTCACCTAACTGCTAGCTTTATGGAGAAATGTAAAGTGTGTCTACAAGTCATAAGTGCTCAGAGCAAATAGCACTCATGGCCATTAGGCTAAGGGAAAGCTTGAGGTATCGTAATAGTTGTGTGGTTTTGTCAGTTATGAAACACTAACGAGAAAAATAATGATGAAATCAATAAATATTATTTAGGAAAACGATTCAGTTCATCACAATTCGATCACACTCAACATTAAGGTTTAATAGTGTATATGAATGACTATAAAATTAATAGAAAACAGAGATGTATCTAACCTTCAGTAGATTTGATTTGATTAGAGAGCTTAACTATCTCGTTTCACACAAAAACTCAATTTCTAAATTGATCATGTCAGGTAAACACACAATGCAATCTAGAAGCAAAAAGAAATTCTTGCAGAAATATAAGTTGAGGACAATTTTAAAGCTTACAAAAGGACACTTTTTAAAACAAAGAAAAATCACCCATTTGCGATTTTTCAGAAACCATATATCTACATTTTTTGACCAATCACAACAGTGTACGACTGAAGTCCCATTAAGTGACATTAGGCTAATATATGTATTTTTTTGTTAATTAGCTTTGAGGTGTATTTTGGAGCCAAAAAATAGCAACGATTATCTGATGACTGCCTGATCATCCACCGGATTATCTGATGCTTAAACAAGATAAAGATAAAGGAATAATTTAGCAATTAATAGATTCTGTTCTGCTGACTAGTTTCATATGCAAGATTCTGTGTCATATGTTTTTTTTTTTTTTTTTTAAATAACATGATTTCCTCCTGAATCTGTGATTTCCTTCATGATTTGGTGGCATTTGCTAGCGATAGCGTTACCTCATTCATGGCTTCTTTTGCAAATTAAACAATGCTATAGAATATGCTGTTGTACAATTCAGATAACGTTAACTAATACTGACATTTCATGGAAAAATGGAAAAGTCTTTAAAATGACAATGTCGTCAGATGTGATTATATCTTGTGGATATCTTTTGCTGTCCCAAAGTAGATGGGACCACGGTGGACGTCATCATGCCTGTGGAAGGTTGAAGGTCACACCATACGGATTTGTCCGTATGATAAATTAAAACTTCTTCTGTTTTGTATATGTTTTGTTTTAAGATTACTTGAACTGTTTGATTGCAAAAAGAGAAAATATTTTTTTAATAAGCACAAAGTGTAACGAACCAGCCCGATCAGCCTAACACATGCAGGTCTCCCATGCCTTTTTTCCACTTCTCCAATTACCTGAGTGCACCTGCCACCAATCAGGCTACCTACCTTTAAAAGAAAGCCAGAGATCTTCCTCTCTGCCTATGTATCTTACTTGTGTGCCTCTCGTATCTCATTGATTCAGTCTAATAGTTTGTTCCAGTATTTTGACCCTGTCAGTGTCTTGGATTTTGTGTTGTTTCTCGCCGTGTGGATCTTTTGCTCGTGTTCAGATTTCCCTATGTGTATGTCCTCGTCTGTTTACTCGACTCTCGATTGTGGATTTTTCTGCCCTCGCTGCTGGATTATTGTTATCGACCCTGCCTGCCCTTTTGACTTTGATTTTTATCATCTCCCGCAAACTGCATGATTAATGTGCTTGTGAGTACTTCCTCGTTCGCAGACATCAAACTGGAGTGTTTAACCGACAGACTCAGACTTTGACCTTCTGACAGCATACATTGGTCATGATGAACCCAGCAGACTTGGAACAGCTCAGACAGGCTTTTTCCCAGCAAGGAGCCCTACTGGGCTCCCACCAACAGAGCATCCAACAGGTTACCCAAGCACTCTCCTCCCTCTCCTCACAACTACAACAGCTCCTACTACGTCAACCACTACTGTATGTGCCAAGAACCCCGTCTTCTAAGTGAGTGGGAAACCGCTATGTAGGACTCCAACGACCCATGTGGCTCTTCTTTCAAGTCATTCTTGAGGAAATGAGAAGGGTGTTCGACCGCTCTGGACGCTGCCAGGCAGTTACTGTAGCTCCACCAAGGTCCCCATTCAGCGTACGATTACGCTATCAAGTTCCGCACATTGGCTGCATCAACCAATTGGGACCCTCCAAGCTCTCTATGACACCGTCCTTCATCGTCTTTCTGAGGAAGTCATGGATCACCTGCTCGTCTAGGAGTTGCCCAGCGATCTTAACGGTCTCATGGAGCTAGCAGGACACATGGATGTTCGGCTGAATTGGAGACGCCGTACCCAACCTGCATCCTTCCCCAGACCCAGATCTTCAGCTCCACTTCAGCCGCCTGCTTATCCCCTTTCTCTGCCAGCCGCTAGCTCTGACCCAGAACCCATGCAAGTTAATCGGACATGGATCTCCCTGGAGGAACACCAGTGAAGGCTTCAGTCTGCTTCTTGTCTTTATTGTGGGCAACCCAGCCACTACCATCTCCAATGTCCATTAACATCCAAACCCTTCCAGTGAGACTAGGGCCCCTGGAGGGGCCAACCCATAATCTTTCCCCTAGCCAATGTCCACTTCTGCCAGCCATCCTAGTATCATATGGCAAATCTCACAAGGTCGTTGCACTAATCGACTCCGGTTCAGACCAGAATCTCATCTCTGCATCTAAGGTGAAGGAAATCAACCTCCTGTCCGCTGGCCGTTCAGGCTGTCAATGGCACTGTTCAGGATTGGAGCCCCTCTTGTTTAACATCCTGTCTTAAGTCAGCTCACTATCCGCCTTCCAACATCAGTTACACCTTCCAGCAATGAGGACCTCCCCGACCTCTCAGCTGTTCCTCTTGACTACACAGATCTTAAACAGGTGTTCAATAAGTCACGAGCCCTCTCACTACCACCCCACACACCTTATGACTGTGCCATCGACCTTCTCCCAGGCACGATGCCTCCCAGGGGCAGGTTATACTCGCTATCTTCCAAGGAAAGAGAGCCATGGGATAAATATATCTCAAAGTCCCTTGCTGCTGGAATCATCTACCCTTCATCTTCCCCTGCTGGGGCTGGATTTTTCTTCATGGCTAAGAAAGACAAGACATTTCAGCCATGTACTGATTATCGTGGTTTGAATGAAAGCACCACCAAGAATCGATATCCACTCCCTCTGTCAACGCCCTTCAATATTTTTCAAGGGGCTAATGCATTTTACAAAGCTTGACATATGTAATGCTTATCACCTAGTCTGAATCAAGGAGGGGGATGAATGGAAGACAGCCTTCAACACCCCGTCAAAGCATTACGAATCCCTGGTAGTGCCGTTTGGTCTAGCAAGCGCTCCAGCCATGTTCCAATCACTGGTCAATGACGTGCTCAGGGATTTTCTAAACATCTTTGTGTTTGTCTATCTAATCTCCTCCCAGCCCCAGGAGGAGCATAAATTGCAGGTCCGCCAAGTTCTTCAAAGACTCCTAGAGATTCAGTTGTATGTTAAAGCAGAGAAGTTCAAATTTCACTGCCATTCAACCGCCTTTCTTGGGTTTATCATCGCACCGTCTAAGACCCAAATGGATCCAGCCAAAGTAGAGGTGGCCAACGTCAACGACTCGAAAGGATCTCCAATGCTTTCTCAGGTTTGCCCATTTTTTAAAATCTGGAACTACAGCTCAGTGGCAGCCCCTCTCACCGCTCTCATTTCTTCTAAGAACCCCTTCCAGTGGTCTAATCAGGCAGAAGAGGCTTTCTCCAAGCTCAAAACCTGAATCACCTTGGCACCCATCCTCAGGCAGCCGGACCCTGCTCTCCAGTTCATAGTGGAGGTTGACACCTCAGACTCCAGGGTAGGGGCTGTACTCTCCCAAAGGTCACCAACTGATGGCAAGGTACATCCTTGTTGCTTCTTTTCCCGTCGCCTCTCTGCTCCTGAGAAGAACTATGGGATCAGTGACCTGTCGCCGCCTGGTCTGCACTTCGTTCCACCTGCGGCACGCTCCCATGTCTTAGAATGGGGCCGCAACTCACGATTGGCCTGTCATCCCATACTCTGGCGCCTATTCAGCAATGTTTCTGGTGGTCCTCCATCAGAGAAGACATACGGAAGTTTGGCAGCGCTTGTGATGTCTGCGCCCATAATAAGACTAGCAACAAACCACCAGTAGGCCACCAGTGGAGACGGCTGATATACTCATCCAACATGTCTTTCTCCTCCATGGCCTCCCTACACATATTGTCTCAGATAGTGGGCCCCAGTTCTCTGCCCTGTTCTGGACAGTATTATGCAGACTGATCGGAGCCACTCCCAGTCTTTCATCTGGCTACCACCCCCAAACCAAAGGCCAGACCGAGAGAGCCAACCAAGACCTCGAGACAGCCATCCGTTGCATGACCTCCCATGTTCCACTCTCCTGGAGCCAAATGGTGCCATGGAATTGAATATGTACACAACTCACTACCTACAGTTTCCACAGGTCTCTCACCGTATCAGTGCAGTCTGGGTTATCAGCCCCCTCTTTTTCCAGCTCAAGAGAAGGAAGTCACAGTTCCGTCACTCGGTAGCCCTCTTTACGCAACAAGCAGATCGCCGATGCTCGACTGCCCCAGCCTATCATGTTGGGGTCATTCTCTCCACTCGCAACGGCCCCATCAACACAGCCTCCCACAAGATCTCATCTAGGTTCATCGGATACTATATCATCGGATACCATACCATTTACCATATCTAAGGTCATCAAACCATGCGCAGTTTGACTACTCCTTCCATCCACCATGCGGCACATTAACCCCTCGTCTCACGTCTCTCAAATAAAACCCATAATCTCATGCCAACTGTATTTTTTATCCCTGCCTGTCTCTTGAATTTCATGTTGTGTCTTGCCCTTTGGATTTTTTTCAAACTGGAGTGTTTAACCAGCAGGCTCAGGTTTTCACCTTCTTCCCTATTTTCTCTCCAAATAGCAGATGTTGCACACTCTCTGCTTTACCCGGATTCGCACTCTGTTGGAGATCCTCTCTTGCGCTTCACTTCCGGGATTGTGAAACCTCCCTCATGTCATCAGCCCGCCTCCTCTCCAGTCACAAAGCATTCTCCCACTCATCTGGGCTGCTCATTCATACACACACACACACACACACACACACACAGAATCTCTCCTTTGCTCCTGCTGCAGTTACTGGTTATTACGTCTGTGTATAAAAATAATGCTCTAAAAGAAACACTGTTTGTCCGCTATTGAGCTCACTCTCATCCAGCACCGCCCGTGACACAAAGTACTGTATTACAAATTTTCATTTACTTCAAATGTCTTTGAGTCATGAAAAAGCAAACGCACATGTGAACATTTTATGTCAAAATTGTTTAGGTTATATCTGTGTGAATTTTGGATGATTTTGCAAAACATTAAAACTTAATTTCCCGCATTTTTCCGCCAATAGATAAATCAGCATGCATTGTGTTTGGGATAATTCAAGGATGCAATTGAGTATCAATAATATGTTGGTTTATTTTTAATTAAAGAATATACCAAATTCGTATTGCAGTTCGTCACAAACAACCCTCAGATTACACTGCATCATAAGCCTCTTTCCAATACCCATATTAGTTTCACTTTATTTGTGTAGCATCATCTCTCTGCTTATTTTTATAATATGTGTATTCCTTTAATAAATGTTGAAATGCAAAGCCTGTACTTGTGATAGAATTTTGACAAAACTATCTCGTATGGACAAGCTTGTTTGCCTGTGGACAATAATTTCCCAAAATGAGTGACAGTCAAACAATGACTTATTATCTCATTTGCTGTAAAACTGTTAATTTCTTGTCACACTCTATGAAACGTCTCGGGCTACTTAGCTGTAACCCTGTTCCCTGATGAAGCGGGAATGAGATGCTGCGTGAAAACGCTATGGGAACATCTCTCTGTTCTCTGGTTGTGAAGCCTGTGTATGTCAAAACCGCCGAATGCTTCGGCTTATAACCTCTGCCAGGCATGACATCACCGAATAAGGTGCACCTGCAGGTTATAAATAGGAGTGAAGTGGAAACATCCTCAGGTCAATTTTGTCTGAAGGACGTCCAGGCACACCAGCAGTACGGCATTGAAACGCAGCATCTCGTTCCTGCTCTATCAGGGAACAGGATTACAGCTAAGTAACCTGAGACGTTTCCTTTCAAAAGCTACACGCAATGCTGCGTGAAAACGCTATGGGAACAAGAATACCAACGCTGCCGCACTGCAAGTGTCTGGACCCCCGGTTGTGTAGCGTGTGAGCACAATAGCCAAGGAGGTCTCAAAACTAGCTCTGGGATGCTGACTCAAGGATCCGCGAGCCCGGAGTAGCATTGACATCCAGACTATAAAATCTAACAAACGTGTGTGGAGAGGACCAGCCTGCTGCATCACACACCTGCTGCAGGGGGACGCCTCTTGCCAAAGCAATTGATGAGGCAGTCCCCCTGGTTGAATGAGCCCTGATTCCCAGAAGCGAAGTGTGACCACGTGCCTCATAGGCTAGGGCAATAGCATCTCTCACCCAGTGTGACAGAGTCTGTCTAGTGGCGGCCGCCCCCCGGTTGCGACCCCCATGGCAAATAAAGAGCTGCTCTGACTTACGCCACTGGCTAGTGGGGTGGACATAAATCCGAAGAGCATGTACTGGACACAGTAAGTGAAGTCTTTCCTGCTCCGGAGCTGTGAAAGGCGAAGGACAGAAGGCTTCGAGGACGACTGGGTGCATGGTCAAGAATGGAACCTTGGGAAGATAGTTCGGGTGAGGATTCAGAATAGCTTTGACTAGCCCAGGGGCAAAGTCTAGGCAGGATGGGGAGACTGACAGAGCCTGCAGATCCCCAATCCTCTTCAAAGAAGTAATAGCCATAAGAAAAACCATCTTAAGAGACAGAAGCCTGACAGGCGCTGACTCTAGAGGTTCAAAAGAGCTGTCAGCCAGGCCTTCGAGTATGATAGCTAAGTCCCATGAACGGGCCATCGCTCTAGTGGGCGGCCTCAACCGTTTAGCTCCACGAATAAAACAGGCAACTAAATGGTGCTTTTCCACAGAAACCCCATTGGTCAGAGCATGCCGAAATAGCGGCTATGTATGTTCTGAGAGTACTAGGGCATAAGCCAGAGGATGACTTTTCTTGCAGAAACTCCAGCACTGCCAGCATCTGGCTGTGGACTGGGTCTACATGTCTTACCATGCACCAACTTTCAAATACACTCCATTTGAGGGCATAAGTCCTTCTAGTGAAGGAAGCCCTGGCACTTAAAATGGTTTTAATCACGCTGACTGGAAGACCAGCATCTCTTAGTTGGTCCCCTTTCAGGGGCCAAACGTGAAGGTTCCAGAGCTCGGGCCAGGGATGAAATATTGTCCCCTGCGCCTGAGACAGAAGATCCCTCCTCACTGGAATCACCCAGGGTGAGCCGTTGAGGAGATATTTTAGATCCGAGTCAGAGTAGTAAAGGGGACATTGTGCTGCCTCTTGCGAGGCGAAGAGGTCCACCTCTGCTATATAAAACCATTCCCAGATTTGACTGACTACTTCGGGGTGGAGTTTCCAATCGCCATGTGTCACAGCTTGTCTGGATAGCAAGTCTGCTCCTACATTCGTGTGCTCCGGGATGTAAATCGCTGTGAGGGACAGGAACTTGTCCTGTGCCCAAAGCAGAACCTGTTGCGCTAGCTTGTTCAAGCCGCATGAGCATGTTCAGTCCACCCTTGCGATTTATATACGAGATTACCACAGTGGTGTCCACCCGCACTAGGACATTGTAGCCTCTCGAGGGGGTAGCTGGCTCGGCACACTCTCCTTCTGCGCCTCACGCCTTTTCAGCGTCGCCAAAGAAGCCGGAAGGTGAGAGTGGGGGCATCAAGGAGTAAAACGCGATCCCTGACCTCGATATCCATGAGGTTAAATCACAGATGTCTCTCCGTGGCGAATGCAGCAGCCATAGAACGGCCGATAGCACGGGCCGTCTGCTTGGTGGTACAGAGAAATAAATCTGTGGCTCGGCGCCATCGATAGACCCGCCAGTGCTCAGAACTCTTAGCAGGTGAGCTTGGTATGCCTGCAAAACCGCCATGGTGTGCAGGGCAGCACCAGCCTGACCCGCTGCCTGAAAAGCTTTCCCCACCAACGAAGATGTTAGTCTACATGGCTTGGTGGCCAGTGTGGGCTTTTTCAGGGAGGGTGAGCTCCCAGGAGAGAGATAGCTCGCAAGCGTCTCTTCAATCTGGGTTATCATCATAAAACAGGGGATGAATAAGGCTTAATCCATGAAAGAGTTAACTCGTCATGGAGGTCGCCAAAAAAAAAGGGGGAGGAACCCTCGTTGAGGCCCCTCTCCTGGCCACCCGACAGAAACCTGTCGTCTAATTTTGAGCGCTTGGGGATTTTTTTATTATTATTACTTACTTAATTAATTAATTAATTTTTATACTTTTATTTATTTATTTATTTATTTCTGTGGCGAGAGGGGAAACCTATTCGGCCCCTTCACAAAAAGCGTCGGAGCGCGCTTGAGAAGCGGACGCTAAAACTTCCTGATCCGGGGAGTGCGCGAGAGAAAGGGGGAATTCCGTCTCATGCGCGTCTGCCCGATCGGCACGCTATCGCCATGGAACCAAGTGAGGAAGTCTCTTTCCCCCGCTCACAAGAAGCGACGGAGCGTGCTTGCGAAGCGGACGCTAAAAACTTCCTGATCCGGGGAGAGCGCGAGAGAAAGGGGAAATACCATGTCATACCCACGCGGCTCACAGTTTCTCTTTAAAGAAATCGAGCCGCGCGTGAAGCGCCTTAATAGGGAGATCACAATGCTTGCACTTTCGTTGAAACCCAAGCACTCAAGAGAAAGTCATGGAGATCGCCCTCCAAAAGAAATCACACGGAGGCACGCATCTCTCAACCAACTCTTGCCATTATCGGTAAGTAAAGTTTTTCTTTCCTACCGTGATTCTGTTGCACACACACGCAAACACAAAGCGGTCCTGAAGACAAAAAGATCTGAGGATGTTTCCGGTTCACTCCTATTTATAACCTGCAGGTGCACCTTATTCGGTCACGTCATGCCTGGCAGAGGTTATAAGCCGAAGTATTATGAGTTACTGATCGGAAAGGTCTCGATTTGAGCCACAGCTGCGCCAGGCTGCTGCTGTTGGGCCCTTGAACAAGTCCCTTAACTTCCTTAACCCTGTCTGCTGAATGGCTGACCTGTCCTCTGAAGAAGCTGTGATATGCAAAGTGTAAAGAATTTCACTGTTGAGTAATGTATATTGGGAACATGGGGGCTTAGTGTTTGCACGTTTTCCCTGTGCATGGTGGGTTCCCTCTGGGTACTCTGGTTTCCTCCTACAGTCCAAAGACCTGCAGATTAGACTAATTGGCGCTCCCAAATTGCCTGTAGTGTGTAAATGAGTGTGTGTATGTATGTGTGTTCCTGCGATGTATTGGCACCCTGCCCAGGGTGTACCTCGCCTCATGCCCTAAGTGAGTGAGTGAGTAATGTATAAATGAATAAATACTTAACAAGCATAATATAATCATGGTTGTTGTACCAGATTATGAGATATGCTGATGTTTTTTTCCACGCTACTCCATGACAGTTCTGCCCTAATACATCTTCCAAACACCTGCGAAGAGGCAAATCAAATAAAAACTCAAAGAAGGGGTCTACTGTGTGCTGAAATGAGTTAGGTTTCCATCCACAAGCAGCTGCACACAAGGCTAAGATGAATTCGTACAACATCCAAACAGCTCATACAGGTGTAATAATCAGGTTTGGACATATTTTTGGACAAATTACATTTTTGATGCACACACCTGAGTTGTTACAAAAAAATAGTTTTTTATGTGATCCTTTTTAGAAGTTCCCACAGCTATTTCTGTTCTTCCGATTTGGCAGGTCAAGCAGCAGTATTTCAAAAGTGCTAACATTTCACACACTGGAAAGTTTCACTGTGTGTATCACTTCACTGCTACAGTATGTGTTCGCATACTGTATGAAAGCAGGGACTCCAGAAGCACCTTAAAAGAGAATAAACAAGTACATTTAAGCTAGCTTGCCACCTAGCATATGTCCTATAATGTAAGTGTAATGTATCTATTTTTGTGGGTGAGGTTGTTTCTTGATGTTGAATTTCTTGATCATTGAACTGTTGTGTAAAAGTAACTCACAATCATGTTGTCAGTCTGAATACTGAAATAGTTAGGATTAGTAACGGCCAATTGCTTGTGTAATATTGCTTACATATAAAATTGAGATATGAACTGCTTGCACACTTCGTACAATTTGCATAACACTTGCTATTGATGTCTTCTGTGTATTACTCGTTATCAAGCTCTCAGACTTCTATTTCAGAACAAATTAAATTCAGGGAAATATTTGACCGTGTTTACTGTAATCTTTTAGCTTCAGTGTCTATTTGGAAAAACATACAAACTTGTAATGATTGTCTCTGTGTAAAAAAAAAAAGAAAAACTAAAAGCCACCAGTGTGAATCATCAGTGCAGCCAGCAGGAGATTAATGCTGCACTGAACAGCTGGAAGAGTTGCTTTATCTTCCAATCATAATTACCTGAGGATGTTTGCTTGTTATGCTCAATCCTCTCAGTCTAAAAGATAATGTGTCTCAGGCGATTATATATAATGATGGCTGAGCTACGTAGATAGATTCATTTTGTTCTGTCTTTCAGATGGATGACATTAACAGCACAAACTTGTGTTTTCAGTTATCAGACCTTTAGAATTTGATCTAACTTCAATGCATTTCGATGCTCAATCCTGATGGAATTAAAGGAGTTTTTTTCCCCTAACAAACCAACTACAAACTAAAAAAATAACTTGGGTCAGGACATTTTTTTATTATTAATATAATAATTTATATAATGATGTGGTGAGTCAAACGTGCAGTGTTTATTGAGGTTCAAGTGATGCAACAATCTGAGTCTGTTGGGAGAGAAGAACTGGGTAAGTCTCCTGTATACATTTCTCACTCACTGGTAGGCTCCGCCGCGGTCACTTTTTAGTGAGCAGGCGACAGGTGGACGGTGTATGACTCTTGGTTGCTTGTACCAGGGAGACGTGGCGCCCCGCCCCTTTTTATGCTTCGCTACTGTCCAAGGTGTCAGTTTTCTACTTACATAGAGGATGGGATGTTCTTCTCCTTCAAAGTCCTGTGAGAGGATGGCTCCTAAGCCCGTTCCTGATGAATCCGTGTGTACTGTGAATGGTCTGTTGAAGTCAGGATTTCGGAGAACGGGGGAGCTGGTGAGATGGGTTTTTAACCGTTTAAATGCTCTTTCCGCCTCTTGTGTCCATTGTATTTTCTCCGGCTGTACTTTTCTGAGGAGGTTCGTGAGGGGTGCTGCAATAGAGGAGAAGTTAGGCACAAATCTCCGGTAATAACTAGCTAGCCCAAGAAAGGCACGTACCTGTTTTTTTGACGTTGGTTGCGGGTACTTACGCACGGCCTCCACTTTATCTTCTTGTGGTTTTAATAATCCACGGCTGATTTGGTACCCCAGGTACTGTGCCTTGGTCAGCCCCATGAAGCCTTTTTTTTGGTTCGTTGTTAGCCCAGCCTTTCGTAGCTCATGTAGTACCTGTCTAAGGTGGTATACATGTTCATCCCAGCTGCTTGAGTGGATAATTACGTCATCCAAGTAGGCAGCGGCATACTGACGATGCTGGCGAAGTACGATGTCCATGAGGCATTGAAAGGTGGCCGGGGCTCCGTGGAGACCGAACGGGAGCACACGGTATTGCCAATGCCCTTGTTCAGTAGTAAATGCTGTCTTTTCCTTCGCCTCCGGGGTTAGGGCGACCTGCCAGTAGCCTTTGGTCAGGTCTAGTGTGGAGATGAAGCGTGCTTTGGCTAATCGATCGATAAGATCGTCTGCTCTAGGTAGAGGGTAGGCATCGAATTTTGAAATTTGATTTAACCTGCGGAAATCGTTGCATAGCCACATTGACCCATCCGATTTAGGTACCGTTACGATGGGGCTAGACCAGGGGCTGGTCGACTCCTCTATCATGCCATTACGGAGCATAATAGAGGAGTCCGCTTCAATGGCACTGCGACGGGCCTCCAGGGCTCAATTTCTCCAGGGGTTTCTCTAACGACGAAAAGAACGTAGGGTATTAACTGATCCCAGTTTCGTCCTGTTTTATCCACTACTTGCCGCAACATCCGTTTTAAGGTTTGGTTAAACCGCTCCACTAACCCATCGGTTTGCGGATGATAAACGGAAGTGCGCAGCCATTTTATCTGCAGCAGCCGGCATATGTCTGTCATCAGACGGGACATGAATGGTGTTCCTTGATCGGATAACACTTCTTTTGGCAGACCCACTCGACTGAAAAGCAATACTAACTCTTTCGCTATGTTTTTTGTTGTAACTTTGCGCAGCGGGACGGCCTCGGGATATCAAGTGGCGTAATCTACTAAAACTAAGATATATTCGTGGCCTTTTGCTGACTTTGGGAGTGGGCCAACGAGATCCATTCCAATTCTTTCGAACGGCACACTGATAATGGGAAAAGGAATTAGGGGGACGGGGGACGGTTTACGAGGCGAAGTTTTCTGACATTCAGGACAGCGCTGACAGAAATTGTCTCTCACCTTGATGATGGTATTTTTTTCCCCCAGGTGTCCTCCGAGTGGATGTGAGTGGGCAAGGTGCATTATCGCGTCTACCTTTCCTTGTGGAACCACTAGGAGGTCTCGGGGCTGACCTCTCCGTGCAGTGTGGTAATACAGTAAGCCGTTTTTTATGAGGAAATAAGACGTGGGTTGTGCTTTTTCGTCCCCCCACGATCTCTCCTTCTCTCTTGCGAACCTGGCTCCAAAAATGCCGGAGGCGCGTATCCTTGTGTCATAGTTGTGCGAAGCTGCCGTCTTTTTTTATCTGTTGATACAGGGATAGAGATGGGTTAGAAGGTGTGTGCACCTCACCTTCTGCTTCAGCATCCGCCTCCTCCTCTGCGCCAGCCACGCTGGTTTGGGTCCAGTTGTCCTCGGTCTTTGTTTGCGGCGAGGTGGCCAGCTCTTTCATTTTTTTTTCGATTTTTCCCTCAGGTAGCGCACCTGGCCAGTCTCTCCCTAAGAGGAGAGGGACAGGAAGATTAGGGACAATTCCTGCAGTTATCACATACTTTCCCCAACGGTCCTCGACAGTGAAGCGGGCTGCCGGTACCTCCTGCCGATCGCCATGTACGCAGGTGATCAGGAGAGGTTGACATTGCTGCGGTCCTGCAGGGATAACCGCGGGCCGTGCCAAGGTGACAGCGCTTCCCGTATCAGTGAGTGCTGGTAATGGGGCTCCGCCTATCCGGACCCAGTGGGTGGGGGCCGGCCCAAAGACCTCTTGAAGACGTCGCTCTACTGAGTTCCGGCTCAGTTGGCATTGGCTCATCTTGTGGGGTTTCCGGTCGTTGCGGGCGGGGGGGTGGGAACTGACGTCGTGGTGGAGGTATATACCAAGGGGGGTTTCTCTCTGAAAATTTCTTTTTTTCTGGTCCAAGGGAAAGTGTTCCGAGTGCAGATTCCAGAGCCTCCTTCATGTCACGAAGGGAGGTGGGGGCTCGCATTCCAACCGCTTTTTGTTCTTGCCTCGGAAGAGCGCACATTATCCTGTCCATCACAACTCGCTCTGTGACTTCTCTTGCTGAGAGCACTTCTGGCTGCAGCCAGCAGGTGGCGATCTGGGACAGGCGGTCGAGCTGTGCACGAGGAGGAACTTGTGCTTCATATGCCCACCGGTGAAACTCTAGGGCTGCCTGGGCACTGGAGAGCCCACAACGGGCTAATATTTCGGACTTTAGTAGTTCATAGTCGTCCGCGTCTCCTGCGGGAAGTGCATAGTAGGCCACGCCTTGGCCATCCCTCGAGCTTCGCTGTCCTCTCGAAAGTCTGCAGATATGCTTCAAGGTCATCATGCGGTGTCAGTTTGGAGAGCAGGTTTTCCTTCCGGGGGTCTGGGAGAGGCACGTTTCGCCCACCCCGTTGCTGAATTTGTGTGAGCTCCTCTGTTGCGGCCTGGAGGCCCTGCGCGAGTTGTTGCAGTAATGTTTGCTCCTGAATATTCATTTCCAGTAGGTGTCCGAGGTAATGTTCTGTGAGCTGCCTGCTCTGTGGTTCCGAATTTCCTGCCCTCATTCTCCACCAATGTAAAGCTTCTGTCGGGATCGGAAATGATAGACACAGGGAGGCAGCGATGCGGTGAGTCAAATGTGCAGTGTTTATTGAGGTTACGTGGTGCAACAGGTGAATGAGGTGAGATTAAGTGCTCGATGAGAAGGGCGAAGGTGAGGGTCGATGTGATGGGCTGGTAGGGAATGGCTTGGGTTGTGTCTTGCCGCTGTGCTCCGGCGAGCCGGTCCAGGCGAGTGCCGTTTGAGCCAAGGAAGCGGAGATACGGGCTTGTGGCAGACCCTTCGACAAGCTGGACACGCGCGGTCCTCTGGGATAATCCGAGTCTGTTGGGAGAGAAGAAACAGGTAAGTCTCCTGTATACATTTCTCACTCACCGGTAGGCCCCGCCGCGGTCTCTTTTTAGTGAGCAGGCGACAGGTGTGTGACTCTTGGTTGCTTGTACCAGGGGGACGCTGCGCCTCGCCGCTTTTTGTGCTTCGCTACTGTCCAAGGTGCTGTCTGCCACCTGTTTGTGAATTCTCCGAGATGTGCGAGAAGGTGTTATCCTCCAGTGTGTGCCAGGCTTCAGCCCGTCGCCACATTAAGTATAAATTACAAATGGAAATAAAATGGAAGTTATAAAAGTAAAGCTAAACAAATCAAAATAATGAATAGAGCTCTAACTAGCTATTATAAATGACTATACAATAAACGCAGGCTTAAAAAAAATTTTTTTTTTAAATAACTGGTAGTAGTGGAAAGGGGGAGTTTGATATGGCAGTGGATCATTGCTTCTGCCCATTTATTGAAAAACACAGGCTCTAGATAGTGAGGCTTGAACCTGGTATCCCTAGGTATAACCTAGACCCTGCTGCACACTCTCAGTGTGTATGGCCGGTGACCATTTAACTTCAGGGTATCCATAAAGAGCCTGTGACTACAAATAACTGAGAAATGTGTGCACTTCAAGAAGACCTTGGGATGCCTGAGCCTTTGAGTTTGAGATGAAATAGCAGGTCATGAGACGTAGACATGTGAATGAACAAACATGGCATTCCTGTGGATATACTGTACCGTAATGGCATACCACTATCTATTTAACGATTGAGTCCATAAAGGGAACTTCGTGGTCATTAATGGATTTCATCTTACACAGATGTTCTCAGTAACAAATTATTAATAAACCTTATTATTAGAATTTTAATTAAATCGTATCCTTTTAACTGAATCCAAATATGAATAGTACCCCATTCCTTACAGAAAAGACACACAGGTGAATGACCATATGATCAACATTTTAAAACAGTTCTTGAGCATGACTCCCCAGTATGAATGGGTTTTCAACATTGACCAATGATACAGCCTGCTTGCAAGTCTAGCTGCAGCTAAATGTGGCTGAATAGTCCAAAGACTAATTGTGCATAACCTTGGAATACAAACAGTAATAGTGGCATTGTGTGATGTCTAATAACCTGGAAATGATAGAAAGAGTACAATTAGTAAAATAAATTGTTGGAATTTTGTATATACTGTATATTTTTTAACAATGTAATGTCTCTATTTTGTCTGTGAGTGTATTGATGTTTCTTTTTTTCAGATGATTAACTGCATAATTCTTTATTTTCTCTTTATTTTTCACATGGTTTTCTTACATCTTAATTTAGTTATACATTTATTGCCTCCAAGTGATTTTCTCACTCTTCTTCTTCTTTTTCTTTTTTTTTTTACCAAAATGTTTTTTTGTTTTTCATATCATATTAATTTTCACTTTTTTTTTCTCACATGGGAAAATACTTATAACATCTTGACATATTATGAATTCACTGCACACTGTATCATGTGATTACAGATTTTTCTCATTAATGTCAGCTTTCCAAATTTGAGTTTGCGTTTTGCAATGTCTTTTAACAAATATGACATACATGTGAAATATCTGTAATTTAAATAAGAGTGATTGTTTTTTTAAATATATTTTTTTGTTTGTCCACCTACGTGCCATTTGCAGCATGGATAAAATTTATGCCATATTTTAAGAGCAGCCTTTATGATTTTACCAACAAAAAAAAAGGTAAAAAGTTTGGTATATTCTGAAATATTTTGAATTTGAACTACTCTAGCTATACTCTGCTTTTGTTGCACTGCCTGCATTGCACCTTGTGAGTCTGCGTGTGTGTGTGTGTGTGTGCAGTCCATGTGAGATGAAGCGTGATATGAAGAATATAGATTCTGACTGTGCCAGCATTCAAAATGGCTCCTTTGTATTTGTGAGGGAGCAGGGGTGATAGACAGCATTCCCCTGGTACAGCAGAGGAAAGCTGAATTGCGCCACACGTTATAGAACGATCTACTCATGTGTGTGCTCATCAATCAGTGACCTGTTAAACAGCACTCCTGTGGGTCGGGCCAAAGAGGAACACACTTCATGACTTAAGGTTGCCATGGAAGAAAGGGTGTTAAGGAATGAAAAAATAACCTTGTCAACTTAACCAGATCTGATTCACACAAGATATTAGCCAAAATTATTTGCACTTTTGTGTTTACTTTGGTTGTTTGTTGGCAATTTATGTCACTTCTGAATTCTTGATATTTGTTTTGTTTTTTACCCACTAGCTCTGACTATCCATCAGCCTCATGTGGCTGGCAAACTACAGGACATCATTGAAAACCTCAAATTAACATTGTTTTAAAAAAAAAAAAACAACTATAACATTTTGTTCTGTATGTTTAAACTGTCTGTTTGGAGACATGGGTATTCTGGTTTTCTCCCACAGTCTAAAAACAGCCAGGTTGGATTAATTAGCATTCCCAAATTGATCATTTTGTGTTTGTGTGTATGTGTGTGTCCTAAAGTCCTAAATGTCCCAAAGTCTCCTGGGATAGGCTCCAGGTCCCCACAACCCTGTAGAGGATAATTGGTATAGAAGATGAATGAATGAATGAATGAATAAATAGTTTAGAAATCTATGAAATTAAATGAATCTCTGAATAAATATTTTTAAAAATCTGAATAATTGGGGGAAAAAAATGCATCATGTGAACACCTCCATCAGAGCAGTCTGACCCAAAAACATCACAATCAGAATGAATTATTAATCTTTATGAGAGAGTGGTGTAAACCTTCAATAATCCATTCTGTAGCTAAATATTAGCCATGTAAACACTTGATCCGATTGTTTCTCTAGTGGTGGAATAAATATAATCTTTTTCAGCATGTATTCCTCATCTGAGCGTAACATTAAGCGGTGTGATAAGTTTCAGGGAGGGAAAATGTTGTTTCCGTTCCTGATTGGGAAACTCAATTTATTTCAATAAATCAATAAATGAATATTTTGATAATTTGCTTTAAGTATGAATAGTAAATGTACATGTTATCAGAATGCACAGTGGGATCTTGTCACGGGCGGGGTGACTTAACTGGAGTGAACCCAAAAGCAGACGAATAATGCTTGAATTATGTTGACACCTTTTACTGGAAATATGGAGGCTTGAATGTGTAGGCACAGTGGGAGCAGAGGAGAGAAGCAGCGTGTGTGTGCTTGGTGACTGAGAGAGTGGGGAAACCTTTAGTGACGATGGAGGAGGCGGGGCTATGACGCGCGGGAATCTCCACTAACCCGGAAGTCAATTGCGAGTACACCACTCGGCTCTTTGCTAGCGAATTCTCGCTGCTAACCAGCGTAGCTCGCGGTGATTGGAAGATTGAGTAGTGACCGATCTTCTCGGAGAAAACGGAGGTCGGCGCGCGGCGCAAACTCTCTCCCTGATGTCCGCGAACACGGAAGTGCTCGAACGCGGAAATGCGCGTGCCGTAGAAGCAGCAACGGGCTAGAAGAATCGTCTTTTCCAGGCGGGGGTCAGAATCCGGTGATCCAGCAGCGAGGGCGAATGAATCCAAATCGTGAGTACAAATCCTAATCCTGAGAGCAAGCGAGGTCATCCACGTTAATCAGTCCGATAATGATAGAAGTACCAGAGGGCGAAGGCGAGAGAGAAATCCGGGAAACAGGCAGGGTCGAAAACACAGACTAGGATACACTATGACTATTTTACACGGAGAGAACGCAAGGCACACGAGTGAGATACTGCGGCACTGAGTGGATCTCCTAGTGTGCTTATAAGCTGGAGGGATAATTGGCTGATCAGGTTCAGGTGTGCCAGAATGACAGGTGTGTGCGTGGGGAGAAAGATCAGGAGTGGAGCCTCAGTGTCTGGAAGTGCTCGGTTGATCAGGCTGACTCGTGACAGTACCCCCCCTCCTACGAACGCCACCTGGCGTTCTAGCTGGTGCATTAGGATGTTGTTGGTGGAAATCATCCAAAAGAGATGGATCCAAAATGAACCTGGAAGGAATCCAGCTTCTCTCCTCAGGACCATAGCCCTCCCAATCTACTAAGTACTGGAGGCCTCTGCCTCGCCGTCGAGCCTTCAAGAGCTTGCGTACGGTAAATGCCTCACCACCATCAATAATTTGGGGAGGAGGAGCTGGGAGGGTGGGTGGATTCAGTGGGCAGGAGACCAGAGGCTTGATCTGGGAGACGTGAAAAGAGGGGTTTACTCGGCGCATGGTGGATGGAAGACGAAGTCTGACAGTGCAGGGGTTGAGGACCTTGACGATCATGAATGGGCCGAGGAACCTGGGGGATAGTTTCCGCGAGATGGTCTTGAGGGGAATATTACGGGCAGATAGCATGACCCTCTGGCCCACTCTGTACGATGGTGCCCTGGAACGTCGTCTATCCGCTTGCTGCTTGAAGGTTGAGACAGTCTGGCGGATCCTCAACCTTGCCGCTCGCCATGTTCTTCGGCATCGACGGATAAAGTCTTGAGCAGAAGGGACTGAGACCTCCTCCTCCTGCGAGGGGAACAGGGGAGGCTGGTACCCGAGGCAACATTGAAATGGAGAGAGTCCAGTGGCTGACGTGGGCAAAGAGTTGTGTGCATATTCGATCCAAGGGAGCATCCGGCTCCAGGAACGCGGTTCCCTTGAAGTCATGCATCGAATGGCTGTCTCCAAGTCCTGATTAGCCCGCTCTGTCTGGCCATTAGTTTGGGGGTGATACCCTGACGATAGGCTGGGCGTCACCCCAATTAGTTTACAGAAGGCAGTCCAGAACTGGGCAGCAAACTGAGGCCCGCGGTCCGAAACTATGTCTGTCGGAAGACCATGAAGACGAAAAACATGAGTGACCAACAGTTCTGCTGTTCCCTTAGCAGTGGGGAGATTGGACAGTGGGACAAAGTGAACCGCCTTGGAAAAGCGGTCTACTATCGTGAGGACACAGGTGTGACCTTCGGAATCGGGGAGTCCGGTTACAAAATCCAGGGCTATGTGGGACCATGGTCTGTGGGGGATCGGAAGCGGTCTGAGATGGCCAGCCGGGGGTTTGTTGCTGGTCTTATTTCTAGCACACACATCGCAACCGCTCACAAATCGACGGGCGTCGTTCCTCATGGTGGGCCACCAAAAGCGTTGCCGGACAAGGGCTAAAGTGCGTGCTGCTCCAGGGTGGCAGGCCAGCCGTGAACCGTGCCCCCATTCCAGGACACAGGATCGCTCTGCCTCTGGGACAAAGAGCTTGCCCGTAGGGGTCTCTGGAGGCCCGGGCTCCTGGTTGAGTGCCGTTCTGATTCGCGACTCGACATCCAGTAATGCTGTCGCAACAAGGCATCGAGCGGGCAGGATGGTGGCCTCGAGTGCTTGGTCTGGTGACGGGCAGAACTGGCGAGACAGGGCGTCAGGTTTGGTGTTCTTAGAGCCCGGGCGATAGGCCAGGGAGAAATTAAATCGAGAAAAGAATAGGGACCACCTCGCCTGTCTGGAGTTGAGGCGTTTGGCTGTCCTGAGGTACTCCAGATTCTTGTGGTCCGTCCAAACGAGGAATGGGACCTCTGTCCCCTCCAACCAGTGCCTCCACTCCTCCAGCGCAAACTTTACGGCCAATAACTCCCGATCTCCAATGTTGTAGTTCTTCTCGGCGGGCGAGAGTCGGTGAGAAAGAAAACAACACGGGTGCAGTTTATTGTCTTTGGGTGACCTCTGTGACAACACTGCTCCTAATCCTGAGTCTGAGGCGTCCACCTCCACCACAAACTGGAGTGACGGGTCAGGCTGTTGGAGAATCGGGGCCGAAGTGAATCGCTTCTTGAGCTCAGTAAATGCCCTGGCAGTTTGCTCAGTCCAGAGAAACGGAGTCTTCACTGAAGTCATGGAAGTGAGTGGTGCAGCGACCGAGCTATAGTCCCGGATGAACCGCCTGTAGAAATTGGCGAAGCCCAGGAAACGCTGGAGGTCCTTACGGGTGGTTGGAACTGGCCAGTCAGTCACCGCGCGAAGCTTGGCAGGATCCATCTGGATCTTAGACGGGGCGATGATGAAACCGAGGAAGGAAATCGTGCTACAGTGAAACTCACATTTCTCGGCCTTAACGAAGAGCTGGTTCTCAAGAAGCCGTTAAAGTACCTGGCGATCATGTACTGTATGTTCTTCTAAGGAGCGGGAGAAGATGAGGATATCATCAAGGTAGACGAAGACACAAGAATTGATGAAGTCCCTGAGAACGTCATTGACCAGGGCTTGAAAAACCCCTGGAGCGTTGGCTAGTCCAAAAGGCATGACCAGGTATTCATAGTGGCCCGACGGGGTGTTGAAGGCAGTCTTCCACTCATCTCCCTCCCTGATCCTTACAAGGTGATAGGCACTGCGGAGGTCCAACTTGGTAAAAATTTGGGCTCCCTGCAGGAGATCAAAGGCGGTGGACATCAAGGGTAGGGGATAGCGGTTCTTGACTGTGATATCGTTGAGCCCTCTGTAATCTATACAAGGACGTAAGGAACCGTCTTTTTTAGCCACGAAAAAGAAGCTGGCCCCGGCGGGTGACGATGAAGGTCTGATGATACCGGCGGCTAATGACTCAGAAATGTACTTGTCCATGGCCTCTCTTTCTTGTTTGGAGAGTGAGTAGAGACGCCCCCGCTGGGGAACCATGCCTGGGAGGAGGTCGATAGCACAGTCGTAGGGTCGATGTGGTGGAAGAGAAGTCGCCCGGGACTTGCTAAAGACTGTCTTGAGATCAGCGTAGTCATGTGGGACGGAGGAAAGGTCCGGAAATTCCTCAGAGGAAGTAGGTACTGGAGAGGGGCAGAACGCAGACTTGAGGCACGAGGCTAGGCAGAGAGGACTCCATCCGAGGACGGCGTTGTTCTGCCAGTCAATCTGTGGATTGTGGCGGATGAGCCAGGGACGTCCAAGAACTAGCTGGGCTTGAGCCTTTGGCATGACGAGAAGTGATATCTCCTCCGCATGATTTCCGGATGTCCTCAGGGTGACTGGAGTAGTTCGCCGGGTAATCGGGGGAAGGAGCGTTCCATCCAGAGCTCGAACTGATAATGGCGAACCCAAAGAAATGGTTGGCACGTGCAGTTCCTCGACCTTTGAAGCACTAATTAAATTCTGGTCAGAGCCGGAATCAACGAGGGCATGGAGAACGCAGGACTGATTATCCCAGAGGAGCATGATGGGGAGGAGTGAACGGCCCCTAGGCGACTGAGTTTGGTACGCCCCCTCCAGTGTGCCTAGGTTCACTGGGGGGGGGCCTTGCTTTTAATGGGCACTGGAGGCGTAGATGTCCGGGCTGCCCACAGTAGAGACACGCCCCTGTTTGGACCCGACGTTGTCGCTCCTCCAATGAGATCTGGTTTCGCCCGACCTGCATGGGTTCAACCGGATTGCCAACGGGAGTGGTTGGAGCGGGAGAAGTGCTGGTCCTGGGTTGGTGTTGGGTGCGGCGTCTCTGTCGGAGGCGGGCATCCACCCGCCCTGCTAGGTCCATCAATCCATTCAAGTCTTCAGGGAGTTGCTGAGAGACTAGCTGGTCCTTGACAGACTCCGAAAGCCCATTTAAGAAGGTGTCATACAGGGCCTGGGTGTCCCATTGAGTAGCCGCTGCCAAGGTTCGGAACTCGATGGCGTAGTCATAAGCGGCTCTAGAGCCCTGATGAAGCTCCAGCAGGTGCCTTGCAGCCTCCCGACCTGCATGAGAACGATCAAAGACCCTCTTCATCTCTTCAGTGAAAGCACAAAAGGTGGTGCAGCAAGGGTCGTTAGCATCCCAGACGGCGGTTCCCCACTCACGGGCTCTATCAGTGAGGAGGGTGATGATATAAGCCACCTTGGAACGCTCAGTGGGGAAGGTCGAGGGTTGGAGCTCCAGTGACAGGGAGCACTGAGACAAGAACGAACGACATGTTCCAGGATCGCCATTGTATGGCTGAGGATTGGGTAGACGAGGTTCGTGTCGAGCTGGGGTCATCGAAGTTACTGGGAAGGCAGTGCATGCTTGTTGAAATTGAGTTGAGAGCTGAGACAAAGCCTGGGAGATCTGCTGGAGAGTTTGCTGTTGAGAGTTAATTAAAGCTCCTTGCTGAGCGACAGTCTGACGCAATCGGGCGTCCGAACGGGCACTAGACCTGAGCTGAAGCCGGGTCTGAAGGCTAGGTCTGGGGCGAGAAGCGTCCGCTGGGTCCGTCATGGCCGCAGTATACTGTCACGGGCGGGGTGACTTAACTGGAGTGAACCCAAAAGCAGACGAATAATGCTTGAATTATGTTGACACCTTTTACTGGAAATATGGAGGCTTGAATGTGTAGGCACAGTGGGAGCAGAGGAGAGAAGCAGCGTGTGTGTGCTTGGTGACTGAGAGAGTGGGGAAACCTTTAGTGACGATGGAGGAGGCGGGGCTATGACGCGCGGGAATCTCCACTAACCCGGAAGTCAATTGCGAGTACACCACTCGGCTCTTTGCTAGCGAATTCTCGCTGCTAACCAGCGTAGCTCGCGGTGATTGGAAGATTGAGTAGTGACCGATCTTCTCGGAGAAAACGGAGGTCGGCGCGCGGCGCAAACTCTCTCCCTGATGTCCGCGAACACGGAAGTGCTCGAACGCGGAAATGCGCGTGCCGTAGAAGCAGCAACGGGCTAGAAGAATCGTCTTTTCCAGGCGGGGGTCAGAATCCGGTGATCCAGCAGCGAGGGCGAATGAATCCAAATCGTGAGTACAAATCCTAATCCTGAGAGCAAGCGTCATCCACGTTAATCAGTCCGATAATGATAGAAGTACCAGAGGGCGAAGGCGAGAGAGAAATCCGGGAAACAGGCAGGGTCGAAAACACAGACTAGGATACACTATGACTATTTTACACGGAGAGAACGCAAGGCACACGAGTGAGATACTGCGGCACTGAGTGGATCTCCTAGTGTGCTTATAAGCTGGAGGGATAATTGGCTGATCAGGTTCAGGTGTGCCAGAATGACAGGTGTGTGCGTGGGGAGAAAGATCAGGAGTGGAGCCTCAGTGTCTGGAAGTGCTCGGTTGATCAGGCTGACTCGTGACAGATCTCTGATCAAAATGATCCCCCCCACACTCTATAGGGATTTTTATTTTATTTTTATTTTTACTACCCACATATGCAATGTACTGCTTTGTACCATTGTATAACATAGTACAAGCTGTCGAAAAATGTGTACCTGATGAACTGCTTTTCTTCTATTTAAACACGCTGCTTGGTGGCTGAGAGGCTGAATGGAACAGCTTCAAAAATCAATGTTTTCCATTTCTGACAATTGAGCCTTACAGTCATATTGTGTAGTCTAACCGTAGGCATGAGAATGATAACTATTTTACACATACATATAGGAACATGTACACACAAAAGCAAATTAGCATCTCTCTCTCTCTCTCTCTCTTTTTTAAGCATTTCATTTCTGTGATGTCCTGCTGAGCTCATATCCACCAAACAGCAAGCACGGTAAACACCCATTACCCTGCGCTTACATTTAAATCAGGAAATTCTACAAAAAAACATACTGTCCAGTTGTTGCTTTCTGTGTGTTGTTTTTTTTGTTTTGTTTTTTTACTAATTAGACTATGCAAGGACTTACACTTTGATTCATGTTGCTGTATTAATATGATCATCAACGTGCATGATTTTTACACACTGCCATTTGGTTGAGTGGATCATCCAGTCGCAGAAGTGCGCAGGTGTCTAAAAGTCTAAAAGTCTAAAAGTCTCTGCAGCTCAGGTCTTGCATCAATTTGATGCGACTTGCTGTTTATATGCCGTCTGACCTGCTGAGCTCATATCCACCATTTCTGGATGCATTGCGGTCAGATCTCATTTCTCCTGCACATTATGCAGATAGGATAGATATCTAGGTAGAGAATGGGACATCAGCAGGCTGTCTGCGACAGGAATGGGACTGCCTGGGATTATTTTACTGTACAGGATTTCGAGCTGCTGGGGAAGGATTCACCTTTGAGACGGCATATAGGATGACCAGGTGCAACACGAGTTGCTGCAAATACCAACTTCCTCACATCACTCATGAGATATCACCAATGGCTTGAGTAGTCTTATAGTTATCTCTAAAATAACTGACACATTTTGTTTAAAAATCAATACAAAATGACTGAGGTTTTAGTACAGTTTAGTATAGTTTAATCTTTAATATAAAACCCAAGATCATTTTGAATTATTATGTTGTTAATCTTTACAAGAGTCTGTGATTTGCAACCATATTTCACACTGGCTATCAGGTACTTTTACTTGTCTGCAATTCATTGGGTCATTATGAAGACTTGCAGAGAACCTTAATGAAGGTTGTTCAAGTCAAACTGGGACTTGGGGTGGTTTCAAGCACAGAAAAGTGATGAGACTGTTACAGTAGCTGCAATAAAACATTTAAAAAGGTACAAACGTTTTAACGAAGGCTGTACATCCGTGATCGCTGATGCTGGCCAAGCTGGGTCAGAGAGCCCTGTAGTTGTTCCTGTGAATCCTTAGCAGGTCCCATTAATTAAAGTTAAATCAACAGATGACTTTTCGCCAACTTGCAGAATAGATGCAACTGTCTTTGAGAACTGTACACACAATCGTTCACCAACACTACTTGTGCATTACAGGAACTCTCCTGGG
This sequence comes from Clarias magur, assembly GCA_013621035.1. Classification (NCBI taxonomy): domain Eukaryota; kingdom Metazoa; phylum Chordata; class Actinopteri; order Siluriformes; family Clariidae; genus Clarias; species Clarias magur. Next base: position 2,767,967 of record QNUK01000027.1, on the reverse strand, counting down.
AGTTATTACCACATTCCCCATACAGTCCTGACCTCACTCAAAGCCATTTCCACCTTGTTGGGCCATTAACAGAGTTCCCGGGAGGCCAGAGTTTCAAATATGAAGTAGGAAGTCTGATTATGGCTGCAGCCTACTGAGAAAACTCTGTTCCTTGATGGTATCCAAGCGCTATTGGAACACTGGCATGAGTGCATTAGTGTAGCAGGGGATTATATATAGAAACAAAGGAAGTGTAGCCTTTACTCTCATAACTGTGTCCTGTTATTCTGCACAATCAAAAGTCCTAGTTTGACTCGTATTGTGAATTCTGAACGTTCTTTATGGCTTTACAAAAGTGACATAAACAACCATATAATTATGTGTATTTGTGGAAATAATCACCACGACAACCCATGTACAGTAATATATCACCAAACATATGTGGACAGCTGACCATTACACCCACATAGTTGGCCACAAAAAGGACACAGCTGTCTGGCAAGGCTTTGTTTGCTATAACATTATAATTTTAGAACAAAGGGACTTTGCACAGATCAGTTCCACCCAGTGTTGCCAATTCCATTCTTCTTCCTTAAGAAAGGTAGCTAATGCAAAAAAAAAAAGACACTCTATTATATCAGTAATTAATTAGCAAATTCATTTTATCATCATAATTATTTCAAATTATTCGGTTTCTTCAATACTTGGACTTTTCCTCCACCCCCTCCCTAAAAAAACAAAACAAAAAACCTTCCCAACTGTGTTTGACTGATGGCAATTGGTTAGTAACCCAAGTATCTATCCAGTGACAGAAACTTCAAAGCACTTTTTGTAAGTCGCAATAGATAAGAACCTAAATGTAAAATGCAAGAGAACGGTTCAGGGTTCTATTTTAAACTGTATGGAAATGGTGGCATATGGCAGAAAGAACTAGATCCAGTCATTAACTGATGAAATAATGAGGCTTGTATTGATTAACAAAACACACGCACACACACACACACACACAACAAGAGGTTTCAGGGTGAGGGATCAGACTCAGGGTGGACCCAGGCCAAAATAATAAACTAAATAGTTTTTATATTTAGTAGCTACATTACCTGCAAAAAAAACAAACAACACAAACAAAAATACATGTACCTTTTCTGACTCCCTAAACCAAAAACAGTGAATAAATTCCCTCTTCCCAAAATAAATGGCAGCCACGCCCCTACTACTGTTGAGTGCTCAAACACACAGTGAAATTATCTACAAATATATACAAAGACCAACCAAAGCAATAATCAAAGTCAATGGGAGGATAAAACTAGAATACACGATCAAATACCAAAACGCCAAAATCACAATCACTTTCCTCTTTGGTGGCGCTGGTTGATGACGTCACTCTCAGGGCGGAAGCGACCGTGTGGAAGGTCAGGTAGATGCAGATGTGGGAAAACAGTCAGAAAACCTGGAGTGGAGTCTGGAGCGGCGCACGACCAGGACACGATACACACACGCGAGCGCAACGAAGCATTTATACAAAGCACAATATTTGTATTATTTTTGCATTTTCATTCGTTTGCTTTACTCAGTAGCGCATATGATTCAAAATGTAGCGAATTACAATACTTCAAACAAAACATACTTAAGTAAAAGTAAAATGACAGATTTTAAAAACTACTTTAAAAAGTAGAAGTACACAAAAACATTACTCAATTACAGTAACGCGAGTAAATATAATTCATTACTTTCCAACTCTGTATCTTTATTTCTCATGTCAACACCTCGCAACCATATTAGAAATATCACTGGCAGAACAATGGCAACCAAGACAGTTAACAGATAAACAAAAAAAACAAAAAAAATATATATATATAACTAAGGCTGATATAAAAACGGTGGTTAAGAAATTATGTTATACTGTTGTAGCAAAGTAACACCAGATAAAGCACAATATGTTAATTGAAAGGTAACTCACATTGACCTTACAGTAGCTACTGTTGGTTATCATTATTTAGTCGGTGGGCAAATAATATGAGCTGTGTTCTTATCTTCGTAGTTGTGTGTGCACTGCATGATGGGGTTTAGTAGCAGCAGAGTATCCAGGTTTGGAGACCCTTTGCAAAAAGCAAGCTCCACAAAGACATTTTTGCCAAGTTGGTGTGGAAATCAGAGTATGTCCTCGTAGCACTCGTGTGAACCAAACTGGAATAACAACCACTTTATATTCTTCTAGTGCTCGAGAAAAAAAAAATCTAATATCAAACCAACCACAAAACAGAATAGACTGTTCAACCATTACAGACCATTGCATGAGCTGTGTTTGGAAACACACTATAAACAGTATTAGAAACATTTACGCTTTCTCCGTGCTCTCACCAGCTGTGACTCTCATTTCCAGAATAACCGAAATGTAATTGTACATGAGTCACATGAACCACAGAAATCATCGAAATGATTGCTAAATAATAAAAAGGGGGGGAAGAATGTCCCTTCTCGTAGTCTATAAATGGCATTGCACCTATTAACGTGTGTTAATTCGCCTCAGGATCTGAATTCATTTCCTCTATAGAAGCCAATTTCCAGGGCAGGATAAAACATGGCTCCTCTATAACTGCAATTTCCTCAACACTCTCCATGATACGACTGACACCTGTTTCCTCTCTCTCTCTCATTTCCAGGTACAAGACGAGCGCTGCTGTGCACAAACTGTTTGTCCTCGTGTTTATCTTGTTGGCCTGGGCAAAGACACTGGAATTGGGTTGACATATTACACACCCGTGCCAGGTCACGCACGTGAATAAATGATGCGTTCGGTACTAAAGCAATATCATGACAGAGATAAGTGTGTGTATGTGTGTATGTGTGTGTGTGTATGTGTGTGAAAATATACTTGCATTTACCATATGAACCATAATATAGTTTATATTTAATAATTAGTAGCATACTTAGCGAGTAGACATCAATAAATGATTCTGAGACTTATTTATAATTCATACCTCAAGTATCAATATTTCTGACATTTAATAACCCGGCTGTCATCTATACCCTAGAATTCTGTCTTTTCTTATTCACTTTTTGTTTTCAAAGGTCACCATTATTTGCTTTAGGAAAGGAAATGCCTGAAGTGGTCATTGTTGCTCAAATCTTATCCATTATGACACCAACGATGGAAAAAAAAAAAAAATCTGGTTTAAACCACGCTACTCCTGGTTAAATCCGAAGACACATACTGGCAATGCATTACAACCCTGGGGTAAGTTGCCTGTAATATTTTTTTCAATCATAAAATAGAGATTTATTAATCTGAGTCTGAGTCTATAAATTGCCCGTAGTGTGTGTATGCCCTAATTGATGGATTGGCACCCTATCCAGAGTATAGCCCACCTTGTATCCAATGTCTCCCAGGATAGGCTCCAGGCCCCGCAAACCTGTACAAGATGAGCAGTTTAGATGAATGAATGAATGAATGAATGATATAAGCCTTTAGATGAAGTATGCATATCATCTATGTGTGTCGTCTTGTCCAGATGTGCTCCATTCTGCAAGATGAATGTTTTATTCGTTTAATCACAGTTTGATTGTTTATACAGTAACTTGAATTGTCTATGACCACAAGGAATCCATGAAAGTACAGTAGGTCCGGAGGGTGAGAGCTGTCGTAATTTGCTAATTTTGTTACAGTGGTGCAAAACCACAACCTATAATTATCAGCATATGCATGCCTGTAAACAATATCAAATAAAACGTAATGACTATTTAAATTAAAGGGCACTTGTTATTTAATCATGTTCGGATGAGTCTCCACTGTGCATGTACAAAAAAGTGAGAAAAACAAAACAAAAACAAACAAACAAACAAACATTTACTGTTGTTGTTTTTTTTGTCCTTTTCCTTTTTTGTATTGGCTCGGCTTAAACATGCAAATTAGATCCCCCCCCCCCCCCCCCATGTGACCTCATATAAGAAGATCCCCTCCCCAACTTGTTGCTCTGCTCAGCTAATCTCTGCTTGGGCATGGCTCAGCAGTAGCTCATTTGCATAAACATTGTGCCGGCACATTTGGAAGAGATGTGAAATAAATGAAGTTTAAGGTATGAACTAATGATTTATCTAAGGAGTATTTCAGCTTGATCATTAGCAGGCACACTTTGGGGGACCTCTGAGACCTGTGTTAACTTGTTAAAGAAATAGCGCAAAATGAGACCTTTAAAATGGACTTTAAGTGTGACAAGTTAAAAAAAAAGAAAGAAAGAAAGAAAGAAATACAATCTGACTTCATGCTTATTTTTTTAGAGATGGTTTTAAAAATGCATCTCTTCTAATATTCTATCCCTGACTGTAAAGAACTTTGAGAACCCCATCGTTTGTGGTGTGGCTCAAATGGACAGAGTCAGCGTACAGTATTAAATAATGTGACTTATGAAATTTTGCTGGTGGACTTTGAGTTCTGTTGTTTGGATGGCAGATTTTAATAGTGCTGTAGAACTCTGGTCTTAAGAGGTTATTTATTTATTTATTTATTTGTTTTACTTATTTATTTGTTCTTATCTTAGACTTACTGTATGGAAGAGATGGAAAGAGTAATAAAATGTTGTACTCAGGTAAAAAAAGTACTGTTACTTCAGTGAAATTTTACTGAAGTTCAAGCAAAGTTTCCAGTATAAAAATCTACTCAATTTAAAGTTAAAAGTAGCTCATTAGAATTTACTAGTGTAACAGTTATCGAGTTACTTTTTTTTAACAGCGGCGACAGGATGGGGGATTCTAGTCTAGTTCAAAAAAGACAAGCGGGTATAAATCTCAAACTAGTGGTTTTTAACTGAAGGAACAACTTTGCATAATAAAGCTGTCGCCTTTCTTGTGCTTGAAATCAAAGTGGTCGCTTAAATATGGCCAGGGGTTCGCTTCATAAGAATCTGATGGCATTTCGCTTTCAGCTGGGTCTGCATCACTCGCATCGTTCTTGTGAGTTTAGTGCATTTGATCAATTTCTAAATTCTTAACGGTTCGTCAGTAGATACCAATTAGAGCTTAAAATTGTGCCAGATGGTTTAAAACCTCTCTTTTCTCTTCAAGAACAATATTGTCACATCTAACATGTTCCTACTGCCTGTTAAGAGGTCCTTGAAAATACCATACAGTATTATTACTCTTTTTAAGTTATATCCTCTTATATGTGTAAGAGGTCTACAAAAGCTATCTATTATTGTTTCCTGATAGAATGAAACTCTAATTTATCATTCTGGAGCTCATGAAATTCTTTCAAACTTACTCCTATTGCAAGCTTGCTTTATTAAATTCTATTTTTACACTAGCTTTATGCAAATTAGATCCTGTCCCTTCCCTCACACCTTTGCAGCATTGTATTTTTTTAGCCAATCAGACCAAAGGAAAGCCATGGCCAGAGGAGAAGCTGTGCCAATTGTTCCTGTAACCTGCTTGCTTGGAATGATGTCATACCAGGTGGGAATTGTGGCATTTTCAAGCATATTTATGAAAAAAAAAAAGAGAGACATTTTATCAGCATAGAAAGTGGAGACCCGTTTGAATGTCAAAAATGATCAAAAAAGTTTTGCAAATTTTTTTTTTTTTTTAAAGTTCCGTAAAATGTAAACTGGATTCAACAGCACCACCACTGCTTGAAAGTAGAAATATCCAAATTGGTATCTAGAAGCGAGGCTGGTCCTGATTTCTTTCCAGCCTGTGGACTATAAATCTGATCTATTTTAGACTATTTATAGGCAACTAAACAACTAAATTATAACACACAAAAACACCTTTTATTTTGGGTAAAGTTACAGATGTGCCTAACTCTTATCAGCAGACCTTCACTGAATAATCCACGACTTTCATGAATATGTACGGTAAGGCCTGTTGAAACCTGGCTCAGGTGACACCAGGTTTCACCAACACTCCTGTTGATGTTTCAGCTGTTCACACCGTCTTTTGTCAGAAACAAAAAATAATGCACGGTTTGTGAAACCATGAATCTGAATCTCTCATATCGGCATGCATCTGCCTTTTGATCAAAACTCTGCAAAGTGAAAGTGCGCGCTGCGGGTTCATACAAACAATTTACATCCGCTAAAAGGCTTATTCACAAGCACATTTGAGCAATTCACAGTATGCAACCACAGGAGGGCACAATCCAGTGTCTTCTTGTGCCAGATCCAAGTCTGGATAAATGCAGAGGAGTGTTGTCTGGAAAGGTATCCATAAAATATTTGCCAAATCAATCATGCGCATCATTAACAGGACTTCCATACAGTCGTGGCCCAGGTTAACAACAACTGTTGCCCTACAGGGTGCCGGTGGACATTGGGTTACTGTTGGTCAAAGAAGGAGAAAAGGAAGGCGTGTTCGTAGGCAGATAGTGTTACGTGGTGCGGTATGGAGAGCGGCACCATGATATGTTTATATGTTAATACCGTAAGTGCCCAAACACAGGGCTTTAGAGGGGGTAATGAGATAGGAGGTGGTGAGAGTGCTTATGACTGGCACGGGAAGACCTTCCCGTTTGGAGGTAGCTTGGGATTATCAATTAAGAAACTTAAAAGGAAACAAAAGAAAACTGAAAACACAACATAAACAGAGCTCCGCCATCTGCTCGAAAATGGATGGGGCTCTGAAAACTAAAACAAAACTTATTTATTTATGGGTGAGAGAGGGGTTTGTGTCCTTTTTTTTTTTTTTTTTTTTTACTTTCATAATTTATAGTGAGAGTGCACGCTAAACTGATGCGTGTCGCTCTCTCACCCTTTCTCTCTCTCTCTCTCGCCGGCGTCTTAGGGAGGCAAAGGCTGTTTTACCATGCTGTGGGTAGGAAAAGAAATGGAGTAGACATTATCCTGAAAGAGTAGTTTGTAAGAAATGTTCTGGGGATGAAAAGAGTATCAGATAGGGTGATGAGTCTGAAGCTGGAAATTGAATGTGTGATGTTCAATGTTGTTTGTGGTTATGTCCCACAGGTAGGATGCGAGTTAGAAGAGAAGGAGAAATTCTGGAGTGAGTTAGATGAAGTGATGCAGAACATCCGCAGAGGTGATTGGTGCAGAATTTAATGGACTTGTTGGGCAAGGGAACAGAGGTGATGAGAATGTGATGGACAGGTTTGATCTTCAGGACAGGAACGCAGAAGGACAGATGGTGGTGGACTTTGCAAAGAGCATGGAAATGGCAGTGTTGAATACTTTCTTCCAGATGTGACCTATAAGATCGGAGGCAGAAAGACTCGGGTGGAATACATCTTGTATCAACATTGTAATCTGAAAGAGATCAGTGACTGCAAAGTATTGGTAGGGGAGAGTATAGCCAGTTTAGACAAACTCTGGGTGGCAGGAGGTGTTTCCAGTTGACTGGACAAGTACAGCTAAGGTGATCAGGGAGACAGATAGGAGGGTACATGGTGTACTATCTGGAAAGGGAAAAGTGGACAAGGTGACTTGATGGAGGCTGGCATGAAGATGTCCAGGAGTGTATACAGAGAAAAAGTCTAGCTAAGAAGAAGTGAGACACTGAGAGGACTGAAGAGAGTAGACAGGAGTACAGGGAGATGCAGTGTTAGGTGAAGGTAGAAGTGGCAGTTAGTAGTTGGTCCTGATGACATAGAGTACCTGTGGAGGTATGGAAGTGCTTAGGAGAGGTGGCAGTAGAGTTTCTGTCCAGTCTGTTTAACAAGATCTTGGAGAGGGAGAGGGCAGAGCTGTGGCAATTACAGAAGTATAAAGCTGATGAACAATGCAATGAAGCTTTGGAAAAGAGTAATGGAAGCTAGGTTAAGGGCAGAGGTGAGCATATGTGGGCAGCAATATGGTTTCATGCCTAGAAAGTATACAACAGATGCTTTGAGGATGCTGATGGAGAAGTAATACGGAGTTGCATTGTGTATTTGTAAATTTAGAAAAAGTACATAACAGGGTGCCGGTATTGTATAAGTCTGAAAGTATGTTAGAGTGGTGCAGGACATGTATGAGAGCTGGAAGACAGTGGTGAAATGTGCTGTAGGTGTGACAGAAGAGTTCAAGGTGGAGGTGGGTCTGCATCAAGGATGTATGCTCCGGAAGCCAGAGGAAAGGCGGCTAGCCATAGCTAGACAGAATACATGTGTGTGAATGAGAAGGACCCAAGTGGAACGGTGGTGCAGAGGTAAGGAAGGTGCAGGGCTTTAAGTACTTAGGGTCAACGGTCCAGAGAGACAGAAATGAAAAGGAGGTGAGGGGAGGCAGAAAGGAAGTGAAGAGAGAGAAGTGTGCAGGCAGCTTGGAACATTGTGGAGAAAAGTGTCAGATATGTCATGTGATAAAAGAGCATCAGTGAGAATGAAAGGTAAGACCAGCAATGCTCTACGGCTTAGAGACAGTGGCACTGAAGAAAAGACAGGAGGCAGAGTTGGAGGTAGTAGAGATTGAGGTGGTTTGGACATGTTCTGAGGAGAGATTTTGAGCATATTGGTAGAAGGATGCTGAGGTTGGATCTGCCAGGCAGGAGGTCTAGTGAGAGACCAAAGAGGATGCAGTGAGGACATGAAGTTAGTTGGTGTGAAAGAAGCGGATACAGAGGATAGGGTTAGATGGAGGCAGATGAAAAGGGAAATATGAAAATAGCCAAAAGACAAAGAAGAAGATTTCAGCATTTCACAGACAACATGCAAATGTCTGCTATGTTGTTGTTTGTGATCTGAGTATTTTCTGAGTGAAATAAGGCTGCTCACTTCGGTCCTCACTCATTCTCTCTACCACTTATTCTGTACAGGGTTCGCTTGAGGCTTGCAGCCTATTCCAGAGGAGTCAGGGCACCAGGTGGGATACACCCTGGATGGGGTGCCAATCTGCATGTCTTTTGACTGGACACCAAAGGAACCTGAGGAAACCCCCGAAGCAAGGGAAGAAAACTCCTCACACAGACCCGAGGTGGAACTCGAACCATCATCCCTGGAAGTATGATATCACGGTGCTAACCACTACTATGACACCATAATAGGATTTTTTTTAATATTAAAACTTTAAGCTACTCATGGGTAGAAGATTATTGTTTAACTCCCTCAGTCAATATCATGAGTATCACTGATTTTGAAAAGCAGTTGTCACACTGAGCCACAAATTGTAGGCTGAAGAGGGAAACAAGACATGATTGCATTACCCCTGTGCAAGTCCAAGCACTTGACGAGTTTTACTATAGGCACATTTGAGAGGAAGTTGGAATAAAAAGCATGTTTTTCCCCTACTGAGTAGTACTGTGCATATAATGTTTAATAGCATAATTTCTCAACTTAACCAATTCCACATCCAAAAACTAAAAAAAAAAAACCTTTAAACAGTCACTGAAAGAAAAATCACTGCTTCAGAAGAAAGTTTTAAATTTTCACATTTCCTAATGGCACTCATTTTTTTTTAATTCTTAATGATTAATTCTGGAGGTCTGTATTTAAATGAGTACTGATATGCATATACATGGCAGCTAAGAACAACTAGTATTTATTCAGCCCCATTATTTACACAAATTACATGTTTTTTTGCTTTTCTCTTTCTAAATACTAATGAGTATTTTATATGCAGTGTTGATAAATGAAGCTTAATTCAATATATTTTTTACACTGATATCAAATCAACATCCATTTGATATGCATTTAATTTAATAAGGATGTAGTTAGCACTGTCGCCTTGCACCTCCAGGGTCCGGGTTCGATTCCTGTCTCAATGTGCATGGACTTTGCATGTTCTCCCTGTGCTTGGTGAGTTTTTCGCGGGTACTCCGGTTTCCTCCGATAGTCCAAAGACGTGCACATTAGGCTAACTGGCGTTCCCAAATTGCCCATAGTGTGTGAATGAGTGTGTGAGTGAGTGTATGTGTGTGTGCCCTGTGATGGATTGGCACCCTGTCCAGAGTGTACCCTGCCTTGCCTCCTGGGATAGGCTCCAGGCCCTCCCTGACCCTGAATACAGGATAAAGCGGTATAGAAACTGAGTGAGTGAGAGTAATAAGGATTTTTTTTTTCATCCATTTATTATCCAGTCACTGACATTATTAAATTGCATTTTTCTTTTAACATGCAGTATACTGAAAGATTTTTATGTCTTTTGATGGCGGGCAAACACTTAGTGCAGGCTCCATGTGCCTAAGAAGGGGACGAGCCACTGTAACTCACCTGGGCTGGAAAAAAATACGAGGATGCCGTCTGCTTCCACCCGGTGAGTAGAGATTACTTGTGTAGTTATTCATACTTGTCTCCTATCAACTCGACTCACTGAGAGTCATATTCGCCATGAGGCATGCTGACGGTCTCCAGCTCTCGCACACACTCTGCTGTCTCTGCCTGCCTCGCGCCACCTGCCCAGCTCCTCTTGTCTCACCTGCTCCAAGCACCCCAGTGCGACTCAGAGGCCATTGCACCACCTGAGCATCAACACATGGACCTGCGATGTTCACCTAGGCCACACTGCTAAAATTGATTGTAACCTCACTAAGACTGCCTTTATTTTTGCGCTTAATAAAACAGCTGTTGGTCATTTTGACATCTGGTTCCCGTGTGTTCCTTCCGTGTGTCAGACCCATTACAGCACACAAAGAAACATTAAACATTAAAACATTAATTTCTTGCACTGGCTTATACTGTACATAGAGAATATGGATAATATTTTTGTCAGTTAGATCATTATACAGTAAATATTCACATAACTGTAAATCATGACATAATTCGATTTTTTCATGCTCTCAGGCTCTGTGCCAGAAGAGATGAGCAAAGTTCAAAGTAGAAGAAAAAATTCTTCTTCTGAAGAAATGCCAGCAGTCCCAAAAGTTCACTAGGGTTAAACAGGGACTTTTGATTAACTTTCCTATGAATGGAGGCTTACAGTATAAATGATTGACATTTACAGAAGACTGCCAGCACAGTACAGTGATGAGACGCGTACTGTAGCTGCAGTAAAACGTATGAATGGTGCAAACGTTTTAAAGATGGTCGTTTATCCATGAATGCAGTCCTTACTGTGAACATTTACATTCGAACACCTGATCCTTAAAAAAACGATGAATAACTTGTCACCAGTGTGTGGAAGAGACACATCGGTCTGTAGGAACTGCACACACAATCATTCACCAACACCACTTGTGCATTACAGGAACTCGGCTGGGACTTATTGCCACATCCCCTATACAGTCCTGACCTCACTTCAAGCCATTTCCACATGTTTGGGCTGTTAAAGAAGTTCATGCGAGGCTGGTATTTAAGATGTAAAGCAGGCAGTCTGATCATGGCCCTAGTGTACTGAGAACACGTATTACCTTATAATGAAATGCTGGGATAAGTGCATTACTGTAGCAGGGAATTACATAGAGAAATGAAGTTTGTATAACTCATTGTATAATGTCATTATTATGCTCCGTTATTCTATACAATCAAAACACCCGATTTAATTTCAGTGACCCCGTATTAAACCATCTGATCAGCGTCACAACCCCACAACTTTGTTTGAAAGCCAGTGCTCTCCAGCATGAATAAAGCAACTAGGTGGTCTTTTCAGCTGAACACATTACGAACGCACTGATTCTTTTCAGTGGATGTTCTGTGGCCCATGAGCTGGCCAATTATTTCCAGAAGTTTAACACTACCTCCTCTCTGTTGAGTCGGGTCATTTGTTTTCTGTTGCTGATTTACCACTGAAGAGACAACACAGTAGGCGTGCTATGGCATCTCACTACCTAAAAAAGGACGGCCTTTAATTTGCATTTCGGTAGTGCTCTACACTTGGCTGAGCAATCTGTTCACATATGGATAATCATATGAATTCTCCATCTAATTAGCCACTGTTTCACCTGCTGTGCGCTGAACTTGCCGATGATCCTCAGACCTTTCTCAGTAAACAGAAAATCAGCTAAATTTACAGCATGTGATGTGTCACGTTAGGGTAATGGCATCATAAAGATCTCGCCATCGCTCATTGATCGGTGATTTCACCAGACTTACCTGTGACACATTGATGTCCTCTGCAATCGTGCAGTGGCATGCGTAATATAGAAGCCAGACATAACGGCTGAAGAGGTCCCTGTCTATAGGGGGCTATTTATAGATCCTTTCTTCAAAGATAAATGACTTTTTCTTAATTCCTTTCCAACATGTTCTGGATTTTGCACAAGTGTCCAAATCTACAGGAAATTGGAATTAACAGACAGGGAGATGATGGAGAATGGATGCCTGTTAGTCAAACTTATCATCCATTATGCATGTGGTACTCCCTTAAAGTCTCAGGTATTTCTATCAAAGCATACAGTATTACGCAGAAAAACTTTGTGTAATTACGAAAATGAGGAATGCAACTCAGGGAGCCGCCGACAGCTCCTGGGAGTTAAACCGCACGCTCACACTAGCAATCAACAAAGCGATGAGCCATTATTCATTTTCCCTTAGTCTTGATTTCAGCAACAACAGCAAGCAAGAAAGCAACAATGAGACAAGCAATGTTTGAAGATTTGTCTAACAAGGTATGATGCACCTACTTGTAGATAGTTCCAATTTACTGTTTAACACCTAAAAAAAAGCCGTACGTCCGTGGCAGAGGTGCACTGCAGTCATTCTGATGAAATTTCAGCAAATGGAATGCCTGATATTTAAAAATAATCAATAGATCATTTGTGGAAGGGAGACATCTGTCTGTGGGAATTGCACGCAGATTTATCCCAACCCCACTCGCACATTACAGGAACTGGGCTGGGAGTTATTGCCAAATCCCTGTACAGTCCTGACCACGCTCCAAGGCATTTCCACATGTTAATGGAGTTCCTGGGTGGCCAGGGCTTGAGAAATGAAGCAGGCATTCTGATCATGGCTTTGGCATACTGAGAAAACATTCTACAGTGGAACCTCGGATTGCGAGTAACTCGGTTTACGAGTCTTCTGCAAGATTTTTAATCAATTTTGACTTGAAAAACAAGCATGTCTTGGTTTATGAGTGCCAAGTTTTTTTACACTGACACACACACACAGACACGCACACACACTCTCTCGCCTTTACCCCCCCCCCCTCACGACTTCACACAGACTCACACACACAATCTGCTCTACACAGAAACTCTGCCCTGTCACGATTCTCTTCAAAAGGTAAGGTGCTGGTTCATTTGTTTTTGTTTACAGCAGTGTTTCCTTTGTGTGTGTTTGTTGTGAAACTTAAAAAGCGAGGTGTGGAGAGGGAGGAGTAGTTTTACTGTGTAAGACCAGGCGAGGGAAGGGGCTAATTCCACACACACACACACACACACACACACACACACACACACACACACACACACACACACGCACACATACACACACAAATACACAGCGCCTGCGCGCACAAACGGAAACATCTATCTGTTGGGATTTACTTTAACTTTTTTTAAAGGTAAAGTGCAGGTTAATTTGTTTTATTTTTAATTTATGTATTGTATTAATTATTTTTCTGTGTTTATTTGTTTGGGCTGTGGAACGAATTATTTGAGTTTTCATTATTTCTTATGGGAAGATTTGATTTGAATTACGAGTGTTTTGGAATACAAGCCTGCTTCTGGAACGAATTGTGCTCGTAATCCAAGGTTCCACTGTACTTTGATTTTGTCCAAGCAATATTGAATTTATCCAAGCCCTATTGATGGGATGAGTGCATTAGTGTAGCAGGGGATTATATAGAGAAATAAAGGTAGTTTTTTACTTTCACCCAGAAAGCATGGTAAATTTTGCTATCTTATTTCCTGTAGAAGAATCAGGATTCAAAGTACAGCTCTCCTGCTGATAGGAAAGGCAGTAGCACATACAGTAAGCACGGTAAAAAAAAAACCTTTGTTACATGCCCACAGTAGACAGACTACTGTACAATCCTGCTATTGTAAGCGTAGGGTTAGGAGTTAATATGAATCGAGATAATCACAGACGCTCAGTCACCAGCTCTGTGTTAGGTCAGAGTTTTGTTCAATAATCTTAATGATCTCCTGCAATGGGACGAGTTCTGTGGATGCCACAGGCTCTCAGAGGTGAATAATGATTCCTGAACAAGACTAAATAAAGTCTCAGGTGGAAACTAGGCCAGAAAACCCAAACGACTTCTGACAGCAGGCATGAACTCCTCTCGCAATCCTAAGCGATGACAGAAGGTTTAATCAAATGCTCCTAAATCACTGCCCTGAATTCCGGCTCGGCTCAAATATCCGATGCAGCCTCGTTGTTTTTGCTGATGGCGTGAAATCCTGTCCAATTTCAAAGGTTGCCTGGGCATTTCAGCAAGCATTTACAGCACGATAAAGAAAGTCTGAGTGTGCCAACGGCTTTCAGGAAGCCTTTCAAGTGGCATTAATGAGGATATTGTTTTCTTATTCGTGAAAAGAAGTGGCCTTTTTTTCTGGGATTTCATAACAAAGCAAGAGTCTTCCAACAAATTAAAGTTGTGAAGACACTTCTAATATTCTGTCAGAACATTTTGAAGGCTAAGGCGTTTAGCACCCTGCAGCGCTGCGTCTCCCACTGAAAGAGAAGCCAGGTTTCCTGTCTTAGCAGGGGGTCAATAAACTGTGACTACACTCGCATGGCACTTATTCAACGCATGAATAGGAGCCTTCAGGGGAATTTTCAGCCACATAATCCAGAGTGACTTTTCCATTCTTCCTTCCTGATAAGGGAGAGGCCAGGTTGGAGATTTCTATTGTGAAATAGCTCAAAGGGCCTGATGGCTTTGGGAATCTAGATGTGGGGTATCACAGGCACACAGAGCAGAGCAGACACTGAATTTCTGCAGTCATGGTGATGAGGAAAAGAAAAATAAGTTTGGAGTATAAGAGAGGGCAACAGGGACACACAAAGTTTGAATTAATCCAGGTGATTCATTTTGGATTCAATCACTGTTGGATTTTGCTTCACCAAAACAGCTTTAAAGTTATTTTTCCTAATCCAAAAACCATATCAACAACAATAAAGTAAGGCCCAACATTCTGAGTACTAAGAACTGGTTTAAACGAATCCCTCGTGGATTTATTTTATTTACTTTAATACTGGATTTTCTCCAAGATGAAACCTTTCATCATACTAAAAAATATGTTACCAAATCAATTAAAGATTAGTCACCACAATAAGACCAATTAACACATACAGTATTTGGGGTAGGCGGGCACGGTGGTATAGCTGTTAGCACTGTCGCCTTGCACCTCCTGAGTCCCGGTTCGATTCCCAGCCAGGTTCGATTCCCGTCTCTGTGTGCATGGAGTTTGCATGTTCGCCCCGTGCTTGGTGGGTTTCATCCGGGTACTCCGGTTTCCTTCCACAGTCCAAAGACATGTAGGTTAGGTTAAGCAGCATTCTCAAATTGGCCGTTGTGTATGAGTGTGTATATGTGTGTGTGTGTGTGTGTGCACTGCTATGGCTTGGCACCCTGTCCATGGTGTACCCCGCCTCATGCCAAGTCTCCTGGGCTAGGCTCCAGACCCAACGTGACGCTGAATACAGGATAAAGCGGTATAGAAGATGAGTGAATGAGTGAGTGAGTATTAGGGGTGTACAGGATACATTGATTTGCAGTGCCGCTTCTTGCCCCATAAAGTATCGATCCACGCCAGTAAAATAAATGTCCTCAAATGTAGCAAAGTGATATTTTAGGGGATCATTTTAACGGCGATATCGACTGTGATGTTGGAAAAACTACAAGATCATTCAATCCTAATAATTCTTTTTAACATTAGAAATGCATAACAGCTTCATTTTCTTTTCAAGGCTAAAGTCACTCAGTCGATCAGTTACAAAGTCAATTAGTCACTCAGTCACTCATTCAATATGTTGGTCGATAACTCAGTCAGTCAGTGAGTCAATCACTTGAATAGTCAGTAACTCAGTTATTCAGTCAGTTACACAAGTTAGTCATCCTAGTCATCTGGCCATTTAGTCAGTCAGTCACATCGTCATTCACCCAATCAGTCAGTTAGTAACTGAGTCATCCAGTAAGTCAGGCAGTAATTCACCCTGTCAGTCAATCAGTCGCTTATTAGTCAGTCACCGAGTTAGCCAGTCACCTAATCTTTTAGTCAGTTACCCGGCCAGTCAGCCAGTAACCTAGTCAGTCATTCACCCAGTCAGTTAGTTAGTAACTGATTCATCCACTCCGTCAATCAGTTTGTCAACCTGTCAGTACATCAGTCAGTCACCCAGTCAGACAGTCAGTCATCTGGTCATTCAGTTAGTCAAAAAGGCAGACAGACAATGACCTAGTCAGTCACTTCCAGTTTTTCTCGGTTGCTTTTCTCAGATCAGAAAGTGAATTCTCAAAACTACTTGTTCAACCGCCACATAATTTAGTCACTTGTGCACAACACATGAACATTTCTCATTGCTTTGCAAATGCTTTTGTACATTCATATAACTGATTGTGTAAAATTCTCTGCTGTTTCCTACATTTTCACTAGTTTCTGTCATGTTGATCAAAAGATATTATACTAGTTTCATGTAAATAATCCTAACCCCTAAATCATTTCAGCATCAGTCCATTGCACAAGTCACTGAATGCTTAAAATAGTTCATCCAAAATAGTCAAAATCTCCAAAAAATTAACTAAAAACTGTTTTATGTAAATGTGTCTTGAATTGACACCGTGTGCAGAAGAAATTTGAATGTCACTAATAAAGGGGTGTGAAGAACCAAAACAGGTGAATCGTGTGAACCTATAATTGGCATGCCTATACGCAAAAAAAAAAGAGCAAAACACAGATTTACAATTATTGAAAATGGATGAACAACCAGGATGTGTTCAAGAGCCAGGAACAGGTATGCATGCTGGGAGGAACTATCACTATACTGTATGTGCTGCTATTTCAGAGCATGGTGTTCTAACTCTTATTCCCCTATATGGGTTAGGCCCATACAATACAATACACAGCATCAACACACCTTCCTAGAGACCCTCTTTAGGGCTCTCATCCCTCATCCACTATCAAGATGATTCGGTCAAATATGTGATACCTTTAGATAATGTGAGTTTTCATCACTCAAACGCCATCAGGCAAAGGTTTTTGACCCATAACAGAATGCCACATACACAGATGTCCCTTCTGGCTGCCATGGGTGCAGCATGTGAGGATATCACCGTGGAAGCCTGCAATTTCCCCCATTGTGCTTTTGTGTCCTTATTTTTCTTATCACAGTGACCTTATATGATGTTATATTGTAATTCCTTTTTTTTTTCAGTCCACTAGTAAAAGTACAATAAGAAAGTGTGAATTCTGTTCGATCTCAATATACAGTCAATATTCCACAGTCTCACGGCATTTCATGCAATAGTCACGTAATTTGTGTAAACTTTGATTCGTGCACACTGATACAAATTTCGAGGGTTTTTTTTTTTTTCGTGCCAGAAAACACGATTCTCTTTTCGTGCCAGAGAACACGATTTTGAAAACAATTTACTTCCAGTTAAATAAAACAGATTTAAATATACATACAGAAAAATAGCTGTAAATCAAAAGATAATTCCCATAGCAGTGAACTGGTTTGAAAATTGTACTGTCTGACACGAAAAAAAAAAAGCGCAATTTGTGTCAGTGGGCACGAATCAAATAGATGAAATAACGTCAATATTGCACGTGATATGCTGTGATATTGCGTTGGTAAATTTGTGCTGTTGAACTTTTGTTGAAGAAATTCAGCCTTTTGCATTGACAATTACTGTAAACCGAACCATATTTTATATCAGGAAATCCTGAAACCATGCCATGTCATTCTGACAACATGACTAAACATTTTGACTTCACCGTATATACAGTAAACAATGACAAAATTTCATTGACACAGAAACTTACTTTTGAGGGAATACCTAAAGAGTTTGAGTAAAGTACATGCTTTTGCAAGAAATCCAATGTGTTGTGCTGTTTGTACTAATTATTTTGCGAATGCACTAACTGTTACGTAAATATTAAGGCTGTTTCGAGAAATGCTCCAAAGCAACCGAGAAAAACTGTAATTTACATTACAATTCATAATTCGTAATCATACATATTTATAGCTACTGTACATACTGTTTGGTCCCACTTGACACTCTTCTTATTATTTCTCAATCTCTCATTATGGCGTTGCACCTTAATTAAGTATTTTGTGGTAATTGTAAAAAAAAAAAAAATTTAAAAAATCTAAACTGACTGACCTTGGCACACATTATGCAGCATAGTGGCATAACCAACTCTAAGACAGCATGATTTTCATTCAAAAGCCATCAAGGGAGATCATTATGGCACTGAAATGAAAACGAAATGATCAGATTAAAGGGCATAGCTACAAGACATCAATGTGGGCAATTAAGTGAAGAAGAGTCATAGACTCAGGCAGAAAGATAAGAAACTCGCTATCAGTAAGTGAGCTCATGGAAAGAAAATGAGTATGTTATTAGACATTAGAGCTGATTACTGCTCTTGATTATTGCAAACTCTGGGCATGACTCTAAGACCAACTATGATAATTGTTTGGCTGTCGTAAGATGTCTGCCTTACGTCAGATTAACCCATGCACCAAAAGCCAGTTACCTGTGATTGCTCTTTAACAGGTTGGCATGATATAATCTGGCTGGATGCGACGATGTAACAATGAAAATACAACATCAAGCACTTTTTTCCCTCTTCCTGTAACTCCAAAAGGGAGAATTGGCAGTTTTAAAAAACAAGATAGCAGGCAAGCAGGCAAGCAATCAGAGCAGAATTGAGGGACAAAGAGAACAGAGACGAATAAAAAAGTGAAAATGGAATGTTTCATGTCCACATTATCTTAAACAAAAAAAAAAAAAAGAAGCCTTGGCCTTCCCAACACGAAGCGTGCACGCATGAAAAACCGACACAAAGGATTTCCGCTTAAAAAGCTGGTAAGTGTATTCCTATCTCTTAGCCCTTTTCATTTGCCGGAACACGTCCCTTGCAAAGTGTTGATAAGAAATGAAGGCAGCTGTGCTTTGGATCCCGTCCCAGTTGTTTTGAAAATTGTTTTCATGCTGTACTTTATTCAACTCATACCACGGCAGAGGAACAATTATATGCCCACTTCATTATTTATTTTCTTCTTCTTCTTCCTCTGCTTCTTCTTTTCCTCACTACAATCAAAACACACCTCATATCTTTGATTACAGCAGGTTGGAAATTGCTGTTTACCAGGCGTTCAGTAGAAAGCTTTGCACTGATTTGTGGATCTTTTATTTTTCCGAGGTACCGTCTGATTTAGGAAGATAGCCTCCCACTCAAACCACAAAACAGATTATCAGTCACTGACCGCCCGCTAACAGGCTGGGGCGTATTTATCCTTTTGAGCTAAAGGGAATAATGTCTATGTCGACGCACACAGCTGTGACTTTATTACATGATTATACCAACGGTGTCACTTCTCTTTATCTGTTCGGGAAAACAGCAACAATGAGAGAAAGAACAATGAGAAAGCCTGGGTGTCCACAGATGGTGATCTACAACAATTGTAACTATATGTATCACGCCGTATCACTGTATCCTAGCTGACCCTGCACTCTCACCCCAGCCCAGCTTCCGAACTACTGGAATATGCAAAAAAAAAAAAAATATAAATAATATATATATATATATATATATATATATATATATATATATATATATATATATATATATATATAATTTCAATGTGCTGTAAGGGTTGTGACAAATAAGTAAATCTAATCTTACCCCAGAACTCTAAAATTGTGCTCATATTCTAAAGTGGAATAAATGGAAATATAAAGTAAATTGTGTTTCTCTGGACTGTCCACCCCCTCCAAGGTTTATTCTCCTCACCTTTGGTTACATTGAACTTTCAAGAATTGTAACTACTTTCACTCCTGTTAATTACACTAACTGTCGGTTGCCACCTTCGCCAGTAGCGGTTAGTTCGTTGCACTAGTCACGGAAGGATAAGAGTAAAAAATATAAATAATGGTTAAATAATTAAATTAAATAATTATTAGAGTTGTACTGAACATCAGCATGGCTGTGATATCTACAGTACAGCCACATTACAGCCCTTTGTGTGGTACAGATTAATTACAACATAAAACAATTTTTCAAAGTAGCGTTGTGGTCTGTCTTGCCTTTTTTCTTGGATTTAAAACATTTATTTATTTTTCAATACCACCCGAGACCATAACCTACTTCCCATCAACTATTATTTTGTACATCTCTTAATATGGACTAATCATGTTCCAGTAGCGACTATTAATAAAAAGTGACTAGCCTCCGAGTGGCGCAGTGGTAAAGCGCTCGCCCTATATCAGCCGGAGGTCTGGAGAGAGCTGATTGGCCGAGCTCTCTCAGAGGGGAGGGATGAGAGGTACTTAGTGCTCCAACGTTAATCACGGCTCTACAGCCAATCAGGGGCGTCTGTGAGCTCGCGCAGCGGAGGGAGCGGATAGCCTCCGAGTGTGTTACTCCGCCCCCAATGATGCGTGAACGAGCAGTTCGAAAAGAAGCGGTCGGTTGGCGTCACGTGGTTCGGAGGAAACACGTGATCGTCGTCGGCCCTCCCATCACTTTACTAAATTTAGATTATAAAATTTTATCGCTGGCGCTCGCAAAAAGATTAAAAACAGGCTTATCTGACATAATTAATGAAACTCAAACTGGTTTCATGCCTAAACGACATATAAGCTGTAATATCAGGCTAATTTTGGATCTCAAAGATTACTCAAATTATATTACCTCTGATGCAATCGTTCTGTTCCTAGATTTTTACAAAGCGTTTGATACCATAGAACACACATTTTTATTTTCTACTCTAGAGTTATTTGGATTTGGCGAGAAATTTATAAAAATGGTTAAAATGATATATAAGGACATAGTTCAGTTCTCTTACAATTTGATACATCTAATAGATTTCCTATTAACAGAGGAGTTAGGCAAGGTTGTGGAATTTCCCCCTTTCTGTTTTTATTAGTAGTGGAATTACTTTCTTTAAATATTAGAAATAGTCCTGATATTAAAGGGTTGACAACTTGCAGACGACACAACCCTGTTTTTAGAAAACACTAATCAGATTGCAAAAGTTCTTGAAATGATCAACACCTTCTCAGAGGCTTCTGGTTTAAAATTAAATATACCTAAATGTGAAATTCTTTGTTTACTTGATAACCAGAAAACCTCCCTTAGGCAAGAAATGAATTTTCTTCCTAAAATTCAAAAAGTTAAACTAATATTTAACAATTGGCTTCAAAGAGATTTATCTTTCCTTGGTAGAGTTCTTTTAATAAAAGCAGAAGGTCTGTCTCATTTTGTATACGCATCTTTTTCATCATTTGTACATGATAATACATGTAAACAAATTAATAGTCTATTGTTTAACTTTTTTTGGAAACAAAAACATCAACATTTGAAAAAAACATGTTCTTTGTGGTAGGAAAGCTGATGGAGGTTTCGATATGCTTGATTTTTTTTGACATAAATTACACTTTCAAGGTAAACTGGGTTAAGAAGTGTGTCAATGCACCTGACTCTATCCGGTACTTTATTCCACACAATATCTATAAAAACGTGGGAGGTCTTACATTTTTGTTAACGTGTAAATTCTCTCCTTCTAAACTCCCCATGAAACTCTCCAAATTTCATGAACAGGCTCTATTGGCATGGAAACTTTGTTTTGTTCACAATTTCTTCCCAGCATAAAGAGAAGCTACAGTATGGAACAATGAATATATTTTATTAAAGAACAAGTCGATCTTTCTTAAGAATTGGCATGAAAAAGGTATTGATTATCTTTGTGATATACTAGATCCTCAAGGGAAATGTTATTCCTACTCTGTACAATTTCCCTGTTGTTCATAAGGAATTTCTTACAATTGTTAATAATAATAATATAAATAATAATAATAATAATAATAATAATAATATACCTAATGGTCTTGTTCACTTAATGAAATGCCATTTATCATTTCAAGTGATAGTAAAAAGGGAGCTAAGTTTTTTGGTGGATGACAAATGTATTTATGACCCAAAGTGTAGCAATAAAATGATAAGAAAAATGTTTCAGTCAAGGAAAAGAATTACTCCGAGGGGAAAATTTGTTTGGAATTCTTTAGTAGACAAGATTAATTGTACAGCTAGCAAACTCTGTGTCATTTCACTTACCCATAGATGCCTTCTGATCATCGACTGTGGTCGACTCCATATGCACTTCTTTTGTGATAATACACTACCCGGGCAAAAGGTCACCTAATCTACAGTAAGATTTCATTCAACTGTCTTTAGCTTTGATTACGACATGCGTGAAAATGATTCCTCATTGTACTAGAATCAATCTTCCGCATTTTGATTCGTGGAATATGTCCATGCCATCAGGGAAGAAAAAAAAAAAACTCCATTCACTTGTAAGCTAAATTCGTAACTCAAATGTTTGTATGTGCAGTAGGGGACTTGGTGTATCTTTTTTTTTGGGGGGGGATTTTCTCCCCTAATTTAGTCGTGTCCAATTCCTCCCCGTCACTAGGGCGCTATCCGCTCCCTCCGCTGCGCGAGCTCACAGACGCCCCTGACTGGCTGTAGAGCTGTGATTAATGTGGGAGCACTATGTATCTCTCATCCCTCCCCTCTGAGAGAGCTCGGCCAATCAGCTCTCTCTAGACCTCCGGCTGCGAGAGGTTACAGCACCACCCGGGATTCGAACTAGCGATCTCCGGATGATAGGGCGAGCGCTTTACCCACTGCGCCACTCGGAGGCCCGACTTGGTGTATCTTTAATGTTCCCATGTAGTAGTAGTAATGAAGGCAGATATTCATATCATATAGTATGCAGAAGGCCATTATCTAATCATCTTTACCAGCTTTGCACCAGCTCCAGTAAGTTATTCCTGGTACCCTGACTATCACATTTTGTTTATTTGTTTGTTTGCACTGTCTATGGAGAAAAATGATTATGAAACATTTTGTATTGAAACCTGCAGATCGAAAGATTTTATAACTGTTGATCTTCCTAGGAGAATTTTGGCGCTGCTTTTGCTATCAATAGTAATAAGCTCAGCAATTCAATCACACAACCAATTCGAAAGCCTCACAATACAGAAGTTCAATACAATGAGCTGCGCTGCCGGAGTGTTGTGTTGTATAAATCAGTACTGTGAGCGCAGAGAGCCTGGTCTGCACACCTTGGCTGTCTTGCCGCTTATTTACACCAAGAGGAGTTAATAATGAAATTATGCCAAAATAATGTGTCTCAGTATTTTATTTTTATTTGTTTGGACGATTCTAACTGTGAACTCAAGTTGGTATTTCTTATTTGTCATCGGCTCGACGGAGGAGCACGATTAAGGACCGTGCAGATGTCTGACGGGGTACTCTTGTGTCTGAGTGGGCACAAATCCCTACATCCATAATTCCAAAATGAAAAGCGTTCCCAGAAAAGCTGAGATTCTTGTAATGGAAAAAAGGGACTAAATCTAATATGTAACATTTAGCAAGCACATATATAGTAGGTGTGATGATCAGGCGTCCACATACTTGTGGCCATATAGTGTATTTCCAATGTGTATGTTCTTATCAGTTTATGGTGATATGGAGGTGAGATGGTGCCGTAGTGGTTGGCAATGTGGCCTCACACGTCCAGGGTTCAATTCCCACAGTGGACTCCTTGTGTGTGGAGTTACAGGTTCTCCATGTGCTTCATACGTTTCCTTCACATACTCTGGTTTCCTCCTACAGTCCAGGCAGTATGTGTATAAGCACTCGGTCCAGGGTGTACCCTGCCTCGTACCCTGAATCCCCTGGGATTGGATAAGTGGTATAGAGAATGAGTGAATGAGTGAGTGTTTTTTATGCATTAATATAAAAAACGTCTTTGGATTATTCACCAGATGGTTGGAGATTTAAGTCCCAGCACCATAAAGTTTCCACTGTTGGGCCCTTGAGTTGACATGGACTTTTTAAGAAGGAAGACTTTGCCACACTAATAATAATAATAATAATAATAATAATAATAATAATAATATGCTGTTATTTTATAAGGTGTTTGCAATCAAACATGTCCGTCATCTTTTCATTTCATATTGGCCTTCATTTTCTACTACACAACAATAGAGAAAGAGCATGCAATCCTCATCAGTCTGCATTTCCCATTTCCTGGCTAAAAGCTAATGTTTCTGCTGGATTATCACCTATGATTTCATTTTTAGTCAACAAGGGAATGATAGTCCAAGCTTAGGCTATTATATTTTCTCCTGCAGCTTCCCGACTACACCACACTATCATACGAGAAGTGCATGCAACAGTGAATAAATATTCAGACATGGGGTCAGCGATGTCAGAACACCTTCTGAAATATTTGGTGATACTGTCCTCAAGTTCTGGCAGCTGTCCGTAATACACTGTATATATGTCTGGAAGGGAAACTCTGGGGTCTGTGATCTTTATATTGAAGCCAAGGCTATGTGGACAACTAACAGGACAAGCAGGTATCCATCTGAAACCTGACAATCTTGTCAGCAGTAACGTCAGATGTGTCTTTATAGGGAACTGCAGTGTATTAACCATATAATATTAAAATAAAAGCATTAGCACAGATATTTGATGTCCATACATTATCCGTCAAAGGTTTGAGCACACCTTCTAATTCCATGGTTTGGCCATGATTTCATTTCATTCTACCTGAGCCTCCAATAACAAACTGGACTCCATATCAACTTGAACACATCCACTGTTATACTGAACTTCCAGCCTCTTAACACACACTATGATGCAGATCAATCCCTGCTATCCGTTAACACCCAATTGATGGGATGGGTTCCCTGCTGACTCCGGTTCCTCTCAAGGTTTCTTCCTGTTGCCATCTCAGCGAGTTTTTCCTTGCCACTGTCGCCGTCGTCCTCAGCCTGCTCATCAGGGACAATCTGATCATTCTGATTCATACACATGCACATTCCATGCAAGCTTAAATAATTCCTCTGATTGTGTAACGCTGCTTTGTGACGATGTCAATTGTTAAAGAAGAAGTTTCTTATAAACACAGCTATTAAGTCTCAATCCTGTGAGTTCTCATCAAATTGTGTGTATAGAAATGCTCCTACTTTCACTATTAAACATAGCTCTAGTTTTTCGCTGTTGATTATTTACCATGCAATTACAATCATAAAGTGTTTACGTGATCTACATTTTAGTTTTTTTTTCCGACCACGTTTCTTCATCAAAAGTTGACAAGCTTTTATAATATTTCTTAACCCAGTTCCAGTGATTTAAAATCTCCTTAGTTGTTTTATTTACTTGACGCTGCCTAATAATTTGACGCTTCTGACAACTTTTTATTGGCCAGCCAGTGTATAAAAGGACTATGGGGAGTGTTTTTGTTTTGTTGAATGAACAAGGTGTTATAATGATATTCATTATATGCTGAAGATGTACCACCGGTGCACCATGTACTGTAGTTTAGTGGTTGAGACTGTTGTCTTGCACCTCTAGGGTTGGAGGTTCAATAATTTTCACCTCCGCTCTGTGTGCATGGAATTTGCGAGTTCTACCACGGCTTGGGAGGTTTGCTCTTTCCTCCTACTTTCCGAAGACTTGTAGAAGAAGTTGACTGTAGTGTAAATGAGTGAGTGCATCTTCCTAAGATCCCTGGGATAGGCTTCAGGGCCCACACAACACTATGCTGGGTAAGATAGGCATATAGATAATGAATGGTTGGATGAAAGCTGTAACGGTATTACCCAGCAGAGTGTTATGGACTTGAAACCCCTTACATCTAATGCCCCGACTAGCAATAATGGAATCAGTAAGAGTATGGAGTGATGCCCGTGAATACGTGTAAATACTGGCCAAATAAAGAACAAATTCCATTACACAACCCTGTTGATATTAGAGAAATAAAAACAAATATATATATATATATATATATATATATATATATATATACAAATAGATAGATAGACTGAAGGAGAGAGAGAGACCTTGAAAGAAGCCTGATTGCAGCAGTGATATTATTTATATGACCAGTGTTATTGCATAAAGCGCCATCTTTTTTGCTGATATACAATAATGTTCAATGATTCAGTGTGTATACAGATAAATCTTACATTTCCTTCAAGCTACTACCAGCTGTATGCAATTTACCTGCTTTAACTGCCCATTTACACGGCTTAACTGTAAATGAACAATAATACCCACAATGCCTAAGGAATTCATTTCTTCGTGCTCCAGTGCTACCAAATCTTTGTTGTTTTTCAGTTTCATATGCAGTAATGTACTTGAATAAAATGCCTCGCTGAGCATTGAAGTGCCAGCAGACTGGGGAAATTTCAAAACGAGTGTCCAAATTTAAATTCGAATGTGCAATACATACAGTCTTATCGTTCCTATAAGATGCAGAAAGCACATGAAATGGCTCGCTCCTAACAAACATATATACAAATATACAAATGCATATACACTAGTGCTCGGATGCCATTAATGGAGAAAGCTTTCTTAGTATGCTTGCTTCATGTCTGAAATGCTGGCCTCCCAGGAACTCCTTTAATGGCTCGAATATGTGGAAATGGCTTGAATTGAGGTCAGGACTGTACGAGGGATGTGGCAATAACTTCTAGACGAGTTCCTGTAATGTGCACGTGGTGTTGGTGAACCTTCAAGGATCAGGCGTTCCACTCACTGGAACGTTCATGGCATGGGGTACTGGGATTGTTATTCATCCCCCCCCCCCCATCCAATTTGACTTGAACACCCATCAGATTTTTTCTTTTTATCCCAGTGAATCAATCTGACATGGTCTTTAAAAAGAAATATTCCACGTTCATTTCAATAGACCTCTTCTCTTAAAAGTGACATGTTTGCTATTTGTGTTCTCGGTTCATGTCACATGACAAACTTATTTAATGGTCCTGTGGCATGCTTAACCTGCTTCAGTCAATTCTAACAAACCTCAAATCCCTTCCTGAGTGAACTCGCCAACCATTAAGTTTTAATTTGGATCGATTCGCCAACGATTCCCATCTCAACATGCTAGTCGATGCAATCTGTCACACACAATTAGCAAAAATGATTAGCTGAATGGCATTCCTCTCTAAGGCATTCCATGGCTAAATAAGTAAATGACTAGCACATCATTAACATGACAGTTTAGCATCACATGTAAGGATGAATGCGTAGAAAGTGCTGGCATGAATAGGATTGGTGAAAAAGTGTATAATAGCCTAAAAGCCCTTTGTGCTGGTAATCACATGGTCACACTGGAGCCAGAATGTTGTTTGGGTTCCACTGGGCATCTGCCAGGAAATATCCCAGTGTGTCACATCAAGAGTCTCGTCAAACTACTGTACGACCCAGATTACAAGCTTCAAGCCACTGCAACCATTTCTTCTCCCCTCATTACCATGATAATAGCATTCAGCTGTTCCATAAGAAATAATATTATCCGATTATGGTGCCTGCCATGGTAATGTCTGAAATAACATGCTAATACTATGGTATATTATGATATGTATACTGTATATCGTAGGCACCAGAGTACCAGAGTATCAGGGCAAGTACTATAGTACATGTAACATTCTATCAAAATAGGTACCATACCATAATGTGGTACATGCACTATATCACCAAATGAGTACCATGGTACTGTCAAAAATACCATGGTACAGGTAGTATCATGAAAAGTACCTACAGTATACTATGGTCAATTTCTTTTCATTTTTATTTTTTGGGTGGCTCACGTATTACCATAGTCATTGTGCACCACTATTTCTATTGTCTTCAATTGCCTTATCTAATCTATGTATACTTGGACACTGAAGTGTTTAACCCGTGCATATTTGACATGTCTCTGCATTTCAACACCTGATCCTTCCATGATGCTCAATGATAAATTTTTATGTCTGTCTAGGTGTCAGTTTTTTAAAGGCAACTGACACCTCAGAGGATCAGTCTAACAAGAAAAGCATGCAGCATTAGCATAGTGAAAGGATACATTTATTTGTACATATAGAGACACAAAGCTTGTCAGGTTATTTTGGAGCTTATCCCAGGAACATTCTTGTATAAGGCAGGAATACATCCCGTAAGTGACACCATTCCTTTGCGATGCAACATGCGCCTAGCGGCAGTTTAGCATAACTAATCCTTGTACTTTTGTGTTTTTGGGAGTTTGGAAGGACTCTAGACACCTGAAGCTTGGAAGCAAACCAAAGACTTGGGTGCTGTGAGAGAGCAACAGTACCAGGTGTATCACTATGCAAAGTCTACACGTGAAACAACCCACA
Source organism: Clarias magur (assembly GCA_013621035.1). NCBI lineage: Eukaryota > Metazoa > Chordata > Actinopteri > Siluriformes > Clariidae > Clarias > Clarias magur. The sequence continues at coordinate 2,739,801 of QNUK01000027.1, read as the reverse complement.
ACAAATGTAAACCAAACCTGATACATAAAGGCTAATGCCATTTGATTTTGATAAGCCTAATGGTATTCATAATAGACTGACCTTGTTAAAAGACCATTTTAATTAGGTTCCAATTGGATCCTTTGTCCGCTGTAATTCGTGGCACACCTGTGGCATGTAGCAACAGAATTGTACAAAGTCATCGAAAGATATTGGCATTTGAATTTCTAGTTTCTACCTTTTCATTATCAAGTCTAAAATTAAATAATGTCCTAACAAGACTGAGAATGCACATTAGGTCTCGGAGGAGAACCGAAGTCTGGTCTAAATCATTAACATCCCATAATCAAGAGCAGTGTGGCAAGGGCATGTAATGAAGGGCCAGGGCAATTACGGTGGTAATGAGTGCTCCTAGATGGTATTAAATTTTAAACACTGTCAGGTGTGCAAGAAGGAGAGAAAGCGAGTACGGCTATTCTGAACAACGGGAGAAGAGATGGGACTAAACCGAGCCAAGAGATAACGATGAGGTTCGACTGTATTATTCATGATGACTCAAGACTCGGATGCTGATTGAATGAACAAGTATTAATCGATAGGATCATCCATTTAAAGCTGAGAGGTGACAGCATTTTAAGTAGAGACAATGCTTTTCCCAAGGACCATTTTAAAAAATATGGATGAGTGCCTGGTTAGCTTCTCCTTCAAAACATGCATACAGTATATAAACAAATTAAAGTAATGCATACTACTACTAATAATAATAATTATTATTATAATTATTATTATTTTCAAATAAAAAATAAATAAAATGCAAGCTAATAGAAGGAGCTTAAATAACATGAGCAGAAACCTTATTGTTTAATTAAGCCAACATATGCAAACATTTTTGAGAAAATTACACTTATGCCTATTCCTGCAACAATGCTGGACTATTAGACTATGACTCTTAGATCTTTATTAAAGTTTGCTTTAATGATGTGTGTGTATCATCACATTAGTTATTTTTTATTAAAAGGAAGTTTTTGTCTGTACAGTACATTGGTCAGAATTTGCTCTTTTAATCATATCTTTACATTTGCAGCCAGCGCTTTTTTTGGACAAATATAACGCTTTTTCCCTTGAGGTGGGCATGGCTATACATGTCACTTAACAGACAGAGTATCTGGAAGACACAGAAACGACCCTAATGCATCTATAAGGTGCTCAAATCCTCACAAAACAGAAATGAACGTGCAACACAGCATGACTTAATCCACTATGAAAACTGAACCTTTAAAGATGTATGGACAGATCAACGTAAGTTTATTCCAGATGTGGAAAGAGTACTAAACATTTGTACTCAAATAAAAGTACTGTTACTTCAGTGAAATTTTACTGAAGTACAAGTAAAGTTACCATTATAAAAATCTACTCAAGTAAAAAGTAGCTCATAAAAAATTAACTCAGAGTAAACGTTACTGAGTAACTTTTTTTTTTTTAACAGAGGGGGTGGGATGAGGCATTCTAGTGTAGTTCAAAAAAGATGAGCAGATATAAATCTCAAACCAGTTGTTTTTAACTGAAGGAACACATTTACATACATAAAGCTGTTGTCTTTCTTGTGCTTGAAAATCAAAGTGGTCACTTAAATATAGTGTTACGTCCCAGTCTAGTGTCGGGCCGAACAGCAAGAGAATGGGTCAGGGTTCTATTTTAAACTGTATGGAAATGGTGCTATATGGCAGAAAGAACTAGATCCAGTCATTAACTGATGAAATAATGAGGCTTGTATTGATTAACAAACACACACACACACACACACACACACACACACAAACAAACAGGAGGAGGATCAGACTCAGGGTGGACCCAGACCAAAATAATAAACTAAATGGTATTTATATTTAGTAGCTAGATTACCTGCAAAAATAAAAACAACACAAACAAAAATACAGGTACCTTCCCTGACTCCCTAAACCAAAAACAGTGAATAAATTCCCTCTTCCCAAAATAAATGGCAGCCACACCCCTACTACTGTTGAGTGCTCAAACACACAGTGAAATTATCCACAAATATATACAAAGAGCAACCAAACCAAAGGGACAAAACAATAATCAATAAGTCAACTGGAGGCAAAAAGTCAAAACCAAATACCAAAACGCCAAAATCACAACCTCTCTCCTCTTTCCCGCGTCTCTCTCCGGTGTATATATGGTGGCGCTGGTTGATGACGTCACTCTCAGGGCGGAAGCGACCGTGTGGAAGGTCAGGTAGATGTCGATGTGGGGAAACAGTCAGAAAACCTGGAGTGGAGTCTGGAGCGGCGCGCGACCAGGACACGATACACACACGCGAGCGCAACGAAGCATTTATACAAAGCAGAATATTTTTTGCATTTTCATTCATTTGTTTTACTCAGTAAGCGCATATTATTCAAAATGTAGCGAATTACAATACTCCAAACAAAACATACTTAAGTAAAAGTAAAATGACAGATTTTAAAAACTACTTTAAAAAGGTACTTAAATGGTTCATTAGAGCGAACACATCCACAGCAGTCTGAGCAGTCCCAAAATCAAAATGTGATAAAAGTGATGTTATGAACAGTCATGTGCCTGATTTTAATAATCGACTTTAAACAAAGACTTTTTAATGAAAGAAATACAACTTAACATAAACAAGGCAGAAGATAATCAACCTTACAAAAATGGATTTCTTAGTTAAGTTAGAAAACTTGTCTGTCTTGGTAAAGAAAAAAAAAAACTACATGATCTCTGGCCAGGTGATTTTAATCAGAATGAAAGAGTCCATGAGTCCATAAAAGAACATGTGTGCACATAACCCAACTTTAAATATGTTTACCTTTCTGCATGAAATATCGCTCTAAAGGTTTAGGAACTCTGAATACAGTCATGTATATGTGTTAATGCAGAGGTGCTGTGAAGGAGCGCAGACACACGGAGCATCGTCATTTTACTAAATGACATTTTTTTCTTTCTTTAAAAAGAAATTTTAGCACTATGATGAATGATTACTATATTTTTGATGGATTAGGAGGGAAAGTATTAAATTTTATAGCAAACATATTACACTTCCTGTCTTGTCAGCTATAAAGAGTATTTAAGGGTCCTTGTAAATTTGTGTCAAAGTGGCTGAATAATCTCGTGGGTAATGTTAAGCTTGGACTGAACAGGCCCATCAATCACCTGAGAAAGAAGCAGAACATTTAACAATGCTTCATAATGATGCATTGGGGTGTCGTCCACACCACTGTAGAGCAGCTTCATTTTGCAGAGCTGCAATTGGACCTGTGGTACCATTACAACTAATTATGTCGCTACTTTTACATTTCGGCAAATCCATAACAGTTAATAACGTCTGAAATAGTGGACAGGATTGACAGTTTTTTTTTAATCTACATGACAAATCTAACTAGAGTTACTGTATAACTTGATCAGTCATATCTTAGGGTTCTTCCCTTTTTCAGGGTCGTCACACATTGGTACAGTCCAAACTTACTGACCCAAGTCCCTTCCTGCTTGCAACCGATTTCTCCAAGCTTGAGACTGACACTCAATGTTTGCTGCATCCCAGTGGCTGGGTATTTTATATGGACATAGGTCCTTGGCCAAGATCACCAACCCAGCAGTGGCAGGGTTGAACCCACCAAGCCGCCAATCAGCAACCCAAGCCTCAACCACCTGCTCTTTTAAAACTGCTCTTCTTTATCCACAACTCACCCATGTGAGTTAATACCTGATTTGATGGGACATTTATGTCTATAGTATGATGTATTGTCTAGTGTTTTTTATTTATTTTTTAGAGTAAACCCCTAATAGGCAGTCGAGAAACAGAATCATGTTTAAACAAAAGTTACAGTACTGCATATCCCCCCCCAAAAAACAGAAATACATTCAGGAATTATAATAAAAAAGGGTGAAAAAGAAGTTCCACATAAGTTCACTTTGCTGCACACACATTTTTTATTCAAACTTTATTCAACTCAATAACGCCCATTTCCCCTCTGCCAATCTTTACAATCTTACAAAAAATTTGGTTCTGTTCAACAAGGATACCATAATTGCACATACACATTGCCTTTGTTTGCAGAAATATACTGTGTTTAATTCTGATAATTTGCGATAAAACATGAAAGTACACTGCTCAGACAAAAAAAAAACCCTCCATACTCAAGAGATCGGCTTGCTCATCTGGGGCTTTCTAATCATTTTGATTCATACACATTCACATTTCATACTGTACAAACTTCCAGAATTTTCTTTTGACTGCGTACACCTCCTTCGCCACAATGACAAGTGGAAATAAAGTTGAATAAAATTGAATTCAAGAGCTTTTATTTGCATAGTTACAGCATGGATTAATATGTTTCAGCTGGCAACATTACTTTTAACCCCAACTTATGCAGTGAGTAGCTTCTCATTTCTTAAACGCTCATGTCAGAAGACTAAGTGGTGTTCGTGGAAAAGATGTCATTGTGTTTCAGAGGGGTCAAATTCTTCAAAGCATCATAATTACCACATCAAAAAGAGAAAAAGCTAGGAAGAAATTGCTGGAATTGGGATAAGAAGTGTCTAACACATTATTAAAATCTTGAAGGATAAGAAGAGTTAATGTGGTCAGAAAAAAAAAAAGATATAAATGAGCAAAATTAAAGATCATTTAATCTTTGGTGAGTTTGCGTAAAAAAATGGACATCATAGCTACTGTATGTTTAATAGTGAATGTAAGAGCACGATTAAGGATCAGGACTAAACAGCTATAAGAAAATCACATACGAGTGGCGTTATCCAGACGCAACGCAAAAAGATCATGTGGTCCGATGAGTCCAGGATAAGAAGGAAAGTAAATAACCCCATCATGCATAGTGCCCACTGTACAAGACTATGAAGACAGTGTTTTTTGGGGTTGCTTCAGTTGCTCAGCAACGTTATGGGGCAATAAAATAAAAAAACGTCAGCTGATGGCCTGTATGTAGTGAATGACCTGGATATCATATCTATGAAGTTTTTCCTTTCCTGATGGCATGGGTGTATTCCAGGACAACAGTACAGAGATTCATCAGGCTCAAATTATGCAAAGGTATAAGGACATGAATTGAACACCCCCGAGTCCTGACCTTAACCCCAGACTTTATAGAGTGGTTCATTCGTCCCATCATCAGTACAAGCTCTCAGCCAAAAATCAACAAAATTCTGGATGAAAATAAATGATATGACAAATGCGCCTCTTAATCAAAGATAAAGGTGATCCAAGAATATATTAGGGCGTGAAATAATTTTTGGGGGGAAGGACGTTTAATTTTCAGCTTGGTATAGGCCATTGAGCTCTTTAGAACAGTGAGAAATCAGTGGAACTTTGGCTTTTGCCTTTAAAATGTATGGGGCAGTAAATGAGGATGGGCTGCTGAGCATGAGAGCACTTTAATTTCACAACACACCCAAGAAAAACAAAGAAATCTCAAATAGATCCTGGTGCTGAACTGGTGCCATTATTTTTCAATCCCATAATCAAAACATTTGATGTCTTTCACTATAAATCCTACAAAGCCGTGAATTTTTATCCTCACATGCTCAGTCAGTAATTCCAGAGTTCCCAGAAACAACCCCAATTCAACGAAGTGCATGTGCCATGACAACATTCAAGGATTTGCCAAGAATATTTTTCCTGCCTAATTATCACCCTGATTCCTTTTCCTTTGCTCTGGCAACATTGCCAGGACCATCTGTTTGGATTGGGAAGTCATCATTTGGCTGATTATGCCTTCTTTCTTTTTTTTTTTTTCTTTTTTTTTATAGAATGAATGCTTTTAGCTCCTACTCCTTCCCCACAGACATAAAACAGGCTGCTGGATTACCATAATTCCCATCATTCAAATGCAAACCAAATATGCATCGAACGCTGAAATACGGTTTCCGTTTGCACAATTTGAGGCGGGTTCAAGGCACCATCTAATGTGTGTGTGTCCATGCATATTTAACAAGCAGCTTTGTGTTATATAGATTTGCTTCCTGGGGATATTGGCGGACGTGCGGATCCTTTCAACCATTTAAGCGTCACTGCATGAAATGAAATGAGCTCTCTGTATACTGTACGCTATATAACTTTATACTTAAAATAATGCATAGGTATTTTTTAAAACTAAACTAAGAATACACTCACTCTGAACTTTAACACCAATTATACAACAGTGTTCTAAATTTCTCTAATGTATTTGGTTAGCAGCCGTGGCTGTAATTCAAATGATACAAATATCTTATACCATACTTTGTTTTTCTAACATATCTTATTCACTGGAACTTAAGTTGGATGTTCTACATAAACTAAGGCTAATACTAGTACTACTACTACTACTAATAATAATGTTATTATTATTATTATTATTATTATTATTATTATTATTATTATTTAACATAGGATGGTAACAGTAATGGTTGTTTATTTTTCTATGACATCACACCTTGAGGTGCTTTACTCCTAACATAATATATGCTAGGAATCACTGGACAGTTTGTATGTGTGTGTGTGTGTGTGTGTGTGTGTGTGTGTGTGTGTGTGTGTGTGTGTGTGTGTGTGTGTGTGTGTGTGTGTGTGTGTGTGTGCCACCCTGTCCACCCGCTCTCTCATTCTTGCCAGGCTGCAACCTGGACCCTGTAATGATGATGAATGAATGAATTTATTTATTTATTTTTATTTTTATTTATTTATTTATTATTGTTTTTTTTTTTTTAATCCAACTGTCTTCACAGATATTTGAAATGTTGTTTCTAAAGGATTAATGCACAAGAATTATTTCTGAATCAGAATACATATTTTTTAGATCATCAGAATTTCATGATAATTAGCTTATATTTAAAAGTAAACTGAAAAAAAAAAAAAAAACCCAGCAACTAGCAACTCCGCTTCTCTTATAGTTTTTATTTTCATCTTGTATACCACTTAACCCGTGTATAGGGTCTTTAGGGCCTGCAGCCTATCCCAGGGCACGTTGGGATTTAGGCAGGGTACACTCTGGACAGGGTGCCAATACATTAAATGGCACATACACTCTATGGCCAATTTGGGAACCACAGTTAACCTAATCTGCATGTGCACTGTAGGACTGTAGGAGGAAGCCAGAGAACCTGGAAGAAACCCACCAAGGGTGGGGAGACAATGCAAACTCCATCCACACAGACCAGAGGCGGGAATCGAACCCTCAACCCTGAAGGTACAAGGCCACAGAACTAAGCACTATACGCCACCGTACTGCTATTGTTATTATTATTATTTTATGCTGTATATCCTTCTTAGTGCAAGATTCATTTCCTGTGTACTGTTTTTGTTATTTGTTGTTAGACTATTGCTCAAATAATTTCAAAAGTACCTTGACATACTGTAAATCACAGCATTTCTAACTACTATTGCTCCAGTAGAATACAAACATGTTCATTAAGCTTCTAAAGTCCATGATGAGGTTGGTGTGTACGTAAGTAGAGAAATCTCTAGCATTTCCCTTCCTTCTCTACCAACACTGACCTTTTCAGCTCTAACAAATATACTGTACATTCTATAATATGAATCTGGATGTTTTACATTCATCTGGTCCGATATTAAGAGAGATTTTGTGAGGCAGATGGACTCAGTGCTGATGTTAGAAACTGCTCATTTGTGCAATGTCTTATGGAGTCATTGTTCCATATGTGATATAATAAATGCATACACTCACTCAACAAACTGTTCAGCAATAAAGTCACCCTAAGTTCTATGAGTTACATCTACTTTCAAATTCACTTTTTAATCACTTTGTGTAGAAAAACATCTGTTATGATATAACTACTTGTATGCCGTATACATTGCTATGTTGCCTCCCGTTCTATCCGGGCTGGGGACCTGCACTGCATACAGTGGCTGGGGCTTGGGCATTGGGTGGGAATCGAACCCGAGGCTTCCGGGTTTACAACATTAAGGATGTTGTGGCACTGATATCTGAGGTGCTGCACAAACAGAAAAAAATCTAAATTTATTCATTATGAATTATATATCAATATTAACATGGCCTAGCTACACTATATTGCCAAAAGCAATATCTTCACTCTCCTGCCTTCACATGCATATAAACTATCCAGTTCTTGGCTTCCAATTATGTTGGCCCACCCTTTGCAGGTACTGTACAGTATAATAGCTTCAATTCTTCTGGGAAGGCTTTCCTCAAGGTTTTAAAAGTGTGCTTTTTGTCATTTGTGAGGTCATTGACATTGATGTTGAACGAGAAGACCTGTCTCACTCCCAAATTCATCCCAAACATGTTCTATCAGGGTGAGGTCAGGGTTCCTGAGGGTGCAGGCCAGGCAAGTTCTTCCTCACTTCCAACTCAAGTTCTTCAGTTCTTATCCATGTCTTTATGGACCTTGCTTTGTGCACTGGTGCGCAGTCATGTAATATCCTAATAATAAAGGTAATAATGTTTGTTAATTCAATAAAAACCTTTCACATGGTCATATCTTTGACTTATATACACAATTACAGACGTGTCTGAATATTGCAGACTTCCCTGGATTGCAATTGGTGTCTATAGTACATGTAAAGTTGTTGCATTGTGAAATCTGGTTACTACCAGGGGCGTTCGAGGCAAACTGGGACTTTAGATTGTGCTGAAAAACAGAACACAGTTATGAGTGTAAAAACTCCCTTTATTTGAACCAAACTCATTTGATGGACCAAACATGTGGAAATGGCTTGGAGCGAGGCTAGGACTGTACGGGGGATGTGGCAATAACTCCCAGCCGAGTTCCTGTAATGTGCGAGTGATGTTGGTGAATGATAGTGTGTACAGCTCCCACAGACAGATGTATCCCTAACACAAGGTGGTGACAAGTTATCTGTCGAATTTCAAGCATTAGATGTTCCACTCTCTGAATCTTCATGGGACAAGTGCAGTAGGCTCTGGGCCACCTCAGCCAGGATCATCATTCACGGACGTATTGCCTTCTTTAATACGTCTGCCCCGTTCAAATGCTTTACTGCGGCTCGGAGTGTCATCACCGTACTATGCTTGAAGTCTTCTGTAAATGTCAATCGGATTTACACTTGCTTCATTTACAAGAAATTTCATCCCATTTCTTGGTTTGATTTGAACGCCCCTTATACTAACAACTGCTATTTAATCTTAGTAGATGTGATCTATAAATCAAAAAAAATTATCTGGCATCTCACTTTCTTCCCAGTGCTTATTCATAATATTCATTAACATTCATTATTTTAAGAAAGCAGAAGTCAGTCTAAACTTAATAATAATATATTTTAGTGTTTAGAAATGACATCTTTGATATCTTAGATGTCATTCTGATGTCATGTACATTGTGCATCTATGAATGGAAATGGTGTCAAGTAGGTACTATAGAAACAAGCTTTTAACAGTCATTCAAGACATTCTGTATTTAATTCTCAGTGCTGCTGGATGTTTACTAGATGAACTGGCGAGGTGTGCCAGTGTCACTATACTCTAACCTATGGGTCCTAAGGGTTCTTAATACACAGCTGCTTTATAAGGGCACAACCCTTCACTCCGAGCTCAGCTTCCTTTTCATGTGATATGGGGGGAATAAAAAAAGGGAAATTTCCTTTTTGTTCCATAAAGCCAAGAGGCAGGTTGAACCTCAACGATCACAGAGGAACAGAAGCATTGTAAAAAAAACAAATGTTGACTTTAGTTAATACTTTCAGATTTCTTCTTTTTACAGGGTGCAAACTGAATGCATAAGGACAGTTTCATGATTTATGTTTACATTCTATTTGACTTCAAGTAGCACATTTAATATTTAAAATAAAAATTAAATTCAACAGAAATTCCTTTTTTTGACCAGATAATAACCAAGCAGCATACAGTATACAGTAGGTGGAGACTGTATTCTAGTCCTCTCTCATTTCTACATGTCTGGGCCATTAAACAAGTTCCTGGGAGGCCAGCATTTCAGATATGAAGCAGGCGGGTTGATCATGGCTCTGGCATACAGAGAAAACTTTCTACCTTATCCAAGTACTAGTGAAACACTGGGATAAGTGCATTAGTGTAGCAGGGGATTGTGAAGAGATATACAGGGAGTTTCTGTCATGGATTTGGGTGCAAGGCATAAACGCAGAGGTGCAGGTGGTTTAAAGGGTTGATGTTTTTATTGATGGAAGCAGGGAAATTAAACAAACAATTAAACTCTATAATAAAACAAACCAAAACTCGAAAAGGACATGAAACACACAAACTAAACTGGAGTAACATTTACGGGGTGAAATCAACAGATGCAAGACAAGAAACTCAAAGAAACTAAACTATTTATAATAAAACTAATGAGCAACTCGGTTCAGGTGAGCGCCCATGTCACCTGACCGAGTTGCAACCTGGGAAATTAAGTTAAACAAAACAAACTACAAACACAAAAGACTCAGGGTGCTTTGGCACCCTCTAGGGGTTATCCCTGACATAACCCCCCCTCAAAGGGCGGAACTCCGGAGCGCCACAGGAGGTCCAGGGCATCCGGGTCCAATGTCTGCCCTTCTCACCCAGAGGCTGGCTCTTATGTCCGGCAGGCCCGATGGCCTGATGCCCCCGTTGCAATAGGGCGGCGGGGGCAGAGAACGAGCGCCGTCTTTGCTGATGCCGGGCAGTGGAGGCAGAGAAAGTGCGTCGTCCTCTCCGGTGCAGGGCGGCGAAGGTAGAGGAAGCGCGTTGTCCTCAGAGGCACATGACGGCGGCAGCGGAGGAAGAGGAGGCTCGCTGTCCTTGGCGGCGCATGACGGCGGCGGCGGAGGAAGCTCGCTGTCCTCCACGCTGTATGCCGGCGGTGGAGGAAGCTCGCTGTCCTCAACGTTGCATGCCGGATGCAGCGGAGGAAGCTCGCTGCTCTCAGTGACGCGGTGCAGCGGCGGCTCGCTGTCTACGACGAAGCAGCTACGACGAAGCAGCTACGCGGCAAGATATAGAGCTCGCTGTCGTCACCGCAGCTGCACGGCGGAAAAGAGAGCTCGTCATCATCGTCACCGCTGCGGAGCTCGCCTTCGCTGTCGTCGCAGTACAGCGGGTAGCAGAGCTTGCTGTCGTCGTCACTGAAAGGGATGCAAACCCGTTCGCTGTCGTCATCGCTGGCATCAAAGAAAGGGGCTGGCAGGTTTGAACGCTCCATGAAGCTCGCTGGCAGGTCAGGGCTTTCTGTTAGCAGCACTTGGAGCGCAGCTACCTGCTCCTGCAGGTCTCGAATGCGCCACTCATTTCCTACAGCGCTCCGCACTAAGCTGGGATGCTGCTCCTTGCTGGCCGTCACACTCCGCTATCATCTGACATGCGCTACTCCTCTGCTATGCCTCTGTAACGGTCTTGCATTCTGCCATGGATTTGGGTGCGAGGCATAAACGCAGAGGTCCAGGTGGTTTAAAGGGTTGATGTTTTTATTGATGGAAGCAGGGAAATTAAACAAACAATTAAACTCTATAATAAAACAAACCAAAACTCGAATAAGGACAAGAAACACAAACTAAACTGGAGTAACATTTACGGGGTAAAATCAACAGATGCAAGACAAGAAACTCAAAGAAACCAAACTATTTATAATAAAAGTAATGACCAACTCGGTTCAGGTGAGCGCCCATGTCACCTGACCGAGTTGCAACCTGGGAAATTAAGTTAAACAAAACAAACTACAAACACAAAAAACTCTAGGGGTTATCCCTGACAGTTTCATACATTAATCGCAAAAGTATGTTCTGCTATTCTGCACAATCAAAAGTCTTGGTTTGATTTGAATGGCGCTTATATTAATAAAATTACCTTTTTATTTGTGTTTATTCATATTTATAAATGCAACATCACTAGGCGAAATGAAAACACTAAATAAAGTTTGCAGTTCCACCTTTCAAAAAACAAACAACCAAGGCAATCTAAGGTATTTATGGATGAGCCTGACCCTCCGAGTGATATATGGCATTTGGAAAATGGTTTAGACAGGAACGGATGAGAGATGCTCTCAAGTTTAAAAGTCGTTAATCCACCCACGGACAATTACAGCTGCTGGCCAAGTCAGGCATTATACGCAAGCAGTCTGGCAGCTCACTGCTGTATATTGTCATGCCCTTTCCCTTCATATCTGCCCCTAATACATGAGCGGTTGACATTTTATCTTGGGTTACGGAAACGTCTAGCCCGTTTCCTGTAATGGAGTTGTTAAGACGATCCCTCTGAGCTTTTTATTAGTTAAAGATAATGGAGAGATACAGTCTTCAACAAATCTTCAAATGTATTTCAGAGTATGTTTAAACAGCAACCACACTGATGCTGAATAAATAGTTCCCGATTCTGATTGCTCAGGAGGTGGTGATGACTTTTCTGCAATGACTTAGACACTAGAGTAATCAGTGATCTAAATAAAAAATGCCCTTGTTCTCATATGTTATCCTTTATCAGTAAGAATTCATCAATAGAAACTTGGCTTATAACAGCTTATAAGAATGCAAATTAAAAAGATGTATTCTTATTAGTCAAGGTTATTTGAGGAGACGGTAGCTTTTATGGAAGTGGATAGTATTTTTGTGTTATGATGGTGGTCTAAAGGTGTGGGGGATAGGTTCTTGGCACACTATGGGCCCCTTAGTATCACTTGAGCATTGTTTAATTACCACTGCCTACCTGAGTATTGTGGCTGACCATGTCTATCCCTTTATGACTACAGGATAAGCCACCATGTCACAAAGCTAAAATCATCTGAAATGAAAGAAAAAGATCAGAAAGAAAGCTTTTCAAAAGAATGTCTAATTGGCCTTGCTGTGACCTTGACCCTCAAGAGGGGTGGGGTGCCTCAACTCAACAGGGCTGGCAGCCCTAACATAACAATGTGGTGGAGCTGATGTTTTGTTGATGTTAGCCAATCATCCCAGGGAGTCCAATCACTTCCTCAGGAAGCAATGTGGTATTATCTTTCCAAAGGTTCTGAACAGGAGGGATGACGGGAGTGGAACACAGTCCTGATCCCTCTGCTTACCAGTGGATCATACTGTATGCCAGTAGTTACAGTCTGATCTTCTGACAGCATGAAAAAAGGAAAGAGAGGAAGAGGCTACTAGAATAAATCCCTCCTTGCATCATTTCACATCTGCAACAAGAAACCGCTCCTCACCAGCCTCCACTAGAGCCCCTGAAGGATGAGCCCGTGCCCACCCAACCTTAGACAACAAAGGCCGCTGCTGTCTCTGCACTGTAAACTCGAATAAGTTGGCAAAACTTGTTTAATAAGTTGGCAATGTAATCAGTTACATCAATTTTTAGGTGATGTTTCCAATTGTAAGTAAACAGAACCATCAGTTTTTGAGCTTGTTGTACTCATTCATATTAATCGTTCTTTACTTGGATTACTGAGTAGCCTAACTCATACTATTTAATAGAAATTATCATGAATCCTTTAGTTAATTACCTTTTTTTAGTTGTTGCATATTTAAATAAGTTGTTGTTGGTCTTTTGGCTGCTCCCGGCAAAAGGTCGCCACAGTGGACAATCCAGTCCTCACACACAAGCTTGGCTCAGGTTTTATACTGGGTTCCCTTTCTTACACAACCCTCCCATTTTATCTGGGCTTGTGACCGGCACTGCATTCAGTGCAGAGGTCCCCTCTGACCAAATTCATCAAAGCTGGTGTGGTGTCTAACTAACCTGTCCCTCTCTTCCTAAAGTGAGACTTGCCGAGGTTGTTGGAGAAGCGAAAGCAGCCAAAGAAGTCACATACTGCTTCCAAGCATCACCAAAAACCTAGAAAAAACTCCCTTGTGTCTATCCAGTGTGGGTTCCCCCAAGCTCAGGAGGACAGTGTACTGTAGATGTGGGGGATGAAGTTGAGATAAACTCGTCTTCTAACCCAGTTTTCTCCCTGTCGCCTCAGATCACTTGAGATGACGCATTTGCCCAGCTGCATAAGGAGGACCCCCATCTGAAAAACTACTAGGTGTGAGAGATAGAGGCAGAGGTCAAGAATGGCAGTCATGTAAGATCCTTGTCATACTTTGTGATCTCTGGTGGGCTTTTCTAACACCGCACTCACGGAAGGGTAAGCCGTGAAAATCTCTACTGGTGGTGTCACAATGCAAGATGGACACTGTAATACACTTGCAGTGCAAAACACTTTGGAGAAGACTGGGTTTGATTCCACTGGCCATGGCTCAAAGCAGAAGTAAAAAACTTCTGGTAACCCTGCCCTGAGTGGCAAACGTCTACACCTAAGAATCCAGTCCAGTCCCGCTCAACCCACTGGCCATCATCGGCATGTCATTCAAAACCATTGGGATGGACCTGGTTGGCCTGCTTCCAAAGTCAGTGAGGGATCAAGAATATATTCTGGTCATGGTACTCCACACAGTACACCAAGCCCATCCTATTTTGAAAAAGCGATGGCAAAAAACATTGACGTCAAAGGACCTGCATCCCTCTGCACCTTCCTCCCTGACTCTCACCTCTCTTCTCCTTAATCGATAATTTCTTTTGTTAGCAAAAGAGTACTGTTTTTTTCCCACAACCTCCATTTTTTTCCCACAACCTTCTTTCAAAAGTGGTGACTTTTTTATTGGATAGTGTATTACTTTTTTGCCTATACACACTTTGTACCATCTGTTTCAGGAAATGACATTATCGCTTTGGTACAGCAATCCATAAAAGACTGAATGTTGAGTCAGAACACACTTTGCTATGGATTGGAGCGTCATCGACATTGCTGCTACAGATCTCTGTATCTACTTGTTTGCTCTCTGGCTTGCCCTGCTCAAGGCCTTACAATAAAAAGAACTAGGAATAATTAACTATGATGAATATATAATCGGTGGTTTTTACTAAAATGCTCATTTTGCTTAGTTATGTTCGTGAGGTTGTGTATAAATTTTCACAACGTGTAGTTTTAATTCATTAATCCATTAATCCATTGATGTGATAACCTGGTGATTCAGTAAATTCAGGTCATCAGCTTACTTTTTATTGCTACATAACCGTGAACCTCCTGAAGCAACCCCAGATCATAACACTGCATTCAGAAGCTTGTGCAATGGGCTCTGTGCAAAATGGGTACATGCATCATCTTCCCTTGTTACCCTGATGCACCGATCACTCTGGAATAGAGTCAATCTGGACTACATGAACTTTTCCCATTTCTTCAAACTCCAATCTTTATGTTCCCTAGCAAATTCAAGCCTTTTTTTCTGACAAGTTTTATTAACAAGTGCTTTTCCACACAGCTATTTAGTCCCAATTCTATGAGTTTGCATCACATTCTGTGCGGATAATATGCTCTTACTTTCACTATTAAGCATAGCTGTGATTTCTACTGTCAGTGTTTTACCATGTTTCTTTACTAAGTGAAGGTTCAGCACTATCCTTCAGGTTTTAATATTGTGTGGGACTTTTCTTAAACCAATTCCAGTACTTTCAAATTTCCTTAATTGACTTCGGTACTTGATGCAAGCCAGTAATTTGACATTTCTGAAGTGGTGACGTTTTTTTGATAAAGACTTTCTATAGTCTGCTTGAGGAAATGACATTATCGCTTTGGCACAGCAATCCATAAAAGACTGACTGTTGAATTCGAACGCACTTTGCTATGGATTGGAGCGTCATCGACATCATTGCTACAGATCTCCATATCTACTTGTTCAGGCAATACAAAGTGAGATTGAACTGAGTGTCAGGTCAAGCATAAACCATTGGACTGTTTTGTATGCAAATGGTTCAGAATTAATATGTGCAGAGGTGTGTAAAATGCAAATCGCATGGATTACACTATGCAGAAACGATGCAGTGATGAGACAACATGTGGGCCTGTGAATATATATATATATATTTTTCTAAATCAAATTTCAGTTCCACTCATCGATGTTCTTGTATCACTCTTGTAAATGCTACTCAGATGTCACACTGCTGATTCTGCTAAAATAACGGTTTATTGAACCTAATAAAGCTCTCAATTGGAACGTTGTGCTTTCCTCCCGGTTCTGTGGGTCATCTAAATTCATCTCATGTATCCCTCGTACAGAACTCCTCCTCTGTGTTTTGTGGGATGGGGAGTTACCATGGGAAATGGCTGTCTGACAAGGGGGGAAAAAAGCTGTGGTTATAATGCCAGGTTACAAATCCAGGGCTTCCTCCTCTTCACCTTCAGCTCGGCTCAGAGTTTGTTCTGACTGCAAACTCACTTACTTATTATTAAAGGGGAAAAAAGAATCACTTACAAAGATTAATTCCTTCTTCAAGCTGTTATTTCAGATAATGTGGTGTGCCATGTCCATGCATGCTTAATCAATACAGAATAATCACAATCAAATCAATTTATTATTCAAATTATTTCTTTGTGTTGTCAAACGAATTGTCATTACTTTCTTCCATTCTTCCATCCTGCCTTTACTGTTTTAAAATCCCATACCTGGAAAAAAAAAAAAAAAAAACTTTAAAAGTTAATTAAAAGCAAGCAAACAAACAAACAGACAGGCAGACAAACAAACCAGCAAAAAAGTAAATTAGCAGTTCTGTTCCCCTTTGCTTTGGACATGAAATCTATGTATTTATGTATTTATTTAATTATTTATTTACTGTATGGAAATTCATTTAGTTAATTATTAATCTAATTAATTAAATTGCATGGACTGATATTTCTGCTATTTAATTGTTAGTTTTGTCATATATTTTGGTAGTTGTTGATTTAATTATTTATTTGTATCATTGACTGATCTAACATAACTGATCAAGATTGTACATTTACATTTATAATTTGTTATTCATAAAATAGCAGATAGTTATTCATAAATTTGTATTATATGTATGGTTGATTGAATATTATATGTATGGATGGATGATCCGTTATTGATGTATTATTAATTATACATTTTTCTAAATTCCCATGAAAAAAAAAGATTTTATTTTTTTTTTAAAAGAAAAAAGAAAGAAAACCTTTCTGTTCTGCTTTGCCCTTGGACATGACATCCAATTACGAGTTTTCCCCAGTGCATCTTATATTTTTAGACTATGGCCTAAGAGCATGCTGAAAATATTGTCCAACACACAATTACACGTGGATAAATAAATAATGACGAAACAAGTCCCATATCAACATCCTGCACCATTTTTTTTCTGCTGCTACCACATCCCTCTCCTCCTCTCTGCCCCTCTCCTCTTCTGGGTTTTAAAGTAAAAATATACATACCAATTAACCAGCACTCTCTTCATCCTTCCTTTCCTAATTTGTATAACACAAACATGCACTTGTGCACAGAGAGGTTTTCACCGTACATGATGTATGGAAAGATTGATCTTGCTCTCTACTCTGCGACCCCAGAGACAAATAAGCTATTTACTTTCTCATCACTGGTCTGGCAGTATACACAGCAGGTCAATCAGACTGTGGGATGTGTGCGAGTCTGTTCGGAGTCCTAAGGTGTCCTAAGTGTTTATCTACATGGGCAAGTGTGTGTGTGTGTGTGTCATAGGTCATTAATATTTGAATATAGCTGAATCAGATGTTTTTTTGTCAACACTGATCCTCCAATAATTTCCCAATTTGTGTCTGATAGATTCAAACATTCCTGATTGGAATGAACTGTTAGTGCTCTTACATAAAAATAAGTACAATTTCATCATCTTGCAGACGGCGTTATTAATTTAATTTATATGACATTTGAGGGATAAGGGCCTTGCTTAAGGGCCCAGCAGTAATGGAAAACCCATTTGAGATATTCTGTGGAGAAGAATAAAATCCTCTGGCATTCCACAACATCTAACCGAAATAATTTAAAGCTTCCTTAACTACTTCAGATCAGTGAATCACCTAAAGGTATCAGATGCAACACATTCTCCATTCTTGAAGATCTTGACTTTGCTAATGACGTCCTCATGTTCTCACACACTCATCAACACATGATAAGACCAATAGACTTAGGAAATGTGAAGGGTTAAAACAGGAGGCACAATGGTGTAGTGGTTAGCCCGGTTGCCTCACACCTCCAGAATCTAGGGTTCACCTGTGTGGAGTTTGCAAGTTCTCACCATAATTGATGAGTTTCCTCCAGATACTCTGTATTCCTCCTGCAGTCCAAAGACATGCAGAATAGGCTAATTGCTGTTTCCAAATTCCCAGGGGGTGTGAGTGTGTGTGAGAGAGAGAGTGTGTGTGTGTGCTTGTTGTCTCTGCAATGGATTGGCAAGAAGAATCTTACAAATCATTTAGAATCAGAATATTACTTATCAGGATCTTCTTAACAAATGCCGACATGAAAACATGGCTGAGAAGATGATGAAAGTGGACAGGTCATGTTTTACAAAAAGACTGAAACATTGTCACCAAAACAGCCTTCTTTTGGACACCAGTGGGGAAATACAGAACAAGACGGCCAAAGAAAACATGAAAATGTACCACAGTGTCACGGACTAACCGGAGATGAAGCAGAAGACTAGCAGTTAGCCCTGTAGCGTGGATGGTAAACCCAAACACGGAAGTAGCGCGAGCAGGCAGGATAACCACGCTAGTTATTCTTAGAACTCTCCCGAAGCGAGAGCAAGAGTTTACACAAATAAACCCGCGTTCTAAGTACACACACCCAATCAGAAGCGATAACCCAAGAAAGTGAGTACTCACTTCTCAAGCTGCTTCTCAAGCACGCTCCGGCGCTTCTTGTGAAGGGGCGGAAGAATCTTCCTCTCTTGCTTCTATGGAAATAGCCTCCTCACAATGCTCCTCCAGTGTTGACAGAGCATTTGAGGAATTATTGGACATTATAACGCGTGCGGTCGAGCGGTTGCATATCGACTGGCCGCAGAAACGAGATTCCCCCAGGCGCTCAAAATTAGACGACAGGTTTCTGACCTCGGTTTTGCAGGTCTACCAGGCTGACCTGCTGAAGGACCTGAGGACCGGCGGGGCAATTGATGAGAGAGTGTTTGCAGAGCTATGTCGAGCCACGGATCTGTCTCTCCATGCAACCAAGCAGACGACCCGTGCTGTTGGCCGTTCTATGGCTGCCATGGTATCCACGGAGAGGCATCTGTGGCTGAAGCTCACGGGCATCAAGGATAGGGATCGTGCTGTCCTCCTTTATACCCCCATCTCGCCTTCCAGCCTTTTTGGCAATGTTTCGGGAGCCGAAATTATACAAACAGGCCTTTGGGAGTTTTCTTCCCCGCCGCGCTCAAGAGTCCATTGGTCACCCGATTCCGACCAGGTCTGGCTCCTATTAGGCATGAGGTGCAGAAGGAGAGCGTGACCAGCCGCTCACCCCCTCGTAAAGAATGGGGTGGGGCTCGTCACTCTTCTGAATCTGCCTCAAAAAGACCGGACCTGAGGAGCTTCCTCTCTACAAAGAGGAAGTCCTGAGGCTTGTGCGGCCAGGGTCGCCCCGAGGAGGCGTGGTCTCCACTTCCTTGAAACCGGAACGAGCACATCTGCTGGCCCAGGAATTACGGACTTTGCCGGGCATGTTCCCCTCCTAGACAGAGAGTCGGGCTACTACAGTTGGTACCTCTTGGTTCCCAAGAAAGATGGGGGGGTTGTGTCCGATTTTAGATCTTTGCGATTTGAAACGGTATCTGACTGTCAAAATGATTGTTTCTCAGATCCAACCAGAGGATTGGTTTGTGACAATTGACCTCAAGGACGCATATTTCCATATAGACATTATTGCCATAACACAGGAAGTTCCTGAGGTTCGCTTTCGGGTCCTTCCATTTGGCCTAGTTCTATCACCCCGCACTTGCATGGATGCGGTCCTGGATTCTTTACGACTCCAGGACATCCGTATTTTGAATTACATAGATGACTGGCTGATTTTGCCTCAGTCTCAGGAGCTAGCGCTTCGACATCGAGATGTCATCCTAGCTCATCTCCATTCTTTAGGATTGAGACTCAAAGCCATGAAAAGCGTTCTCTTTCCTGTTTAGAGGACAACATATTTAGGTGTCACATGGAATTCGGTCACAATGTGGGCACAACTGTCTCCTGCTTGTGTCTAATCAATTCTCAACAACCTGAAGGAAATCAAGCTAGGCCAGAAGGTGACGGTTTATAACTTTCAGAGATCTCTAGGTTTCATGGCAGCTGTGTCCACGGTGATACCTTGGGCCTTCTGCACATGAGAGCATTTCAGTTGTGGCTAAGAGCCAGGGGATTTCATTCAAGGGCCAATACCCAGCGGCTAATAAGGGTTACGTGCCTGGGGCTTCGTACCCTTTATGTGTGGTTCAGACCCCGGTTTCTGACTTTGGGTCCCACTTTAGGTCCATCTTGTCACCGCAAGATGCTAACAACAGACGCTTTCCTCATGGGCCGGGGGGCGGCCTTGGATGGCCGTCCAGCACAAGGGAGCTGGAGAGGACATCTTCGCGCATGGCACACCAATTGCCTTGAAATGATGGCTCTGTTTCTGGCCCTGAAACACTTCCTCCAGCAGTTGAGAGGCTTCCATGTCCTAGTGTGGGTGGACAACACTGTGGTAGTCTCGTACATAAATCACCAGGGTGGACTATGCTCACGCCGCTTGAACAAGCTAGCGCACCAGGTTCTGCTTTGGGCACAGGACAAGTTCCTGTACCTCAGGGCGACTTACATACCGGGGCATATGAATGTAGGAGCAGACTTGCTATCCAGACAAGCTGTGTCACATGGGGAATGGAAACTCCACCCCGAAGTAGTCAGTCAAATTTGGGAAAGATTTTATGTAGCAGAGATGGACCTCTTCGCCTCGCAAGAGGCAGCACAATGTCTCCTTTACTACTCTCTGACTCCTCCAGCTCCCCTGGGTCTGGACGCGATGGCCCACACGGGGCCCAGATTACGCCTTTCCACGATTCCTCAGATAGTTCTGCTCCCAGGAGTCCTGGCGAGGGTCCGTCAACAGGGTTTGCAACTCTTATTGATAGCGCTCCATTGGCCGACCAGAGATCTAATATCTCTCCTCGACGGCTCACCCAGGGTGATTCCAGTGAGAAGGGATCTTTTGTATCAGGCGCAGCGGACAATATTTCATCCCCGGACCGAGTTCTGGAACCTTCACATCTGGCCACTGAAGGGGACCAACTAAAAGATGATGGTCTTCCAGCCAGTGTAATTGAAACTATCCTAAGTGCCAGGGCTCCCTCCACTAGAAGACCTTATGCCCTCAAATGGAGTGTATTTGAGAGTTGGTGCATGTCAAGACATGTATACCCAGTCCACTGCCAGAAAAGTTGTCCTCGAGCTTATGCCCTAGTACTCTCAGAATGTACGTAGCCGCTATTTCGGCTTGTCATGCTCTGACCGATGGGGTTTCTGTGGGAAAGCACCATTTAGTTGCCCGTTTTATTCGTGGAGCTAAACGGTTGAGGCCGCCCACTAGAGCAACGGTCCCTTCGTGGGACTTAGCTATTATGCTCGAAGGTCTGGTTAACACCCCTTTCAAACCACTAGAGTCAGCACCTGTCAGGTTTCTGTCTCTTAAGATGATTTTTCTTATGGCTATTACTTTTTTGAAGAGGATTGGGGATCTGCAGGCTCTGTCAGTCTCCCCATCCTGCCTAGACTTTGCCTCTGGGCTAGTCAAAGCTATTCTGCAGCCTCACCCGAACTATCTTCCGAAGGTTCCATTCTTGACCATGTACCCAGTTGTTCTCGAAGCCTTCTGTCCGCCGCCTTTCACAGCTCCGTAGCAGGAAAGACTTCACTTACTGTGTCCAGTACCTGCTCTTCAGATTTACGTCCACCGCACTAGCCAGTGGCGTAAGTCAGAGCAGCTTTTCATTTGCCATGGGGGCCGCAACCATGGTTGAATAAATAAGACTACTTTCAAATTACTGATTGAAAGGTTTTGAGTTTACACTTCAGCACTGCCAATCTGCCATTGCTGGGTCTTTAAACCGCTCAACTGCTTACTTATATAATCAGATAAATATAAGTTAAATAACGGCAATGTAATACCGCAATCTAAATAACTAATTAGTGTACATTGTAAATTTTGAGACTAGAAATGCTAGTATTCTAATTATCCATGAATGCAACTGATTGTGTTAACACATACAATCCAGTACAAAACACATCTTTTTTCGGTAATGAACTTACCTAGTTTTATTTTGTCCTTATTAGTTCATTCATTCATTTGTCTTCCATACGGCTTATGCTGTACAGGGTCGCGAGGTGGTCTGAGCCTGTGGAGGAGACTGTGGGCACAAGGCAGGGTACACCCTGGAGAGGGTGTCAATCCATCGCAGTGCACACACACACACACACACACACACACACACACACACACACTACTGACAATTTGGGAACGCCAAATATTCTGCTTACATGATTAACATGATTAAATTAATGTCAGAGCTTAAAATTAATCTGCATATCTTTGAAAGGTGGAAGGAAACCAGAGAACCTGGAGGAAACCTCCCAAGCATGGGGAGAACAAGCAAACTCACAGATTTGAGGGTGTAATCAATCCTGGAGATGCAAGGCAGCAGTGCTAATCATTACACCACTGTGCTACCATTAGTTAACTAGTTTGGTATTTAATCATTGACTGTGTAAGAATATTAAGGCAATTAACAGTAAATGTGCAATTTCACAAATTTGGCATTTTGACACTCCTTGCCCTCCTCAACATGAAACTCTTAATCATCAGGTCAAAGGCTTAAGTTTCTGCCTTGTTATTGAACTAAGAAAATGTTATGTATGAATAAGTTAATATAATAGTAAACTAACAGACATACACACTAATTTCTTTAGGAGAAACGACCACAATATTGGATAAGTGTGGAATTTTTACAGTTTTTTACTGATTTTCCATAACAATGTTTATGATGATATAAATTCTAAGTTTAACTAGCTACACTAAGCCAATTATGTGCATTGTTGTGTTCATGAGTGCCTGAAAAATCCTAATGTAACACAATCATAAGCTGCATTTTCGGCGTTTCCACCAGGGGTACTATAGCTTGAAACAACATGAGAAAGCTGAACCCTTCTTCTTTGTTTACTACTGTGGTCAAGGTAATGGTCTGAGCATTAAGGAGCTTTGGTCGCCATCTTGCGTCCACAGATACATAACAGCGCATGTTGAATATACAGTGGAACCTTGGATCACAAGTAACTTGGTCTGCAAACGTATCGCATGACGAGTAAATTTTTTAAAATGAATTTTAACTTGATTAACGAGTGAGGTCTTGATATAGAAGTACTGTATGCGCTTTGTCTGCCAAGTGTCACATGATCACAACTGAGCCAATGGTTCTTTTTTCTCATGTCTTCCATGCTCAGTCTCAGTGCGCATGCGTCACACCTATTATATCATTATTATATCATTGTATTTATTTTATTTTGTGTTCAAAGGTAGTGACTGTTCTTTAGTTACTCTACTTCAACAACGGCCTCCATGAAGGAAAAAAAAGTGAAAAATGCTGTAGCAGTGCGGGAGAAGAATCTGTTTAGAGAAGTGATTTCGGTAGTGTGTGTGTGTGTGTGTGTCGTGCTATACAGTAGCCCTCCTGCTTCTTCCCTCGGTTAACACCAGTCGAGTCTGTCTGTTTTATTTTTTACTTTATATTTTGTATTAATCATTATTATATGAATATTTATGTTTTGTGGAACGAATAAGCTGTAAATAAGCTGTAACTATGATTTTCTATATACTGTAGATAGAACAAATAATAAGGGAATAAGAGGTGAGGAAACAATGGATACAGGATAATACAGGATAAAGTGGTATAGATGATGAATGAGTGAGTATACTGTAGCTGTTACAATGAGAGTATGAATTAAAAAATGGAATTATATGTGGTTCTTTATAAATATATTTTTTAAAAGCCTTCAGTATTTAAGACCACTATTAATTGTTGTGGCTCTTTTTAAGGAGAAGGTTCTTCCTGAACCTGCTCTTTAAAAGGCTTTCAACCAGGTCTTGGGAAATATGTACTCTTTTCTATGTTGCCTTTTTATTCCCTCTCTTTATCCATAAAATGGCAACAGTCCGCCTCTGTAGTTCTGGACAAACCCGGTGCAGGTAATCTGAAGCCAAAGCAAACTTTCCATAATGGACAAACCTTGCTGTGTTCTCTGAAGACGGCTATCCTTTGAGGCTTATGTTCTCCCGGTGTGCCGCTCAAGTTCCTCTTGTATTGTTTAATAGCCTTTTCTACCTACGAGGACACCTGATATGTCCATTAAGCAGTCCAGTAGTGGCAGTGTGTGCCGTCTGTCAGCAGAGCAGTCGCCTGTGGTGCTGTGAGAGTGTTAAAACCCAGAGCCAGAAAAAAAGTAAAAAACAAACAAAAAAATCAATGGCTTCACGCTTCCCATCTGTCATATTCAACAGTGCACAGCATTTCTCCCACAAGAATTTGTAAAGGGTTTTTAATTATTTGCTCAACTAATTGTGCAATGGATTTAGAAACAAAGCATGATTATGTCAAAGTAGATGCTAGCAATCTTGTGTTTTGGATATTTTTACTTTCTTGGGGAGTTAAAAATAAATAAATAAAATAATTTGTGAATTTTGTTTGGGAACCTTGGAACTCACATGTCCTGGGAAATGGTTTGCATTTTGTATCTGCATTATAGATGCTCTGTCTATTCTGGCAAGCTTGGTCTCCTTTTATCTACTGTAATATGACCAAGAAAACAAGCTATTATCAACAATATCATATTGTAGGCACCTAATAATTTTAAGAATTTCTTCATATTTTGTTTCCAGACTTCTGCAGTCTGCAGTCTTCCTTAATTAATTTTTTGGCTCTTCCAGTCCCTGTACCTAATCAGTTTCAGGGGAATGTTTTGTGTTAGTTAAGCCCCAGAGATTCCTATGAATCACTAAAGCATTAAAAA